>CM055831.1:30297375-30486803 GCA_029582265.1 Zoroaster sp. YZ-2022
TGGGGGCAAAAAACGTTTAATTCAATCCAAATATAATAAATACTTACATTAGGCACAATGTACTTGCACTACTTAAAGCTGATGACATGTTATTAACCTCCTACTGTTTGGACCATTTGAAACCATCTAAAATTTCCACTTACCAAATGCCCATTGGTTTTGTACACACATGGTGATACCTATTTCAACAGTGTTATAAAGCAGCGCCATTTCACTGTAACATTCAAATCCATTCAAATGCAGAAAAGGGTCCATTGATTCACCACTTAGGAGTATCCAAACAAGGTTTTGTATTAGCTGTACTACCATTTGAAAGATCCAAACAAGGTTTTGAATCAATACTGTAGAATGTTATTTCACCATTCAAAACCACAAAAGCGTAATGGTTTCAAATGGTGCATCAACTTGTATGGAAAAAAGGTACCCAGAAGTAGGAGGGGTTAATATTTCCTAATAATAATTTTATCTGAGCTGCAGCACTTTTTTTAGAGGACAATCACCGGTGATCATAGCAGACTTTCGAAATGGCATGGAACTCATTGACTGAAAATAATACCACACAAGAGTGCACTGGCTCATGGCGTACACTGTGTACACGTAGATAACACTATGATCAAATCATTACATTATTTCTGCTGCTATACATGTAGTGTTGTATATAATTGATGCAACTTTGCTCATCATGCAACAGCCACGTGTTTTATGATCTTATCAAACCCTATTATCTATATGTACATTGCCAGCGCGCTTGATCAGTTCATCTGATTCCACGCCCCCATCCAAAGTCCGCTTCTGACCTGTGACATGTAACATGCTTACGTAAGCTTCCGAAGAAAAGTGAAATAATGAACTAACCTTGTAACCATTTGTGCTGCTGCTGATGATGTTGGTGATGATGAAGATCAGCATGAATGCATGTAATGATGATACGGTACATGTAGTAGCTTCATCTGGTGATGATAACATCGCCATATCAGAAGGGGCGATACCACCACCAATTCCTCCAGTCAAGTCACCAAGGAGTTGCTTCTTGAAAAGGCAACTGGTTAAAATCAGGAATCCCAGAAAAGGACAGTTGTTTCTCCACTGAAAAGGTATATGTACATGTAATTGTGCATGTGCATACTGTACATGATTATAATTTATAGGCCATCAATTTGTTATTAAAACACTGGTGTAAACCTCCTACTCTTTAGTGTCATTATGGGGTCTTTGGCTTGGCCCCTGGACACTCCACACAGAGATGCAATACGCTAAACAAAATAAAAAGTTGACATTGCATATTGTTGCCCCTAATTCCCTCAACTGAGAACAAATTTGGTGGATCTCGATGCACACTTTTCTGTTGTTGCATTGTGTTGCACAAATGTGTCTTCAGTACAAGTAACAAAAGTGACGCCTACCCTCTAGATTATCAAGTAGAGGGCACTATAACCAATGCTACACAAAAATGGAGCTTTATTTTTCTTTTTTTCAACTTTTGATCAATACTAATTATTACAACCTAAAACTTAGTAATTAGTAATCACTTTGCCCAAGCAGACACTTTTGGAATAGATTTTTTTTTCTTTTCGATATCTCACTTTCATGACATTTTCGAAACATTTTTTCAATTAAAAAAAAAAATAATAATAACTAGACATACATGTACGTTTTTGTCTTCACAAAAACTTGGTATTCGGGTGGAAAGAATGTCGTATCCGACCACCACTTTTTAAGGGTTTTGCAACCACTAACCAGTTAAATAATGATTCTATCGATTTTTGGAGGTACAGAAAGCGAAAACTGTCTTTAAAATCCACTTTTATGATAGTTTTCGGACTTTATTTCCCTTCTAAAAAAATCCTCCCCTTCAGAAAATAGAAGGATCCTATTATAGTTGCCACTGCGCATATGTACAAACTACAATGACCGTGTTGGTCACTAATGGGTGAGTTGACAAGATCAGACTGACATGACTGAGGAAGTCATCATAGTTCCAAAAATGGCTTGATTTTCATGAAAATACTCCTGGAATAATTTGAAGTATAAGTGTCCATCATCATCCATCCATGTTTTCCACCTTACTGGGTAGGTGTAAGATTACATTATTGGTCATATGTATATTGAATGGAGAAAAGTGGCGTCGGATACAAGATATTCTACCCGGCTTGTCAAGCAAGGTCGAGTTGTCTTGTGGGTCGAGTTGTCACAAGGGTCGAGCGTTGTTCTCGTGGGTCGAGTTGAAACCGTGTCGAGTTGTCACAATGGTCGAGCTTGTCTTTACGCGACCCCAAAACATGTCAAAGAATGTAGACTACAAATGCCACTTCAGTGTCAGCAATGTTTTTAGAAGCATGTGGTTATAGCAGACGACAAAATGGCGCCAACGTCTTATTGGATGTGCATACTGTTACGAATCTTATCCTTTAATTTTGATAAATATTAGCGCCCTCTATTTCACTTCCTTCCACTTCTTCCACTTCCAATAATTTGCTTACGATGCAATTTCTAGCACTCTAACTCAAGCACTCTTAAGTCCCAGGGTTGTTTCCCGGACCCTCGATTGTCCACTATGAATATATGCAACTTTTGCGAGGCCGCTACTTTTGCTCATATGCATATCCAGCGCCAACGCAATGCATACATGCAACACACCAGCGAGAGCCTTTGTATGGCGTGCCACACCCTCCCGCCACATGGCTTGAGCCGTCCTTTGACCTCTAGTCTTATTTTTTCTCCTACTTTCATCGGAGTCCACCCTACACACCGAACACAGTTTGTGGATGTAGCACGGCCAAACAGTTCCTCCATGCTGTGACTGATAGGCCTTGGTCCATGTGCCGTGCTCCCATGCGCAACCGCTGCTCCCCTCATGCAATAGCTTAGCACCCCAGTAAGCATCGTCCCCTTGAACACGCCCTCTTTTCTGAGTTGTCACTCACTTTACTTTCGTCAAATACCTTTCCTTGTATGGAACAAGGATCTGTTGTATCATCTGATTTTGCACACATTTCTACGCGGAAGGCAAGCTACTCATTGGCCAAGACGCTAAACTAGGCTAATGTTTTATTCATTCCTAGGCCCCAGATTTCTCCCATCAGATTTCCTGATCTCGGGGAAGTGCATCTGAATGATAGGCCTATCTGTGCGACCTGATCCGGATCCATGACAAGTGCGATATACCATAGAGCCACAACCTACCGAGCTATGCGACAGTCCAGTGCCTCGTTCAAGCTTGAACCACAGGAGTTGCCAATTAACCCAATGGTGCAGTGCGTTGACATGACCATTGGTTCGCCTAGCTAGTGCAGTCTGATCGATCACACCTGGCCCCGTCCAGACTCCATCCGTGTAGTCAAGCCTGGTGGTCCTCACGTCAACACTGACCAGCCGTCCATCTCTCAGTGTAGCAGTGCGTCCGTACGTATGCTCGAGTGACAAGCCGCATGAACGAATGATGGTCCTACTGGCTGTATCCGGATCCTCGCTTTATAGTTGGTGGGCCTACTGCACTCTTTTTCGCGACGGATTGATGCTTAGTCAAATTAAACAATCCTCGACTGCAAACTGCATCTCTGTCAGTCGGCAAATTGTATTCCACACCCCAAAAGAATGTCTTCGCTACGCCCCTTCATCTGTGTGACCCATTTGGTCCCATTAACAACCCCCCAAAAATAGATTAGATTAGATTAGATTAGATTAAATATAAAATTTAATTAAATTAATATAAAATAAAATAAAATAAAATAAAATAAAATAAATATCAAATCAAATCAAATCCAATCCAATCCAATAAATATCAAATCAAATCAAATCAAATAATATCAAATCAAATCAAATCATTTTTATAGGCCAATACAGGCCCGTACGCAGGATTTTTTATGGGGTGGAAAGCAATTTGTAAAATTGATGGGACCAAAATGCCTGGGGAAACTATATAACGTTGGTTTCGCGCCTCTTTCATCTACATGTTAACAGGTAGGCTTATATATAGCGTTAATTGTACACATGATTCGATCTGGAGAGATACGAAAGCGATTGTGCATAATGTGACATGTAATTTAGATAAACAACGGGGTGTTTTCATTTTCAAGCAATTTTCAAGTCACAGATAACACCTCCATCATGCCGCGCCCTGGCCACACTAGCGCGGCGGCATATGTGTATACTTTGCATATTGCGCGCCCGCGTAAAGTTTTTAGTTGACATTATTGCAAGGAGGAAGGTCCGAGTCGAATTCCCGCTCTGCAAAGTCCATTTTCGTGTGCCAGTAGTACCGTTATTTCTAGCATCAAAATACCATTATTTACCCCGGAAAATGTGGACCTTTGGGTAATTTGGGGGGGGTGCGTACGCACCCGTCGCACCCCCCCCCTGCGTACGGGCCTGCAATACAAATTATATAAAGGTATATTGCTTTTCCTGTTTCAAGCTTGGACATCATTCGGCCACAGCGGTTGTGTTGATGAGATCATAACTGTTATAGTTCCACGTGACAATTTGTCAATGATGGAATTGATGTGTCATAATAGTCTGTAACCTGTGGATTTTGTTTTGCAAGCAGCGCAAGTTCAAACGCAAGTTTGCATGTACTGCGTATAATCATGGATATAGAAGAGGGGTTCCTGACGCCTTGACTCATATCAATTTGTAAAGCCCACTTGGGCGGTTTTTACTTTTCAAAATCAGCATGTACGAGAAATCACATTGTATCATCTTTTGGGCGCCTTCATTGCACCTGCGATTTTGCGCCCTAGCTGTATGTAGACAAACAATCAACCCCGTTGCCCGCAGCAGCATCACGCGCAGCTAGCTAACCTTGTTATAATCTGCATGCGCACTGCAGCAGCCTCGCCCTGCCTGTTGTCAGTGTATGGTCCGATAATACCCAAAGTATTCGGTTGGTTACCAACGACGCGGTCTGCATATTATTCTGCTTATCGAATCTGATCGTGTGTAAGCCCAAAACATTAAATATCTAGTTATTTGGACCATTGTGTAAGTATTCTACAAAGTAACAGAGCACACTAGAAATCAAAGCGAGCCAAAAATGGAATGACCCTGCTTTTCCAGATGTGCCAAAGTACCACCAATAACCAATTAAACCACAGTGCAGTCGCCCCGCTGACACATTGACAGGGGTTATATTTTCTCTATCCCTGGATTTTATGGATATTGAAAATTGTAAGCAGAGTACTCTGTGTTATTTATTTTCCCCCAAAAAGGGCCAAAGAAGGTGTCGTGGAGGTGAGGTGTCGGGGCCGAGCGGTCTAGCTTACCGGATTCAAGTTCTAAAAGTTAGCAACAGAATGCCTGTTCAATCACGGCTGTGACACTTGTGTCAAACTTGGAGCAAGACACTTAATCATAATTGCTTCTTCTCCACCCAGGGGGTTAAATGGGTACCAGAAGTAAGAGTTGGTTTGCCTCGAGCGTTACGAAATGGCAGCAATTAGCTGGGTATACCCCCAGGGAGCTGAGATGGTTTGCAGGAATGATTTATGGAGCTCTTATGAGCAGGGATAATTAATATAATGCGCCTTTGAGTTCCACTTTAGTTGGTGATGTCGCGGCGCCATATAAATCGCACACATTATTATTATTATTATTATATTGAAAATAGATTGATAATCTAAAACATGGCTAAAAAAAATGGGAACACAAAAAGGCAACATTGTCTGGCTATTATGATTGTAGCCATGGGTATGTGTCATGTGACAAAAATATGTCAAATCAACAGATTCCAAGAAAGTGTTAGTGGTATCATTGTCAAGGTCTTGAAAAGATATTTACATTTTTTACAATGATACATGTATAAGGATCATCTCTCTTAGTTATGAGCATGTTGAACTCCACCAATTTAGGCCTGAAGCCGTCAATTATTTTATAAAGAAACAAAAGAAATGTAAATTTACCTTGTGACCCGCTTCAAGATTTTCTGGATTTTTCTCGATTCCATATATAAACTTTCTTAATTTTTGTCCAATTTTCAAAAAGAAGTTGGTATCACTGGAATGCTTTGGGAAAAGAGAGGGAAGAATAATAACCATACATGTATTTTCAGGCTAATCTAATTATTAGTTTATTTTATAATTGTAGTGTTTGATTTACAAAATGATGACAGGCACCTGCAAAAGTTAAGGATGAGATCAGGGAAATGAAAAAAGGAAATTTTACCAGAGTATTTCAAGACGACGCCATCCATGGCATTTTGGCACACGCAGATTAAAATGGGCAAGGGGGTTGCCAAATACCCTCTTCAAAGTTGAGGCATTTTTGGTGGTCTGAGCTGCATTCTGGTTTTTTATCAGAGGATAATTTATTGTTTAGCTCATATTTCTGCACTAAACCAAGAAATAAGAAATACAAAAAAAATGTTTAAAAAAAACAACACAAAAAAAATGAAAAAAGTTGCTCAAATCTGAGGAATATTTTCATATTTTTTCCACTGGAAATACGCAAAAGATTCTCATCCCTGTTCTAAATATTAGAACAATTTATAAATTATATTGGACCGGAAAGATGATTTCAACAAAATAATGAAATAAAATTTTAAAAAACAGGGGAAAAATTATTTAAATTCAAGGATTAATTTTAATATTTATATTGAAACCGTGAGAAATTCTTATTCCTGATTTAATTAAATATTGAAAAATTAATCAAATGATATTGGACTGGAAAGATGAAAAATTATGAAGGACTATTTATCGGATTGAATATTCGCTTTGTTGACATCAAAGATGGTAGAAGCGCTGAATGCAGCGCAATACAATCTTTTGGTTGACATTTATGTCTGCGAATCCAAAAACATAACCATGGACCCGTCCAATCGCCCAATCACACAAATTGGGCCAAGAAGAGGTGAGAAACAAGTATAGAAAAACATTATTGTGGTTTGATAAGGTATTTTACTCACCTTTGGGTAAATCGATGGTTTTGATGAGCAAGAACAAACCTCAATTTCGAGAATTTATTTTGGAAACTTCTAACGGCTGTCAGATTCGAAAAAATTTGTAACGAGGTTGAAGGAGAAGGTGATCTACATCTCTTAAAAAAAGAGCTACTAGGGTACTTTCAAAAAGAACGTTTCTAGTGAAACATGCCAACAAAGTTTAGCTCCATCGTGTCTCTTTGCCATTTAAGGCGGATTGAACCTTAGATTGAGGTCAGGCCAAAAGGTTGAAGCGGCAATGCATGGGATTTTGCCACATACCCAGTCATTGTGTCGCAATTATGAATTTATACCCCCATACAACGTATAACATTACTCCTCAGATTCCGGTAAGAGAAACAGATTCGATCACCACCTTTTGCTGGTTTTCTCAGAGCTTTGAGCCAGAACCACTAACTGTTGGGTGGGTTTATTTCTATCATTTTTGTAAGTTGGTACAGAAAAATTATTCAAACAATTTTTACATGATGATTTTCAGACCTTTATTTTTCGGGTCCTCCCCTGTGGTGCACAGAAGGATCCCAATTATGCATGGTTGCCACTGGCAAGATGCATGAGCGTACAATTTATACCCTGTTTGTAACTAACCGAGAGTTGGACAAGATCAAGACCGACAGACCGGAGGAAGCCATCAGATAGGCCTACCAAAATGCCTCTGATTTTTTATGAAATAAAATATCCTGAATAATTTGAAGTATAAGCCCATCATCCATATGTTCTCCACCTTACTGGTAGGTGGCATTACATTATTGGTTATATTGAATGAGAAAAAATGTGTTGTTTTGGATAAGTGACATTCTCACCCCAGATCTCTAAGAATGTTCAATTTATGATGTTGAAGGTGGTCAAACTGACAGTCAAAACCAGCTGGGGGGTTCTTTTTGACTCAAAATGGCTACTTGGGTTAAAAAAGTAGGGGGTAGAAATGTCCTTATCCGAATCGCCACTTTTTCTATCATTCATTATAACACCATAATGTATTCTACTCTACATGTACCTACATGTAGTAAGGTAGAGAACATAAGGACATACACTTCAAATTATTCCTGGATATTTATTCTTCATGAAAAATCGGGCATTTGGGTATAATGGCGACTTCCTCAGTCATGTCAGCCAGATCTAATCAACTCACCAAATTAGTGACCAACACGGTCATTGTACATGCGCAGTGGCAACTATAAGGAAAGTATCCTATTTTTCGGGAAGGGGAGGATTTTTAGTAGGAATAAAGTCCAAAACCATCATAAAAGTGGATTTTTTGTGATAGTTTTATTTCTGTGCCCCAAATTTCAAAAAAATCGACATAGAATAATGTTTTAATCACAGGTTAGTGTCAAAAAAATTCCCGCCAAAAACACTTAAAAAGTAGTATTTGGATACGATATTCTTTCCAAGTTCAGCTATAGTAGGACCATGGAGCGCGAATTGGTAGACAATATAAAAAGTGGGAGGGGCACCTCAAAAATGGTGGAATGGCTATTATTTTAGTAATGGTTAGCCTACATGGCATGTAATAAAGTACATTGGGATTTATTTACATGTATTTATTTGAAGGCGCACCGATTATAATAATAATGTTTAGTAATAATTTTTGTCTCTGGACATCGATCAAGCTGTGTGCTTTGTTGTATCACGGGACAAGTTTTATGATTCCTTACATGGGGGAAAATAAAAACTGAGTGCCCCCTACAGTGACCGTAAGGCAACGGTCGCATTGGCTAACAGCGCCGCTGGGTAACGCTACCAAACCAAAGACTATTTATGTTTGTCTCTACAATAGTTGGTCAAAAGGGATATCGAGGTGCACCAAATGTATTACAAAATTGGTCAATCAAAATCGGTGTTTGAAATGATGAATGGGTAGAGAAAGCCAACAATGCTAATAAGACGCCGTGGAGTGCCGTTGGTTTTGCGGGTTTAGTGCATCGGATTTGTGTTCTGATGGCTGAACAGAATGTAGGCTCAAGACAGTGAAAATTTCATTATTTGATTAATCAAGATAGCAACTATTCGCGAATATTCAATATATTCGCAAATAACGAAGTTGGCAAAAGTTTTCCCGCAGTTTATATAATGAAAACATAAACACAACTTTGGGAAAGTAATTTAGGCCTACTTGTAAGCTTCAGACATAGACAAATACATAACATTGAGTTCTTTGAATGCCTGTCATATTATTTCTCTTTATTTCTTGCAAAATTGTACTTGAAATAATAGAATTTGCAAAAGTGAAAATCCAATGGTCGTGACAAGTTTGTTATTAGCCGGCATGTTGGAACTTCCAGCACAATTAGCACATGTATGCTAATTCACGAGCACACGCTATGTTCATCCCATATCGACAGAGGGAAGGCCAACTAAACGAATAAAATGAACCCAATCGAAGTTAGTACCAAGTCGTTACTACAGAGTAATGCCAGTACATGTGTATGTTGCTAACGGTCAACCCTTTATGCTTCAAAATCAATCATTCCTTAAGACGAAACAAAAACTCACCATTGTAAGCAGTGTTTATGCCCGCGTAGGGACCAAATTTTTAGACGTTATCTTCGCTGTTCACAAAAAATACAAAGCTTCCATGGTGTGTGCCCTGCACTATGCTTTAAAAAGCTTTAATCACGTGGTGCATGTGCCCCTATGAACTGCTTTTGCACTGTACAAATGTAAAATATGCATTTTTGAGTTGCATGTTTTGAGCTGCAGACCGTGTATTCGTGTACAAGGTTGTAATTCAGGATCCCATTTCATCGTGGTTGTGATTGGATAGATTTCCATAGTTGCTATTTTATTATTTTTCCTCATTGGCTGTTCGACCGTGAATATGTCTCACATGTTGTATATCTGGCCGATTTTAAATCGACGTTTCACTGCTGCCTGTCTTTGGAAAAGAAAACTCCGTCTATTGGGTCTGGAAAGGGAATCAGCGGAATCAGTTATTTGGTGCCTGCATGCTGTATCTATGTTATAAAACATGCTGGACATGGCGCTTTCGGGTGGAGGATCGAAAAGTGCACACAAAAGTTGGATTATAAATCTCATTATACCCCGGACCACTCTTTTTACTATGGAACAATAAAGGTACTAAAAGAATATCTAGAGCTGACATGGTGGAAAAATGTGCTCGGGAAATTGGCAGCGTGGTTGCTGTAGAGAAAAATCTTGCGTATCAGGCACACGCTTAGTTTGTATGTGGGGAGAACCCACATGTATATGGTTACGGGATTCTACTGTTGAGTTTCAGCAGCCTTCACATTTCATAAGCATTACACAGTTTACGAAAAATAATTCTGTAAATTAGCAAATTTATTTTTTTCCAATCCTGGGTGTTACACTTCGTAGTAATGCCACAGGTGAAAGTCCAATCTTGGGCTATGAGTAAACGTATATGTACACGTGTGGATTCATTTACCAGTCCAAACAATCTGAATCTGGTCCGTATAATCTGGTTCTCTTCGGGTCTTTATAGGCAATGATAATTTGACAGCCATACATGTACATGCACAGTACATGAGTTTCCTTTGGTAATCCTCTAAGCTTGTTGTTTAAACCAGTTCGCCGTGAATAAAAAAGTTTTTCTGGGCCCATGTGCGCGAAGTTTATTTTTCCACACACGCACGGAATGGGTTTCACAGCTGGTGGCCACGTTCTCTTCCAAGCATGTCACCGTGACACGCGTGGTCAACCAGCATGCATGCATACAACATATTCCGGAGTTTCCTACGGCGTGTTTAGACGCTTTCTCCGACCTGGGCGGTAAAAAAAATTGTATGTATGCAACGGCCTCCGACGCCGAACTGGTTAAATTGTGCATCTGTGTATTTTAAAGTTTATTTCTGTTGGTTATTTTCTTGTATTTATTTAGCTATTTACATGTGTACTTCTGGACTGTACTGTACATGTATAAAAGTGCGCATGAAGGAGTTTCAACAAATTCAGTACATCATTGGTCGGAGAAGCACTTAACTGCAAAGACAAATTTGAACACTTGACTTACATGTACATGTACGTATGTAATGTACATGTAACTGAATGCCAAATCCAGGGTTCCTGTAATGATGGGTTCCGTACACTAGTACAGTGTTGGAGCAAAGGCTTTGATCCTCAAGGTCAAGGCCAAGGCTTTGACACTCAAGGCCAAGGCTTTGACACTCAAGGCCAAGGCATTGACCCTCAAGCCTTTAAACCAACCCAAGGCTTAACCTCAAGGCCGCGCCAAGGGCCCCTCTAGTATAAAATTACTACTAATATAAAAACATGCCGCTATCACAACGAACGCCTTATAGTAAGAATAAAACTTCAATGCATAAATTCTAAAGGAATGGAGAGAAGTTCAGGCCTTCGTGGGATACCATTTAAATATAACAAAAGAATGTGGTTTGCTTCCATACTGATGCACATTATTCCAAACCTATATATAACAAAAAGTTGGGGATCTAAGAACGGGTTGTTTTAACTGGATGTTACCTCGCGTTATTATGTAACATGGAAGTAATTTTATTTTCGGGCCACCATGGTTAGAAATACTTGCATATCACTCTTAAAACAGACCACACTACATACATGTATATCACCCAGAATTTTGCCAAAATCATGGACCAAAATCCACTGAATGGCTTTTGAGATTACTCTGTGCACCTGTAATTAAAGTTCAGAAAAATCCCCAAAAATATGGGAGATATGCTAAAGTAATGGGAATTCTAAAAACCCATAAGGTCACCAAGACTCCGGGTAGCCATCATTCAATGAAGCCTACTGTGCATAATCTACAAAGTGATGGAGAGACTAATATACAATCGTACCAACCCATTGTGGATCCCTCAACTCCCACCCTGAGCAGGCCGCTCAGACAGGACGCCAGCTAACACGACCAAGCTAACACCTCACAGAAGACAACTTCCAAAAAGGTCTCAAGAACGGTGCTGTACTGGTCGATTTATCAGCAGCATATGACACGGCATGGCAGCATAAAGGTCTTGCCCCTAAAACTACACAAAATCATACCAGATAATACCTTAGTAAACTTTCTCTCATGACAATGGATCAATTCGGGCAGAAGCTTTATAATGACGGTTGGCGAAGGAAACCAGTGAAAAAACAAGTTTCCTGAAAACGGGATCCCAGAGGGCTCTGTGCTCTGTGACTCGAGTTTAATCTAACATTTACACTGCTGACCTACCAACCACTGTCTCAAAAATACATCTCACGCAATTTACAAAGCACTCCTAACCTCTGCCAAAACTTTTAACAAGCTGCTTGAAACAACATTTGGCATAATTTATATGGAACTTAAGGTTGCACATTTCAAAAACTGAGACTCAATTTGCAATATCACTCAAAACTGTTTAGCAGCAAATTAGACTGCTAACTACAAAATCAAAAGTCATTTGCAATGGCACAACTACTCTGTGAGATGATGATTTCCCAAGTATCTTGGTGTTACTTTGACAGATTCCTCTAACATAATACAAAAGCCATCTCACACAGCTCGCACAGAAAGCTGTCAACACTGCAACTGTCTCTATATTAGACAACTAGCAGGCCCTTTCTGGGCGCAGACTATTACAACGCTTCTTCTTCGAATCTCAGTAATAGCTTTAGTACTACTGTTGCAGAGTACTGTGCAACTCGGTATAGGCAAGGAGCAACCCACACCAGCAAGATTGGACGAGCCCCTTTAATAAATACTCATATATGACTATCATCTCGGATGTATCAGATCAACTACCACCACCAATACGCCTTCCAGTAGTCAGTGCGGAATTGCTCCTTATGAAGTGAGACGCCAGCACCAATACCTTGTTTCATGCCGACGTGCCAGTGTGACTCCCATCTGCTTCATCAACTGTTGACAAACACCAATCAAAAACCTCCACCACAACTGGGCAAATGCCATCAAAGAAATCGTTAACATCGACAGGCCCACAAACTGCTAGAAATTAGTATTGGATCACACCCAAAGACTTGGGCACTAACCACGCGGGCGTGAAAAGTGTGGCAAGAATCAGAATCCAGGACATGGATATTTAACCACATTTTGCCACCGTTATCAAACTTAACAGATTAAGAACTGGGCCATGGCCGATTTGATATAACATGCCCGGTATGGGACCAAGTGACAACGCTATGTACCCGTGGTCATGATGACCAGACTGGTACATCACATCACTCATGACTGGTGTATTATTTACAGATGTGATGGAAATTTAACTCATCCCCGACCAGTCTTGTATTAAACTGGATCCATGTCCCTAACCTTGTCATGTTAACTTCTAGAAGGAACCATAATGATAAATAAATAAATAAAGTAGTCCGCAGTAATGTAATCAGATGATGTTCCTATCTACCCTATATAACTGTATGTGTTACAGTATATTATATTCTCCCCTGGGCCCCTACAAGTACAAGTATACAAAAAATTATTATAGCTTTGTTTTGGGGAAGTGGTAGCAAATGTATCTATCATGGTAATAAAATGTGATGTTGTAAAAGTGGAAAGTGTGTCAACATTATCAAATCTAGGGCGCTTTCCTCCTCCATGGTAAAACATGATTAAATTAGATACTGCAGACTTTAAGACGGGGTTGACTCCAAGTTGTATATTTGTAGGAAGCAAAATTTCAAACAAATTTACCTGAAAAATTCAAAATCGATGGGCCTTGAAGAGCAAGGGCCCCTTAAAGTTGCAAGGCTTTGACCCTCAAGGCCAAGGTTTTTGCCTCTGCACAAGGCCAAGGCCCTAAAATCAAGCCTTAAGGTGCAGCCTTAAGGCCAAGGCCCAGCATCACAGGCATCTCACTACATCTGCAATTAGTACATATTGTATACAAACATGGCCATCCCTGCATGTGGTAATACCCGCATACTGTACAGTGTGCTTGGACACCAGATGGACAGGGAGTTGTTAAAATGTCATAGTGCATTCCTGGACTGTGTAAAGGGGAACCTGGGGAATTCCAATTTAGATACAACCATCATGTACATGTATATAATAGGTACAGTACATTTTCGCACAAGAAGCGTACACTAGAACTCTTCAGTGGTCATACTGTACATTGTGTATACTAAAATTCATGGTGTAACACAGCTTTGTGAAAACTGCAGGACACAAACTACATGTACATGTGTAACTTTGGCTATGTAAATCTACACATGTACCTATGTATTTGTCTTGGACGCAATTTACGAACCCTTGCACAATAGTTTTTGTTTTTTCCCATTCATTGCTTTTTTTGATGCTGATCTTGTATGTATGCAAACTATAGTGTAATTATGTATAAAAGTTAAGTGTACAAGGACCGTATGAGAGACAAATACCAAGGTGTTTAACTGTTTTGTACAACGTTCCACTGTACAAATGCATATGTACATGTACATGCCAGTATGCGTAAGACACCTCCAAATTTTGTATTTTGTATTAAACAAAATAGCCCCTTGCTGGAGACCTCATGTAAATTTTTTCTCACAGAAGTCATGTGCCCAAGGCAGTATACATGGATAATTATATGTACATGCACATGTAACCTTTCGCACCCACACAGGCCTACTGTACTACTGTACACGTGTAATACGTACATGTAATTGTAACCCAGGAGGATGGTAGGTCCCAGAATTTGTCATACAGAAAGCTCAAGTGTTTGTTGGCAGGACAAACATACAGCCGTTCGTGTGAACTTCTGGTTCAATCATTTTATCATTGATGATGTCACAACTACATTTTTTTGGAAATTATCAAAAAATTATTATTTTACTCTGTAACATCAATTTCAGCTCAAAAAGATGCAATTAATTTTCCATTAGAATGTGTTCAATTTAAACGGTTCCCTGTTTTGGGGCCGGAAATGCTATATAATTTATTTGAGATTAAATGTTCCGATATTTCATTGTTATTGGGCGATCATGAAAACAATTTATATGGTCATCTTTTTCTTTGTTCAGGATGATTTTTCATGGTAATGTGTGGCTGTGCATCATAATCAAAAAACTTAGAGAATAAACTACATGTACATGTATGAATATGTGAAATCACTCATTTTGTTCTGTTTTTTAATCGATTTAAAACACCACTTTCCGAACTCTTCTATAAGTTTGAAAGATGCTGATCAAAGCGTTATGCCAGAAATGGGATCTTTTCTTAAATTTAATCCGGTCTAGCTTAATGGATCTTACAAGTTCTGGTGTTAGCAACATAATGTACATCTAATCACGGTTGACACTTGTGTCCTTGAGCAAGACATACTTAATCTACATTGCTTCTTCCACCCAGGGGTTTAAAATTTGGGCACCTGTAAGGCAGAGTTATTCTGCTCTATATGCTCTTGTGAAAATGGCAGCAATTGAGCCGTATACTCCCCAGGAGTTTGAGATGGTTTCTAGGAATGACGGTTATGCCTTCATGACTAGCAGCAGGATAATAATATAATGCGCCTTGAGTACCACTTAGTTGGTGGATACGGGCGTTTATATAAATCCACACATTATTATATTATTATTATGTTGTAGAGTAGGATGACTGCACCAAACGGTTGCCATAATATTTGTGCACCATTGTGAGTTGACCATGTTTAAGACACGCCCTGACACGGACCCGCCAATACAAAGCCAGAAAGTTCTCTATTAATTTTATTTGTAAATAATGTAATAATGAATGTACAGTAATGTGCACATGTAAGATTTATATTGTATAAGTGTACTTAAAATTGTTAAATAAAACGTTAATTGAAATGTTTGCTGATTTTACTGGTTTAACCTCCTACTTCTGGTACCTTTTCACAATTGTTGATCCAATTCATTTTAAAACCATTCGCTTTTGTAGTTTTGAATGGTGAAAATAACTGCACAGCATTGATTCCCCCATATGTGGTTTTGAAACAGAAGGTCAGCCATATGTACATTGTACACAAAAACCATTTGGATCTTTCCAAATGGTACAGCTACATTGAAGAAACCTTGTTTTGGGATAATTCTAAGGAACCATGGACCCTTACGCATGCATTTGAATGGTAGTAAAGCTTGCTACCAACACTGTTCAAATGGTATCACCATGTGTACAAAACCAATGGGCATTTTGGTAAGTGGAAATTTTGAACTTGGTTTCAAATTGGTCAAACAGTAGGAGGGTTTTAAATAAAACCAGTCCTGATACCATAAAATGGGGAGGAAGAGCTTTGTTGAGGGGCAATTTTGTCGGGAGAAACTTTTTCTGAGGGACGAGTTTGTAAGGGGGCGAGTTTGCTCATTAAAGTGTTGACTGGCAAACTGAGTTTTATCAGCAAATTACATGTACATGTAGGGTGATGAGGGTACATTGCGCATGCTCCGTGTGTATTGTGCCATGTACATCTTATGGATAGTGTACATTACAAAAAACTGCATACATTAAGGTACTTTGTCAACAAGCCAGTATGAAGTGCCATGGTCGTTGCGGTTTAGTGAATTTTGATTTGTGTTCTGATGGCCCGCGGCAGAATCGTGGGTTCAACCCAAATCCTCACCACAGGTGCTTGTGTCCTTGAGCAAGACATCAGAATTGCTTCCTTCCACCCTGTAGGGGTAAATGGGCACTGGGGAGGGCAGAGTTGGAGTGGTTGTGTTTGATTAGGCCCCTACAGTGTGCTGCTGTAATGGCAGCAATTGAGTTGCATACTCCCAGGGAGCTGGGATGGTTTCCAGGAATGATTTATGAGCCCATGTGCAGGGTAATAATATAATGCACCTTGAGCAACCAGTTTAGTGGAAAGGCGCTTATATAAGTCCTTGCTACTTATTATTGTAAGCTGACATCCGCAGTAGATTTATACTTAAGGCTCACTGGACTGACCGGCTGTAGTCAGTGGATCACAAATTTCCCTGCCTCCAAGACTTACATCCCCTAGACCAATTTTATGACCTTTTCGACCTCCCCTAAATTATATATATATAAACACAACTACCCCACAGTTGTAAGTGACCAGATCCCATTTTATTAAGTTCTGTTGTTAGATTAGAAAACTTCACTTTGTCTCTTGCTCTTACTCCAACATACTTCTCTCTGCTGTACTTGTTAGTCCAATAACTTTGTGACCCTACAGTCAGTATATAGTGAGTGCATAAGAATAAATTTTGTACTCTTGTCATATAGCTAACGTGAGAAATAAATAAAATTATCTCGCTCGCCCAAGAAGCTTATCTCCTTATAAGTGTGTTTTCTTCCATCGTAGCACCCCTTTCCAGTGTTACATTATTATTACATGTGTCAACACAAGGGTTGTATTTACCATTAGCCCTATATATGTACTACCTAGGGATAGTGGATTAACAGGAAGGACTACAGGTACATGTACATGATGTACATCAGGTGTAAATTTTGAATGAATGGGCCTGTTTTTGTGATGATGTAAAAATAGATTGATTTTTTTCTTTTTCTTGAGACATCTCGCGGGCCGCAAAAAATTACATGCGGGTTTTATGTGGCCTCGTTAAGGGGTCAAGTAGGTTGCCCCCCTGATGTACATTGTAGTACACAACACCTTATCTACTACAATAGCTTTGAGAGTCCTGTATTAGTGTACAAAATAAGCAACACATTACAATTCAAATAAAAATTTACATTTCTGTGGCATAGTAAGAAAAACTTATATGGTTACATGTATGTATGCCTTGATTGTGTGTTATTTTGGAATTAATTTTTAAAGCACTCTTTGCGGCACGTGTAATGTTACACATGAAACAATAATTGTTTTGTTTTATTAGTCACGCTGTGTGCATTGTAATTAATGACTTTCAAAGAGCCAACTCAAAACTAAGGAAGACTAGAACAATTCTAGCTGTTGCGGCTGGCTATCCTGCTCGCTACCATACACCCTGCTAAAGCACTTTTTGGACCCCTGCATCAATACTACACATGTGTACATGGTACATGTCACCAGTATACAACATGAAGTATATTATGACCCGCCTCTATCGTAATGAGGAATGTCCCAAAGGACCATTTCCTGCATAAACAAGCTTCCTGAAGTTCAGACATAACGTAAAAAATCGTCCATTGAAACTCGATTTTGAGGTTTTAGTGTATTTAGGTACCTTCTTAAATATCAAAAGTTTGTGTGTTATATTTTACTTTTTGAGAGAAAAATATCAATAAAGTAGAAAATAAAGACCTTTCTCTTGCATGTTCCAGTCCATTTTTGTTGCAAATCGTCCCCGTTAGCTCCAAAAAAAGACGAGTTTGAACCCTTTTTGAAGCGCTACTCTCGAGCCGCGCCATTATCATTTAGCATGGCATGTTTGGTACTGTTAGAAAGGTCATGATGTGACCCTGTAATTTTATCAATGACATCACCGTCTCGAATATTGAATAATGCAGCAGATATAATAGTCGCATATACATTACATGCATCGGCGCATCATCTGGCACCAGGAGCGATGAGGTCATGCATTGTATAGTACTAGTAGTATAGTTCACGTTATTCACGTACATTTATAGGGCGCATGATCGTTGTTGGACAGTGTTTGTTTATCAAAACATTCAGAGAACCCAGAACTTCTAAAGTAATTTGAGCATTGACGTTAAACTTTCACAGAGGCCTCCCTAAAGACATATCCATACGCCTTTAATAATTTTGTGGATTCTAGTTTTCCGAAGATTACCGTTGCCACGGTAAGTTATTCTCGTTCAAGTTCAGATACCATGCAATAGCGCGCCCCCACATCGTAGTGCAATATTACAGCGCGCCGAAGTCTCAAACATTTTTTTTGTTCGCAGCGCGTACTTTTTTAAAAATACGTTTTTCTCTTTTGTTTCTGGTAAATAATCGCGGCAGTATCTCAAATTTCTTTGTTTAAATCAACTTCGGAACGGAAAAAAAGGGACACATTTATGTTTGGCTTCATTGAAAGCCCATTAATCCCTATTAACTACCCTGAATCCATCAAAATCCATCCCCTGTATTGGAAGATTTTGGCGGGATTCAGGATACCCACATTGAGCATAAAAGGGCGATTTTTGATGTGATCTAGGATTTCAATAGTTTTAACTGCTTGGTCATGTTGGTTGATGGATTATAGTTACATGTACATGTACTGTATATGTTAGATTTTGATGGATTCTATGCAGCAACATACTATACAAATTTTCATGTGAGTAAGGTATCCTTGAATCTCGCCAAAATCCAAGCCAAAATTTAGTGGTGGATTTTATGGATTCAGGATAGGCCTATGTCCAATATCTACACCGATGCGATTCTCGATGGATTCAGGACACCAAAGCATTTTGTGTGTGACAAAATTGGTGGATTTGGTGGATTCAGGATACTTTCTATAAAAAATACCCAAGGGGTTAGGGGTTAAATGTTCGCGATGGTATGCATATTTCTTCATTTTCATATTTGGGGGACATACCATTATTACATAGAGCGGGCCGTACGTGTACCTCTAGTGCCATACCATATTTGTTAAGAATAATTGACACAGTATGGGCGGTACACACACATGTACAATTACAGATGTACTGTACATGCATGTATCTATACACCGCTGCTGGGTCACTCAAGGTTGCAGGTGGACCTGTCAAGACCTTTCAGCATGAAACCAGAACCATTTAGCTATCACCACATGTAATAATACAAAAGAAATTCACAAAAAATTATACACAATGTATACAGGATCTTGGTTGGCTCTAAATTTTTGGATTATAATAATAATAATGCAGAGCATTTGTTAGGGTGCACAGAATCTGAGAAAAACGATCAAAAGAGCTCTGTCCAGTGCTTTTGAGTAAAAAAAAAAAGAAATAAAAAAGAGTGCCCAATGCATGTATACTGTACACATGCTTCCGAATTCAGCTATACAATGTAAGTGTATGTAGGCGCTTTAAACAAACAATTGTTTAAAATTGTAAAACATTCCTCACACTTCAAAAAATTACACTACACTCAAACGCGGGAAAATCTCAAAAGGTTAAAATGAAAAAAAATACCAGATACATTACAAAAAGGACCAAAAAAGGAACCTTTTACCTTTTAGTGGACGGGCAAAAAGTAATAATTACTGGACTAGAGACAAACATGTACATGTACAAGGGGGCAGTAGGGGACTTTGGCAAAAATAATGGATGAATGTGTGTACAACACAATTTTTGAGTGAAATAAAATACAAAGACTAAAAAAAATACAAAGGAAAGTATTAAAATATATAAAGAGGCCTTCAATGAAATAACCAGGGGTCCTAGTTAACCCAAGACAAAGCATAGACTTTACCGTAGATAGTGCCAAAAGGACACCAAAAAATTACATGAGAAGAGTAAAACTCATTTCCAGAAAGTATCTCAAGGAAAGAGTCACTTCTCATGACTTTACATACTATTTCATATGTTACAGTATACTCGTGATTTGATTGAATGCAATGTGTAGTAAGGTGCTTCTTGAGATGTAATGACTGAGATAAATGTAAATGTACATTACTACATGTAGGTTCCGCTCAACTCCCATATAAGTAAAAATTTCAGGCCATCAGTGGCCTCTTCTGGACATTCCAAGCCTACGTAAAAGGAGAATAGAATCACAATCTGTGTCGTGGGTCGAGCTGGGTTCTAGCTTACCAGCTACCCGGACTCAAGTTCTGGTGTTAGCAGCAGAATGTGGGTCTCGAATCCCGGCCCGTGACACTTGTGTCCTTGAGCAAGACACTTAACCATAATTGCTTTCCCTTCCACCTAGGGGTTAAAATGGGTACCTGTGAGGGGCAGGAGTTGGGTTGATTAGGCCCCATATGCGCTGTAATGGCAGCAATTGAGCTGTACACTCCCAGGGAGCTGAGAGATGGGTTTTTCAGGAATGATTTATGAGCCTTTGATGAGCAGGGGTAATAATATAATGCGCCTTGAGCACCACTCAGTTTGGGTGGATACGCGCTTATACATTATTATTAATCTGAGCAGACTTTTGACAGGGCATGAATCCGTGTCATATTTTTAGATTCATGAATCCCAGTGTCTCAAAATAATACAACCCGCGAGTACATGTTGGCCTTCATGTATAGTGGGCAGATGTAGATTAGGTCTGCCTCAACTTCTCATCAGGTATATGTAAGACAATGAGTTCCAGAGATGCAGGGAAAACTGAAGAAGCCCCCCCCAGTCTATGCACTATACATGTATATGTATGTAATGCATCTGGACTATTTCAGAGAAAATACATGTACTGTATGTGCACATTAAAGGGTATGTACAGATAGTGATCACCGCTCACATTTCCCAAATGTATGTTACTGTGTAATCAAACCCATAGAACCCTATGTATTGGCTACATGAATTATATATAAAGCTGAATGATGTCAATCTTCCTGCCCTAGTGTATGAATACATGCTAGCATTTCCCAATTGACGATGTTTTCAGGGGGGAGATTATAAGCAAAGTTTCCCAAGACTGGTAATGTACATGTACATGTATGTTCTGATAGTGGTTTAAAGTGTGGTAGCGGTTCGGTGATTGTAGTGTTCGTAGCGCCGCCACTTCTCGGACTGGCAACAAAACATACAAAGACAGTTTTGGTCCTAAGACAATCCCGCGCCAAATCAACATGTCTTGAAAGGTCAAGGAGGTCACAACATAGCGCACTCAAGTTATTCGTGTAGCATTATCTAATGTTGTATTTCAGCACTTTGAAACTTTCCCTTCTTAAAATATATAATTATCTCAAATCTGTAAATAACACTTATATTTTAGTTTTATAGAATGCGACCAAATAAATTGTTTTGAATAAAAGAATTGTTGCAGACAAGGCTACATTATATGTATGTTTTAAAAGAACCGCCTTATTTACGCGGTATTTATAATGTCCGCATGGTTAGGTAACAACCAGCCCTTTTTTCCTCACACGCCGCACTCATGCCAAGCGGGTGGCATTACGTATTCCGCCAATATCTCTGTTAAACCTGGCTCCCCAATTTTAATTCTTCCGATAAGCAGAAGCGAGAGATTGGACTTCCGTGATCATAGGCCGATTCTAGTTAGTGCATTTCCCCGGGATTTGATCTTGAGTGTGAAACGACTGTGCATATTCCCGGAAATAATGCTCCCGGAGTGACCGGACCGTGGACAACTGCAGTCTTTGTCTTTTAAAAAATGTCTCAGGGACAATTGTACTTGTAGACAGGCAATGGCGATGTAACCGGGGTGTGGCACTTCAATAATTTTTTCTAGTCGGCATTTCGAAGCTTCAGTCATCGGCAAATGAAGCACCAAATGTAGTAAAATTTCAGAATAAAATGCCATTCGCAAACCGCCCGGTGGAGCTTTTGTGTTCAGAATTAAGGATTTGGCCGAACGGAAATAAGTCGGCTTCAATTCAAAGCACTGTAAAGATTTGCCGAGCCGCTTTATCAGTTGTTTTTATTTTGTAATACATCTCGCTTGTTCAAGCTGAAATAGCCCCACTCAAAGCTCGATATAACCCCTGTATGGAATTGAGATTTTTTTTATGGAAGGGACAGTAATTTTGCTTTGCAGTCTGCAGTTTCACTATATTTTTCCCACGAGACCAGACGCCACTGCCAAAAACAGTTTTTGGGTTGTTTCCAAGTTTTGAGTTACTATTGATCAAAGGATGAGCTCTAAAAGAGGAAGAGAATAAAAACTCCAATGCATGGAAATGCAATGCCGTGTTTGATTTAATCGGCCACGCAAAGGCCACTTAGCAGGCATGCTGCACGATAAAGGGAAGCGGTAAGAATCTGTGCATGAAGGCGCACCAAGAATCCATTTGCCATCAAGAGAAGAGCACCAGAACTAGTTGTTGTAGTGGGACACTTCACAGCCCCAGACGCGCTTTCAGTTGTGGAAAAATATAGGTAAATTGAATATTTATAATATTCTTTGGAGAATACCGCAAGGGTGGGGGGCCATCAAAGTTGATTTTGAAATTTCTAGTGACCAGCTTATCACCAAACGGATTCAATTTTATTTTGTATAAAAGTATTTGTACTCTATTTTCTGTAGGTCAAATACTCTTAAATCATTCCCTTTTTGGTTAATTTAGTGTATTCTATCTTCGTAGCGTGATCTCTTTACAGTTTTGGGTTTTGTTTGTGTTTTTTTTTTTTCCAGATGAGGCAGCTGAACCAACAAGCTGCCATGAATCTGTTGAAGTTTACATATTCATCTACATCAACGGCCGCCTGCATACTGAGGGAAAACAATCCACGAGAGACTTGGCAAGTGATACTCACGTATGCCTCCCATCAGACAGGCAAAGAAGATGTTTGGCGCCAAGAGAGTATGCCTTCTAATTGTGTAAGTAAATCAGACACAGTTGAATGAACTGAACTACTTGGTAGTTCTGTCATGGGATTGTGCAAATTGACGGATGACTGCAAACGACTCCAAGGAATGACATGAAAACAGCTGAATAAGATAGAGCCCTGGATGACTGAGGCCAGAGAAAGTTCACAGCAGAAGTGCAAGAAAAAGTCTCACTTTTCCCGAAACCACGGGTAAAGTGCTGCAGTCAAGCAAGGCGCCTAACTTTCTCAAGTTCATGACCCAGAGGATAGTGCCAACGCTTCCGGCCGAATATGATCCGGGCATTACATGCTGGTGATGAAACCGAGGATAATCAGAGAGAATATTTGATCCACCTTTGGTCCTTGTCAACCAAAACTGCACAGTTTTCCAGCGTAACCCCATACGCCATACAGGGCAAACAATGCCGCTTTTTCAGCAAAGTGGTACAATGAATATCCTCATTTTAAAGTATAGCGTGAAAGAGGATGCGCATTTTGTTTCAGAGTGCTGTTTATTTCATTGATGTGCCTCTCATCAAAAGAAAAGGCAGAATCAGCGCAGAAGACAGGTAAACAAATGGCATAAAATGAAAGGTGCCGGGCAAAGACAAGCATGCTAAACTGGCTACAACACTTACATCAGAAAGTCAAGTAAAGCTTCCTCTCCAGCTATTGCAGTTTTGTATCCAGAAGACAAGACACATCGACGTAAAGCTGGATGAAAGCTAAGAGGATGGCGTGGCTCCAGGAGGCTGATGATCTTGCATACAATCGTGACGTTGTATCTATTTTGTTAGATGTTACATGCAAAACATTGGCTCGATAAGCACCCCTTTTCAGAGGGTCTGATGAAAAGATGGCAACTTTACTCAGATAGTTCACCTTCTCAGCAGACATGTACCCATCCCCTCAAACGCTATTAAGTGACAAACGAATGAACTCAGATTATGTGGACGATTTGAGCCCACAGTCCCAGGAATGAATTTATTTCATTACTGGAAACAGAAATACGCGAGAGAGTGGTTGAGAGGTCCACGGTTAAGCAGACTTTTTTTTCTTGTAATGGCAGATACAACACCAGATGAGTCACATACGGACTAGGATGACTATCGCTGTTGTTAGGTATGTGAATGAGTCTGCTCAACCAGTCGAAAGACTTCTTTGCATTGAAGAAATCTCTGGACAAAACTGGTAAAGGCTGCTGTTAACGTAAATTGTTACTACCATGGAAAAAGCAGGATTGATTAAGAAGTCAAATTCTGTGTTTCCTAGTCAGTACGTATTTTTATGCCGCTTAGTGTCCGGAAAGTTCTAATGGGGTGCCTAGAAAATGTTATCTGACATTGTTACCGACAGATTCCGTACATACCCCTGCCAAGCTTCCACCCCTTGCAATACCGTGAGTTGAAATACAGCTGTAATGCAAGTTAACATTGACCTCGTGATATGTTTGACATCCTTCTGTGAATTGGTAATGCCTTCTTCACTTCAAGCACAAAGCGTATTCCAGCCACTGCAAGATGAGATAAACTACAATCGAAAAACTGTCTCATGCTCCAGTAGTCTTGTCAAAAACAAGATGGTCGCACGGGCGGAAAGTATCCAAGCAGTCTGGACATCATTTTGGAGATCATTGTTGCTGTCCTTGGTGATATCGCCTGAAGTCCCAAGGCAGACAAACAAACCCAAACCAAGGCACTCGGTCTGGAACAAAAGAATGCTTAACTTGACTTCATAGCTGCCGTGATGTTCCCATGAAGAACACTATGTACAAATCTAAGCATCTGTGAATATCTCCAGCGTGGTTGACCTCAACATTCTTGAGGCAACACTGAGCATCTTTGATAAAATAGGATCAGATGACAAACTGATGGAAGACCAGATTGAGGCATTTGCAAGTTTGCCAAAATATTCGGAGGGACCCAGAGGGAGATTTTAACCGGCCAATATCAGTCGGGAAGAAAAGCACCAAGCCGACTTGACGAACATGTGTGTTCACCTACTTACAGCAATTTAAGGGCAACAGTTTATGGGAAGTGCTAGATGTCCACATCTCCAGAATGAGGGTTATTTAGCCTTAGTTTCATGATTCTGTTAAGCCCCCTGTTCTCATGTCTCGAAGCCCCTTCTTCGACATCACTGGTATGCCTGTAATTACTTTACTCTATTTCCTCCCACCTGAAACCCCTACGAATTCTGTCAGCCCTTGAGGAAGGCAGAGCTTCTGTGGGTTCTGCAGAACTGTGCCTCAAGATATAACTGACTTGTGCAAGATTAGAGAGGTAAATGAAGCCAAATTAAAGATGCCTCCTGCCATTAGCAAATCGAAATATTCTGTCTTATGATTACCGCACTCTGAATAGTGAAGGCCCAATGAGCTTACCTTCCAGTAGAGACTCGTTTGTCAAGAATAGTTTGCGGACAATAAATGACGGATTCTAGATTGGAGGACTCATAAGTATTAGCTCAAGTAGAAAGACCTTCACAGGTGAAATAGACATCCACAAAGTTGCCAAGAAATGGAGTTTACTGAAGAAACGACGGGTTATTACTCAATAAGTTCCACAATTGGTAAGTTTAATTTCATATTTTTACATTAATATTATTATTTTAAGTAAAGGTTATTAGGACCCTCACATGACCATGTGCATGTACCATGTCCTGAGGTTATTGTTAAACAAGATAAAAGTTGATAATGTGTGTGTCAGTGAGCTACATGTATTAGTTAAATGTAAACAAATAGACTTTTACTTTATAGTTAGAGCTTGATTGAATGATTCAACTCGAGCCCTTCATTATTTATTAGCGTTTCATTACCTGAGTTATCAGTTTGAGGATGAGCGTTCCTCCCAAATAGTCAATTATCTTTTGCTCGGCCAGTGCCAACAGAAGCTATAACCTATTAACCAGTTTTAGTAGCCCATCCCCAGCAAAGAGGAAGTTGACTATTTGGGAGGACGCCATCATAGGGCCGATAGGCCCAGGTGGTAGGAGCGCTGGTACGTAATTCAGAGGTCTCGGTTCAAGACCCGTTCAGTCAAATTTTTCTTCGCCAAATTAAAAAAGTCACGGCTTTATTCCCAGTCAGTTTTCGCCCTTTCTCTTATTTCAAAACAAAATCAAAACAGGTGTGTAATTTGTCTTTGTGGCTTATTTTACTTTATTCGGTAATGTCAGTCGGGCAAATGGCCTTCTACACTTCCCCAAAGAAAATGCTCTCGCTACGCCGTTGTACATACATGTAAATTTATGCAAACCAAACAGTTAATCTCAGCTACACTGCATAGTATGCAAGTGTACATGCACATGTACATACATGTATAGGCATTTACATGTTTTGTTTAACCTGTGGAGACCTTTCAGTGAAACAATGTGGTGCCCAGGGGAGATAATACAAACGTTATTATAAATCTACATGTAGAATGTATTTAAAATTAAATAATTTTGGGCTAACAGGTGGACAAATAGACTAGTACAGAAATAGTACATGTATGTGTACACAGTGTACAGTATAATTGTTATCTCTGTGGTCACAAGGGCGTACTGCCGCTGATAACAAAATTATTTCCAAGCAGAGCACAGACTACACTTATAAGCATGTATACATGGTTTATAAGATCCCAGAAAACCAGTGACCAAAAGTTGTCGCCAGTTACGGGTTTGGCAACATGCCTGATCATTCTTTTCCATTTCCAGCTAAGATTCAAACTTGGCCAATGGAAGGTGTATCCTCATTAACATAATGGTAATGGTTGTTCCTTACAACTGCATATAACTTTGTGTGGCAATACATTGTATGTCAAATGGAAAGGTTGTAAACAAAATTTATTGAACTTTGTAATGCATACTGGGTCTGTGATTTTGGACAACATTATACTACCCACAAAATAACAAGAATGTCTAAATACAAGTTCATGCATAGTGTAGTGCTAGGATAATCATTTTTGGTGGGGAAAACATTTAGCCATAAGGCTGTTCTTGGCCTACAATGTTGACAAGGTTGCAACTCGTAACTGGGCTGTACCCCCAGGTCTGCTGGATATTGCTCATCGCAAAATAGTACAGTATAGCTGAATTTCGAGCCAAGAAATCGGTATGGGAACCGTTCAACCTACAAGATGGTGGCAAGTAAACAGCCCTGTCTGCTCTGGGATTGTACAGTGTTTGTGCCAATGACACCTGTACACTGTAGGTTTGCAATGCATTGTCATTGTTGTTCAATAGACTATTCAGTAATATCAAAGTGACTTCAAAGTGTCAGGTGCATGCTAAAATAAATTGGTTTTGAAGGTCGTTTTGGCTGTCCAGAACAATACATGTTTGCTACTGCTTTGATAGTCAATGATTGGCTATTTAAAAGTTCCTAATTTACATTAATCATGGCAGGCCTGGATCATTTCAGTGCATTCCTCAGTAAATGGCACTTCCAGTAGAAATATCAGAATCTCTGGGGAATATTTTAGCAAGGCATTATGGCCAAGACTAGGCAATTCGGGCCATCAGTGGCTTCTGAAATTTCCAGGCCCAATTTAAAGGGACAATACTGCCATAACTTCAGCAGACTTTTGATAGGGCATGGAATCGGTGTCACATTTTTTTAGATGAACCCAGTGTCTGAAAATACTACACCATCGAAGCGCAAATTGGGCTCAAATTTGGAATTTATACATACTGTACATGTACGTATGGCATCCCAAATTTAGTAATTTTGTTTTTAAAAACAGGGTATCCACGCCAAAAAATGAAATTATTTTTAAAACATTGTACAATACTGTTGCCTGTGTATTGCATATAATATTTATTCAGGGTGTCCAAATTAGCAAGCTATGGTGTCAAAAAGACACCATTGATGGTTTGATGTGCCAATACATGTGTATTGATAGGGTTTCGCCTGGTCGCCAAAACTTTATTTTGTTTTCGGTTTCGATAATTTTTCTCTTGTATTGTTTCGCCAAAAACCGCATAAGTTAACACGCGGATGACGCCATACTCTCATCGCCATATTAATACAAACATGCAATCATATGAAAGCCTGCGTAATGTTAATTAGTGCCTGTGCCAGAGTATCGCCGCTACCATAAAAAGATCAGTAAATACTGCATGTTATTCACATTTTAGTGTGACGCTTATGGAGGGCAGGACGCCCCCGAACCCTGTGGGACTTCCACTCAACACGAATAACTAGGATCCACGACTGTGCCCCCAACCTTTGTGACAACTCGAACCCATATGTACATTGTATGCAAAATTAAGACCTGGCATTTTCATATCCAACGATATGTATATGAAAGTCCGTAATGTGACTTAGAATTTCTAAACAAAATGACGCCAATATTATGTCAGTGTATACACATAAATACTTTATTTTATCTACAGTTTAATGTGATTGGCCAGATGAAAACATACGTCGCTACTTTGTGACAACTCGACATCGGACCTGTGAGCTACACCACAACCTGTGAACGCTTAGTTTTCTCAGTGAGAATCCCTTCCCTAAATCTCAACATCACCGCATCATGTTCACATAAATACAAAATATACACCATATACATGTATGAAAGCCTCAATGTGACTCAGTTTCTAAAACCAATGGGACGCCATTCATAATCCACTGTCCAAATTTTTATGTGAACATTTCAGTGCAATCTTGGATGTATAGCATGTATAACGCGCTTAGCTTGGCAAGAATTTTGTACACGGGAAGAAGTGTTTGGATGAAGATTTTACAAGTAGGTCTTGTACACTTTGTACACGGGGGGCCAAGAGGTGCATGCTAGAAATTGAACTTTGACGATTAGCATTGAATCGTTACATTGAACTGACGCAACTAAACGTATGTTGCGCTAAAACCGTTAATTCAACGTTATATGCAATAATTGCCTATTATTATTATTACTATTATTATGTACATACAGTACATATGGATAATGGTATATCAATATGTACATGTAGTTGAAAACCCCAGTGTCTGCTTTCACTCGAATACTCTTTGCAATGTGTACTAGTGTAACAATATCGTATTGAAATCGCTAAGCACAGAATAAATAATAGATCCATTAACCTCCCACCATTGATGCAATTTTATGGAAAGTTGCTGTAGGAGGTTAAAACTAACAATGGCCTGTTTTTGAGACTGTTGACCAAAATGTGCAAAATACATGGGCATTTTTGACCACCCTGAACAATACCAGACAATGCTTTACTAGTCAAAAAAACGGTCAACTCCATTTTGACTCCAACCAAATGTGCTTACTATATGTACACGTGAGGTTTGACAGTGTTTGACTTTTGGCGCACTATATGTACATACTATTGTAACTTTGAAAGTACATGTATATCAACATTTTGATTAATTTTGACCTTGTAGTAGTAGTAGTAGTGAGGTTAAGCCCTTCCCATTTTTTGGGCCCAATCACAGCCGTGGTCAAAAGGCGATTGACGATCAACGTGAACAAGCTTGCCATGTTGCACTTGATGTACGGGATGTGTGTTTTGGCCTCATTGGTGGCTGGACGATTGAGGAGTGAGGCTCGGCAAGGTTGTAACCCATGGCGTGCCATTATTGCTAGGTAGTAACTATGGCATATGGGCTACATGTAGGTGGGGCTTTCAATGGATTGGTCTGTTGTTGATTGGGTCAGATCTTAACCCTACTCCCTAGGGGCCGCCCATTTGGTTACACATAACCTGAATTCCCAAAATCCTTCCAGTTAGTGTAAAGTAGCATATTTATGACATGTATGCACATGTGTTTCTAACCTGTGATACACATAGCATGCACATGGTCAGGACCTCCCCTGCATGCATGGGAGCAATAAACAGTGTCCACTGACCCAAGCACTGACCTGTTAATCACTACAACAAATATGGATGTACCGGATGCCCATTAACCTCAACCTCCAAAAATCCTTTTCCATACTTGTAGCTAAAGAGTATGTAGTATGTAACCCCACACAAAGAGCACTTTGAGGATTTAAAGTTGCCTAAAGGGTTTATATGTATTTTCATTTATTTTCTTGTTAATACAACATACATCATAAAAAATATAATATTCTCAGAAGAAGTTAAAGCCAACACCAAAATACATGTAGTTTGTAATAGTGGCTTTTTAAACCGGTAGTATATTTATTTATTTAAAAAAAATTCTTGTACAGGTAGTAGTGGTTTTTGTACTGGGTCCTGTTAGCAGCAGTGGGTTGTTCTGGTAAGGATTCCCACTTTGTAAGCATCTGCAAGTGGATTGGGCCTCGATAGTAGTCTTCTTCATACTCTTTTTGCTCTCTCGCTGGACAAGAGGGTGACCATCATCAACTGGGTTTTGAATCAGGTAAGGTACAATGTATTACCTATCCAAATCAAGTAATTTGCATTTATCGGCCCTGCACTATCGTACCAGAGCTCCTTAGGACCTGGAAAATGCACTCACATACATGTAGGTTCTATAAGTTCTTGTATTTGCAACACCATTTTTTTTTCGAATAATATGTATATGTATGCGGTACACAGTACTTGTATGTACACAATCATGTACGTAAACAGTACAATCACTGCAGTAATGTTGCTTGAATGATTTAATAAAGTACATCAAACTGGAAATGCTCACTGCTACATCATACTTCTGCTCCACCTTCCAATTCCACATCAAAGCATCTTATAATCTTTTCCTATTGTGGGTACACCTGCTGCAATTATTGTATACTGTACATACAATATGTATCATTGAGTAAGATGGGATCTTTCACCGGCCCTTGGGTAAAGCGTTTCTAAACGCTTAAGCAGCTAAAAATCCTCAGACTGGTAATTACAACATTTGGCGCCCAAAACCTAAAACACAAAACAGCAACCTGTTGAGACATAGTTCGCTTAATTCAAATGGCGGCCTCATGCATGCTGTACGTGATATACTGTATGACAACGTCGAGCCGATAGATGACATGAAACTGAATTTGTGGCGCACGGTATTTTCTGCATCGTAATAATTTAGTCTGCTCATATCGTACATTGGGCTACATGTATCGCAATACTGTTTGTCCGTACAGGCTAAAACATGTACTGTCCCAATATATCTCTATTAGTATTAAGCATGCGAAAGTACAGAGAACCTGATACAACAATTTTGTTTGATGTATGATTACAGTAAAAATTTTTATTTTTCCAGCAGACTTTGTACATGTACATTATATGGGCAATGGGCAGGTTAGACTGTGGAAAAATTATTCTAAGTGCAGTAATTGTGGGAAATCACCAGAATACATGTGTACATTTGATCCATATGATCTGATTTGACCAAGTAGTTTGAAAATTGTGCTATCCATCATCCTGACCATGAAATTTCTGTATTAAAAAAAAATTGATAAATAGTTTGCATAACAGCTCGTAATGGGTTGCTTTGGGCGATTGGAAAGTGGTGTAAGCACCTACACTATACTTACAAAAATGGACATTATAAAGAGAGTATAAAATAGCTTCTATCAAAGCCAATACTTACAGTGTACTCAAAAAGCACTGTGAATTTATTGCAGAACTGCACTAAACTTTGTATACTAACTGGAAGTTCAAACTTTGAAATTGATCAGAAAGTGTCTGCAACACGTAGTGTATTTTAAAAGGTACATGTACATGTATTGGGACACACTACTTCTCGCTGGCTGTAACTCTCAACCTGCTCATGATATGGAATGTATTTTTTCATATTTTTTTTATAAATTTATTTTTTTTTTTTTTTATTTTAGCCAAAAGTTTCATTTTGAAAAGATTTCAGGCAAATCTGAGAGGTTCAGTTGGTTTTGGAAATACATGTATATGATTTGATGACCTAATTGTCAGATGTCAAGCATGTACACACAGCGTAGAGACACAGTTGCCACATTCATGTTCAACCAAGTACAAAAAATAGCTGCAGTACTATGCATTGAGCTCATTTGTACAGCAAAATGCTATACACAAAATTGCTATAATTAGCTTATCAAAGTTCAAGATTTATTTTCAAATTAGCATTACCGTGACATGTACATACATTATACATGTACATGCATACATGTATGTGCATACACAGTACACGAATATTTCTGCCAACAAATTCCATGATAATTCAACCCAAATCTGATTGGTCCATGTTTATTGTTGATTGGCCAGTTGACTATGGTGGATGAGTGTTGTTTTGAATGTACACTACTACTAGTGTAGTATGTAGGCTCACATGTATTTGCCTTTATTGCATTGTTAATACATTAGCTTTTGTTGTTATGTGTCATTTACACACAGGAGATGATCAACAATCTTATATATGGACTATAATGCATTTTGTGTGGCTGTACAGTAGCATAGCAGATGCAGCACGACTATCATTATTATATATATACCAACTATGGGTGTGTGGCCTTTGTGCAGCGGTAAGTATATAAATTAGAATGAGAAACACTCATCAATAAACTCATTGTTGAACAATTAAGAAATACAGGTACACTGTACATGTACTATGTATATGTCCAGGAAGTTTCTTCCCTTTAACTTTTTCTTTCACTTCCCGGCGTCGGATTCTAGTAACCAAATTTTCACTCAGCCCGCAAGCCTTTTCACTCGCCTCAAGTATGTTTTTTAAAAATACTTTTAATCAAATCACTCGTTTTTAGTAATTTAGGCATTTTGCATCAGAACGTGCATTATAAACAACAATTGTAAGTGTACCTTATTAATTATGTGCATATTTGTTTCTGAGGTAACATACTAATGTTTCCTTTAATTAATAACGGATTCTATTCTAATAATAGAGGAAAAGATCAGGGCACATTAGTGTACAGTAATGCTTTTTGCTTAATTCTGTAAATGAAGGCTTATTTCATATTTTATTTCTTCTAACCAACTGAACACAATAATAATGAAAACATTAAAAAAATCAGGTACACCAAAGGCAATTTTTATGATTTTCAAAGGGCATCACGGCAATGATAAAAAAAACGTAAAGGACACCAAGGCACCTTTTTTAAAATTGTTTTTAAAAATAAAAACAATGAAAATTTTAACACACTCCAATCTGTAGCACACATGCCAATAAGACTAAAGTTTCTTTATCTGTCTCACGTTTGGTTTTATTGCATGTAGCTCATATGAAAACAAGTATTGCAACACTTACAGTTTATGTCACCAATTAAAAAATAAATAAAAACACCAAGTTTTATGCATTTAGATGGGGCAGGTATTAAGTTCACTCTTTTTTATTTGCTAGTCGACCCTTTGACAGCATGTTGACGACCACCAAAAGCCCTGGCCATAATGTACATGTACATATTGCACAGCGACACGACGATCGACGCGTCGATGCTATTAGTCCGATGCACACGCACGCACATGCTGCATGGGCGTTCACACGTGTAGGTACAGACTGGCATGTATTATTTACGTTGTATGCGCCCCATCCCCAACGCCGCGCCATGTTATCTTTTAGCTGGTGTACCGGCGAATCGCCTGGCGTAGTAGTATGTTGTGGGTACTGTTGACACCAACCAAAGTATTACATAAGTGGCCAAGTTCGTACAACGACCAAGGCTGATATTGCCTGGTAAACCGCTACATCATTTTGGTCATGAGTACCAGGTAATTTTTTCCCTGGTTTTGTTCCCAAATGGTCTGTTGCGTGAACTTGGTCTTTTAGCAGCGCAGCCACCGGTCCGCAAACCAAGCTGCGGCGGCGATATATTTTTTTCTCCGTGAGAATGTACATGTACTGTACGTATGTAGTGGAATACTATGCGTAAAACAAGTGCGCACAACGGCAATGCAGTAGGGGAAAGCAAAGGGCGAGCAACCGTTGCCGTGAAAAGTGGTAGGAGTGGTGAGGCATTGACGCAATTGCCGTCGATGCCGTCGTGGTAATTCCATCAGGCCGCTGATATAATAGGGCCTATCGCGTGACTAATATTTTGACCCGCCCAGCGGGCCAGTGAAGGAAGGAGTTTCGACTCGCCCGCCGCCGTTTTCACTCGCATTTGGCGAGCGGGCGACCGCTAATTAAGGTCGAACCCTGCATGTATGTGCATAATAAAGGCGCTGAAATGGGGTTTTATGGCCACCAAATTTAAATCCAGTTTGCGTCGGAGGCCGTGTATCACGCAATCTTTTGCACCACGGATCGGAGAAGCGTCCAACACGCCACAGGAGACTCCCGGAAAAATTTGTATTCATGCCTGTTCAGCCATGCGTGCACGGTGACATGCTCGGAAGTGCTGGGCCACCCGCTGTGGAAGCTTCCATTCACGGTGTGTGTAGGAAAAGAAACCCACCAAGGGGGCCTAGAAAACTGTTTTATTCCCTCAAGGAAATAATTAAAGTCCTTGTAGTTTTTTTTTTTTTTTTTTGCTTCTTCTTCACAGACTTTATGCACATATGAAATGCACTTGTTGTATTTATTTTTTTTTAATTTGCATTTTCGCACTTTCATGACACAATGAAGTGAGCTGAATGTTTGACAGGTTAGTTTCTATACATCTCTTAATTTTTGTAAAATCAGGCTTGAATTTCACAGAGCCATAGCTCCATCGCCCCTGGTCTTGGTGACCCTTAAAAATGTTCCCATGGATAGACATTCTGATATTCTTAATGAAGTGGCCTTTCACCCAGGAAAAGTGGCATTGTCCCTTTACATGTATGATAAGAATGAAATTGCACGTTTGGGTTTGATGCCTGGATGAGCAAAGATTTTTATCAACATGTTCCTATTTTTTCATTGTTACGGGGAAAGTTATAAATTTTAAAAATTTTCCTTAACAATGTTAAGGAAATTATTAAGGTAATTATTTAACTTACATGTACCTCTGAATAGAAAATAATGGACACATTAGTAAAATGTCTTTAAATTATGCATCCGAACTTTTTAGGGATCCAATGCATACTGGTATGTACAGTACATAAAATAGTAGCAGTCGATCTGTAAATAATTTTTTCTGCTTTCTAATCAACCTAATTTCGGCTAATTTGTTACGTCGTAAACAAGAAATGGTAAAATGCATTCATATTTTTCGTATTCATTCTAACGTGGAATTTTCGTCCCATGAAGTTGAAAGTTCATTTGGGAAAGGTTTTACTGCACTGTACATGTAGTTTGACCTGAGACAGAAACATTTCAAAAAAATATTTTACAACATCCTCAATTTAACACACAGTTTCATGCAAAGCTGCAAAATGTTGTTTGAGAATACAAACTTATACATACATGTACATGTTATAAGAGTTTAACTGGAGAATTCAGGCCTGTGATTTCTCAGATTTACAAATTGTGTCCTCCTTGATTGAAAGAAGAGAAGTAGCCACCAAGGAAAGAAAGAAGGTATGTACCTCTGTATTGTGTCAAAACCTCTAGTTTCTGTTTGTAGGGATGTGGCGATCTGTAAATCCTCCAAAGTTAAACATCCAGAAGGTTTAGGCACTTTTGTCCTCCAGACCAAACGGAGACCCGGCCTGCTACCCGTTCACATGTATCAGGATTTTTTACTTTTGTCAAATCACAACCCTGAGAATCATTGTTTTAATTTACTTATTTGTTTATCATGTGCAGCGTTGCATTTAAAAAGTGACGATCCCTTCCCCTTTTCTTTTCATGAACAGGTTCTTGGATTTGTTTTGATGGTCCTTTATGGGTCGAGCACGTTAATCAACTTCTGTGTATTCCAAGCAGGAGGGGGAATACAGCGACTCACCGGGGGGACAGGAGGATCTGCAACCACCACCCAGTGTGACAACTACTAACTCACCCAGTGGATAAAGGCATGGACCAGCCCCCGCCATACGGCAACCTATAAACTGGTCATTTGATTAGATTGATTAAAGATAAAGTGCAACATTGTTACTTGGGAACGTATGTACTGTGTACGTTCACAACCCTCTGGTTTCCAAGAAATATTTCATAAAACGAATCAAAGTTTCATTTTGTTTTTGAGAATAGGATAGCAAAACGGATGTCTATTATCTATATGAAGTGTGCCAATCGTGTACTGTCCTTTGTCCACGGAATAGTACTCCAAGAACAATAGATTTGGGGCCATTCATGACGTACTGTATTGTTCCACAGACTGATGCGCAAGGTCTCAGAAAGAAGCAATATAGTCTGGGACTTACCCGCCGTGTGAGAGAACTGTATTTCACACGCCCGCATTTGGCGTTTTGCACGTTTCTCCCCCCAAGCCGATGGTTCACCCGTGTCTATTCTGTTGTGTAAAGTTGTTCATCCCATGATGCCCCACGGCAGGCCGGGCAGGCGGAGCAAAGCTCGTAATTATGATCATTGTGCATGTGCAGCATTTGGAGTACAATGCCATGGTATTGATTACAACAGGCTGGGTACACTTCTATGTACATGTACATAATTAAGTAGGTAATAGACTTCTGGAACTAAACTGTTACGATTTTATGTTCTTTAACCCTCCTACTACTACAAGGGTCAAAATTAGTCAAAATGTTGATACTTACCAAGGTACACATGTATCTAGTGTACTTAAAAGTTGAACACGTCAAACCCTTACCAGTAGTAATTATAAGTACATTTACAGGTCAAATGAGTCGATCGTTTTTTGACTAGTAAAAGCATTGTCTTTGTATTGTTCAGGGTGGTCAAATGACAGTAAAACCAGTCAAAATGCCCCGTAAAAAATTTTGGGTCAACGGTCAAACATGCAGTTGACTGATTTTGGACCTCTGTAGCTATTTTGCCATAAAGTGCAGCTATAGTAGGAGGATTAAATTGACATGATGATTTCATTTTCTGAGATGAAAGCTCATCCGATGGAATAATTATTCAGGATAATGCATCGTGGATTAGGGGCTTGATGTGGGCATGTTCTTAGAACTTCACATGCAGACGTACATGTAATCTTTAACTAGACGTACACGTAGCGAAACCATCTGTAGGTGAACACACTTTAATGCTAAGGTGCGTGCATGATACAGTTCTCTTTCCACACGCCAGTTGCACGCAAGTCTCCCAGACTGCGCTGCCTTTTTTGAGAGCTCTTTCGCGTCAGTTTGTGGAACAATACGTCACTATTGGCCCAAATCTATTGTTCTTATAGTACTATGCCATGGGTACAAGTTAGTACATGGGCCATGTATAAGGAGCTGGCCAGGGGTTAGAGGACAGGGTTGATTGGAATATTCCAGAGGCAATCCTGCTCAGTGAGCAATCTAGTAGTACATGGCGAGGTAATACACTCTGAACACATACTGTACATGTAAAATGCATGAGTTTTTCATTTTTTTTTATACACTATATATTTTATAACCTTTACAGTACTACTAAAATTTAAAACATGTCAAAGTTGCTTATAATTCATACGGTTTGAAAGGACAAATCTTTTACTCTGTACATAAAGACTTGTACAATTGTAGATCATACATGTGATAACTAGACTTTCAGTGCATAATATGTACCAATGTACATGTTATGCACAAGGTAAAAAGGTAAAAAACCAACATGCCAGATTCAACTACTATAGAAATCGACTCACTTAAATATCCTTTGAGAAATATAATTCAGCATTGTAAGAGAGAGTGTACGCTATTGGAAAATACATCTGTAATATGCATCCGTATTTTATTTGAATCAAATATGTAACCAACTTGTGAAAGTTTCAGCTCAAATATACGTATGTTTTCCAACAATGGTTCAGATTTGTTTGCATTCATTCTGATGGTGGGAAATGGATCACGGTTGTCATGCATTTCAAGTTTACTAAAAGAAAAAACAGCATCTCTGGGCTATTTGGAACCATCACCAATTTGACATTAAGTTTAGATTATAATTTAGTAATGTTGTAATGAGGGTATAGGTCTGTACAGTATCTTTAACAAACATAGGGTAAATTTTTAATTACAGTTTTCACAAACAAGTAGCCACCCTCCCACAATCAGTGCAATTTTGAAACAACCCATTCACGCCATTCCAAGCCATTAGCTGTTGCCAGTGGCCTCATATGGTTGCCCTTCTGTGCACTGTCACACCACTGAGATTGTAGGCAAGGGCCTCCCATTGATACATTGCAGGCCATACTTAATACATGTATGTTCAAACATTTTACAGTGGCCTTTGGGTGGCACACAGTTGATTTTGTAAGATTACTGAAGGACAGCAGACTTGTAATGCTTGTACAGTGTATGTACTAAAGGTTGGTGTAAAAACATACTGAAAATTTAGTGGATCGGAGGTTCTCCATGTGTAGGAGGGGTTAATCATGTGTTCAGTATATTATATTTATGGTAACATGTATTCGTGGGGATCAGGTGTTTGTTATGCTGTCTATGTACAAATTTTCATTACCTCATGTTATGTACTTGTACATGTACATGTATATGTATTGTTAAACACATTGTAGCTAATCTACATGTAGATGAATAACTTTATTATCCCATGAGGAGAAACTAAACAGGTTAAAAAAAAAAGGTTACATGACAGAACGTTGTATTCATAGTTTTCATTCATTTTATTATTTGTTTCTAACCTTCCATATGTTATCGCAGTAGCTTTTGTTTATAACTGAATTAACAATTGTTTGTCTAAGAAGTTTGATTTTCAAGTTGTATTTGTCTCATATTCATTTTAACATTTGTCTTGCAGTGTTATTTTTTCAAATTATTGTAGGCTTTCCTGGCCAATTTCAAAACTGTTTTTGTTCATTTTCGTTAAAGGACATTCAAATTCACTCCGTTTTTACTGGAACCGATCAAATTAGGGTGTCTATGTTTATATTGTTGCATCTAAATTAATTTCAAAGCAGTCATTATTTCATTCCTGTTATTCACAACTGCGCTTAGTTGGTTCTATTTCATTAGTTCTGTTTCGTTTTTCAACATTCATCATGACTTCAATTACATGGATCTCATCCTGAAATTGGAATCATGAAAGTTTTTTTATTTTTCACTTTCGGTTATTGGCAATTAGTTTCATTTTAAGCATAATTCTTTTTTAGTCTGCAATCTCCTAATGCGCAAGGCAGTTACATGTTAGGAAAGGTGCGAAGGTTTGAAATTTGCTAAAAACCTATATTATTCTCAGGGCCCCAGGATGGAGACCACATTTTATGTGAACAGATTAACACGATAAATATATAAAAGTCACATTATGAATACATACCGTGGGGATGCAACATCAAGTCAACATCATAAATGATTCATTGAGAATCATGATGTGGTTTCCATGGTGACCATCGGTATATAAGACAAATCGCCGTGACACATGATAGCTTTATTTTTCAAAGATTACTTGGTAAATTGTCCTGCCATGAACAAATAATTTGTGAAATGTGAGAGGGGTGTAAACATCACAACACATACAATTACTACATACATTTACAATTTCCCAAACTTGTATTCGACTCTCAAAACTGAGTCAAGTCACAAGTTACATTATATAAGTTCTAGCAATGTGCATGCATTAAACAACAAAAAGTTATTTTAATAACTTTTTTTAATATCTAAATTTATACAAATGGACAGACTGTCAAATTATATTTTCACAACTGTTCTCAGAAATGCAAGGACTACTTCAAGCAAGTAGGGGGTACTTTTTTTATATAAACATAGTAAATTTGTGCATCCTTTCTTAATAAGAATTCAAGAAACTACTAACTGTTGCAATTTCCAGCTAACATCGTGTTTGAGAAAATATTGAAATTGCGAATAGATTGTTATTTTCATTTTCATCTGTCCTGAGATGAGGGACATTTTGAAAATAGGCCCTTTTTTGTAGCACCATATATATATTTCAAGGAGGGTTGATACACCAAGTGCTTTTTTATGTAAAACTCTAATCATTTTTTTTATTTATTTTTATTTCTTAAATTTTGTTGTTGTTGAGATTACAATAGTGTTCAACTGTGTTAAAAAAATGCCAAAAGGTGCTAAATGCATCTAAAGTGTACAATGTTACGTAAAACACTACATGTACATTCTCTGCAGTTTACTTCATATTCAATTTATTTTTCAGGCATGCAAATTCATTTTAGCATTATATTGAATTTAGCATATACGTCGTTCTTTTAGTAATGCACATTCGTCATCCAATTTAGTAGAAAGTTTGACAGGAGATTTTCACAAAAATGTTATTTTCATTTAGGTATAACGGGCAATCAATTTCACAAAAATGAGAATTAAAAATTACCTATTGTTCTATGGGCCAGGTCAGAGGCCAAACCATATCTGCCGAGTGTGTCTATCATTTTTTTTTATCCTGGTTTCTTATTTTCCATTCATGTGGTTTCTCCCTCAACCGTCAATTACGTTGCACAAATTCCTGCCCAATAATGAATTTGAATGACTAAAATATGCACCACGAAAAGCTCCTGTGAATTTGAATGCTGTTCGAATGGATTGTTAAATTGGATGGTTATTTTGACGCAAGAGTACAACTGTTGCTTACTACTCATAAAACAAAATTGAATGATAAAATTGAGCAGCATTCAGCTCTTACGCAAAACAGAATGTAAGTTTAAATTACGTTATTTTGCCGAAAAATTGACCAGGAAAACCTATAATAATAATGATGATTTTCAATGGGCCGTCAAAAGGCTGACGAAGCAATTATATGGTTAAGGGTCTGTCTTGCCTGGCGACAAAAGCACCACTGCACAGGCCGGGATTCGAACCCACATTCTGACGCCACCAGAACTGCGTCCGATGAACTAGACTGCTCGGCATCCTGCTGGCAAATTATCCTGAGAAATAGGAAGGTTTTGGCTGATATCTCAAATATATTCCAAACAAAACATGGAGTGTACATTTGACCAATAGTAAATGCTTACAGAATAACAAAAGAGAGCTAGATATAAAGAATAGAAGTTTATTCATCATGAAAAGTGTCTATAAGATGACAAAATATCAATACTTGGTATTTATTAAAGGGAAGGCTCAACATTAACAAAATAACCAAATCATTACTCATAGTTTAAGATGAACACAGTGACTGAAACTTACTGGCTCATTTATACAGCAGGATCGTGTGGGATATTATTTTCAGTGACCGACTTATTCCCTGTTGATCATGACAATCTTGTCCTTTTAAGTTGGTTTATATACCAACATTCCTAGTAAATTATTCCGTCTTAAGCGCTCTCATTTAAAAGGAAACAAAAAACGAAAATGCACATTTGCAAAAAGTTGCCATCTTGCTCTGGAAGACAAATTGTGATCGGTGAACAGTGGCGTAATCTATTGGGGGCCACGGGGTGGGGGAGCTGTGTTCCCTGCCGAGGTATGTGTCCCCTCCCCATTCAGAATTTTGAAAAATACAGGTCCCCATATGAGGCTGCAGGATACAAATGTTCAAGTATTGACCGTGCCCCCCCAGAAAAAGTGGTGCCTCTGAAAATTGGACCCTAGTTTTGAACTGTCGGTGAACGCTTATTCATACTTCTGTTATCAATTAGATTCAGCACTGAGCTGCAACTTTCAAAGGTTGGTTGTTTAAACACATCTTGATTTTAAGAAGATAATATCTTGGGAATAAGTTTTGTCAACATTACCAATATTAAGATTGGTTAATAAAATTCTTTGGGGTATAAGCAATTGATATGATGTTTGCCCTTACACTTTATAATGCACTGTATACAATGCTTTCTGTGTGTCTGTGGAAAACCATAGATGACTACCTGTTTACTAGTGCAGACGTCTTAATTGACTGAGCTTGCCTAATGATGATAATTAGCAATGTTGTAACATCCCTTTAAATAAAACACTAATGTATTATTAAATACAAATGTATTTTAAGAAAATAAAACTGTGTAAATATAAGATAAATATAATACATTTAAATAAATTTATGAAAAATAATAAACTATTAATAATTCGTAGTATTTGTAAAACAAAAAATATTGAGAATCAAATTCCAATTACAATGAGAAACTATATCTTTAGAAATAAATTCATTAAAAAATATGATGAAACCTTAAAGATGTATCTATCACCTAAGTTTTTCATTATTTAAAAATTTCCTGCAATTTTTTTTTTCATCGGAACACCATAACATGCATTTTATATGTACTTGAGGAAGAACATATTTTGTTTTTACATGTATAAACAAATTTGTTAAAAACAAAGTAAAATGAATTGCAAACCTTTTAAAATGAATAAAGTACATGTACCATTATCTTGCAAGATTATACATAAACAATTCACTGTAACACAGTTTTGCATTCAATTCCCCTTCCCCAATTATTTTAATAACCAAATAGCTAAATTCTTTCATAAGCAAATTATTTTCCCCGGAACACAACGGAATTTCCCGAATACGGCCCAAAATTTCAAAAAATTCTCACAATCCCAAAATGTTATAAACATTAATTAAACTTTCTACCAAAACAAAACCATACATTTTCCCAGTTTTGTTTCTTGTCAAATAAAAACAATATAATACCAAACAAAATATTCATAAATGTCGGCATTTATACATCCCTTTTAATTTGAATGTTTCAAAGTCCTTAACTTGTTGGTTAAGAGGAGCTCACACAGGTGAGGTTCGGGGCAAACTTTATGGAATTTGACATTTTTAATTTCCCCCCCCGACACAGGTATGTCACCACAAAAGAGCTAATTTTACATAGTACTGCTGTTAACTATTTACTTACAAGATGCATAATAAAAATAAAATTTACCCAAATATTTACTCTACCCTGCTTTGAAGTGGCATAATTTAATTGCAAAAAATGTGAGTTTTAAAATGTATGAATTGTACAATTCATAGCATAGTTTTTTTTTTCCTTCGGAAACAAACATTAAAACAATCACTTGAAAATGTAATCAAAATATACAAACTTGTTCAAAATGGGGAAAACATTGCTTTTAAATCTAACAACACTGATAATTACACAATTATAAAGTTACCAAATTATAATCCAAAAGCTAATTGATAATGGTACCAATCATTCAGAAAAATAATTTTGTTTGAAGTGCTTTCATTTAATGGGACAATATCGTCAGGATCAACAGGGCATGGAATCTAGCTTTAGATTAACTCAGTGATTTAAAAACATCTCACATGATAAGGTCATGTTACCAATGCTGCTGCATAAATGAGCCAGTGATTTCCAGTCACTGTGTTCATCTTAAACTAGGACACCAATTCCATGCCCTGTTGAAAATCTGCTCTGATCGTGATGATATTGCCACCTAGACGGCAAGTGTGTTTTTTTAAATTGTGTAAAAATCTTCTTTTTTTTTTTTTTACGTTTTCCTCATTGAGTTTATTATAGCCTCTCCATCAACTTGAAACTTTTGATGCTTTGATTGTTAAATGTATATTGGTTACAAAATGTGGCTCTCCTGTGTATAAATATACATTTGTGTTCGAGTGTTTCCGTCTTTTTGTCTTTTATAAAGATCCTGCCAGATTCGAAATGTATGAAGTAATATTTTGCATTTACGTTACAGGTCAGTTTTTTTTGTTGGTAAGCAGTTAGAAACAGCTAATTTTTGTAGAAGCAGTTTTGCCAACATTTCCAATGATGTAGCTTCCTTTTATTCTAAAGGGAAGTTAAACAAAATAATGTTGTGCATGAGACACATGATAATGTAATCGATATGCTATCTATAGTGTGTTCTTAGAAAACAGGCCACAGCCAATCACATGTACATTATTAAAGGTACAATGTACAAGTACACATGGTACATAATACATCATATTGTCTGCTCAGAGCAGTAAGGACTTATACACTTGATGACAATTTTATTTGCTTAATGACAAAAGGTCTTATAAGATTGATTAAGTGTAATTTACCTAATTATGTACAAGATAATGGGTCTTGAGTGCTAAATGAGTACTCCCCATTGTTAATAAACACCCAAAAAAAAAAAAACCACTCTGTATGTTTTAAAAATATTATTAAATTGAGACTTATGAGCATAAACATGATATGACGATTTAGCCTGATCATCGACACACATGTTGCAAAGGTGATTTGTGCGGATAACGTTGCGCATCAGTGCACACAACCGGTTGATTGTGGGGGTACCTGTTCATTTCTCACAACTTACATTGTGGCTCAAAAATAACCCCTGAACTCAAGCTAAATGGGGTTATCCCTTTGTCATCAGCTTTATTTGTCTGTTACATAACGTCTTGAGCACTTTTAAACCAAAGACCCATTATTGGAATGTTCATTTGCATGGAAGGTATTGCCCAGGTCCGCATCCGTCGCCTTTAAACAGTATGCACCGAAGGTGTCGGGCAGCAATCAACAATCGTGGCGGTTATACCCCTTTACTGAACAAACCCAACATGCTGCTTATGTCTTAAGTATTGGTAATAAAGCTGATGACAAAAAGGGATAACCCATTTTGCTTGAGTTCAGGGGCGTTATTTTGAGCCACAAATGCAAAGTTGTGGAGAAATGAACAGGTACCCCCACACATCAACTGAGTTGTGTGCACTGATGCGCAACGTTATCCGCACAAATCTTGCTTGCAACATGTGTGTCGATGATCAGGCTAAATCGTCATATCATGTTTATGCTCATAAGTCTCTAAAATTTAAAAATATTTTTAAAACATACAGGTGGGGACTTTCTTTTTTTGAGGTGTTTAAAACATAAATCAAAATAATTAAGTTTTCTTAACATAATGGAATTGCACGTAATTTATAGATCTTATAAGTCCTTTCTGCTCTGACCCGACGATATATGAATATCTATCAACAAAATATTGTATTCTTTAAAGATAAAGTACATGTACATGTACATACAATTGAAATCAAGTTGTTTCTCAATTTTAGAGGTGAAAACTAATTGGTGTCATGCTGATGATGGTGTCAATCTTACATAGAAATAATTTTGTCTGAGGCACTGTTTTCAAGAAAAAGGGTAATTATTTTGAAAAGAGTACTCTTTCCTATCCAGCATTGGAATGAATACACAAAATAATCTGACTAGGATTTCACTATTTTCTTGTTAACGCCACAATTCACAGATACGAGGCTGAAACTATCATATAGGTTGGCTGTTGAATGTTAAATCTTGACTCAAAGAGAGTAAGCATACTTCACAGAAGCAGTTTTACCAGCATTTCCCAATGTTGTAACTTCCCTTATATCTTGATTCAAAGAGAGAAAGCATAGTCATAGAAGCAGTTTAGCCAACATTACCAATGTTATACCTTCCCTTCAATGTATATCTTTGTTGCGTGGTCGGTGTAGCGAGGCAGAGAGAGCATTAATTGGTGAAACGAGACGTTTATAAGAACTTGTAACTTTAGGTTTATTCAGTACTTGTTAAAATGGGTTCACCACATCATGTACTTTAGGAACATAACAAAACAATGTGTCAACAGAGGGCGCTATGCAGACTTGTCTTAGTCAACTCTCAACATCCTCCTTTTTTTTCTTTTTCTTTTTTTTTAACTAACACGGGAAAAAAATAGCAATTTGAAATTTCTCACTTTTGTTGCTTTTAATACTTTGAAAAATAATAGCCTAAAATTTAATTTTTTTAATTTTTTTATTTTCATCTGCAAAGAAATGTTACCATTCTATTTTGGACCAGACATAAAGTAATGTGAACCTTGCGCTATTTTATTATATATATATATATATATATATATATATATATATATACATATATATATATATATATATATATATATATATATATATATATATATATATATTTTTTTTTTTAATTACCATTTGCTGAGTCTCTAAACGTCTATTTCTTATTAACTATTTGTAGCAGTACAAATCTCAAACAGTTCAGTTGCGAATAAAGTCTTTCAGATAGCCTGGTTCTCTGCGGATTCTGTCACTTTTACGGATTGTCTGTTCTGGAATAAATGGGTTTTTGTGAGGTACGGGTCCTTGGTCATTGTTCTGCTTTAGATTGACTTTGTTCTGGGTGTCACTCTGCGGGTTTTGGCGAGGTAGTGGCATGGTTCCAGAGCCAGTGTTTGGTATCCACACTGGTGGTGTGTGTTTATGCATTTCCACCTTTGTAGGACGTATTTGTACTCGGTTTCGACGGTACAGGCCATTGTTTTCTCCTTCAACAATATAGGTGCGATCACCCATGACTTCAACAACTTTGCCAAGGATCCAGCGGTCATTTTCCTTATGCTCAAAATATACTGTTTGGCCGGGATGCAGTTGTGGTAGATCACGAGCTCTGCGGTCGTGGTATTGCTTCACAACATTTCTGCGCTTTTCTGTCATTTTCACAACATCTGGTGCACGGTTATCCCTCTGGAAACATGGGAGCATGGTGCGAGGTCTGTAGCCAAAAATCATCTCAGCTGGGCTCTTGCCAGTGTCTTCACGTGGGGTATTGCGCTGTTCTAACAACGCAATGTCTGGATCAGTCCCATCTTTGCTTGCTTTCAGTATCAGATGTTTGGTAACTTTGACTGCTGCCTCAGCTTTCCCATTAGCACTATGGTGTCCTGGGGAGGACTGAACATGATAAATTCCCCAGTCCTTCAAGAATTTCTGGAATTCAAGAATTTCAGTCCTTCAAGAATTTCTGGAATTTCTGGAATTCTCCTGAGGTAAATTGTGAACCAGAGTCCGTTGTCAGCACTCTAGGAATTCCAAAACGAGCAAACTGCTTCTTGAACACAGAAATCAACTTTGTGCTGGTGGTTGTCTGCAAGTGATCAACTTCAATGAAGTTAGAATAGTAATCAATGGTCACCAAGTATCGTCGGCCTTTTGCCTCAAAAATGTCACTTGCAATTTTGTCCCAAGGGCCATTTCCATCATCTTGTGGCTTGAGTGTCTCCCTCGGGTTTCGTGTTCTTAGCTCCCGGACAGGGTCTTACAGGTATCCACGATGGGTTGATGTTCCCTTTGGCCATAAAAAAAACGAGGGATCGTGCACGACGTATCATGCTATTGTAGCCCATGTGAGCTGAGTGTAATCTCCTCATAATGTCTCCCCTCAGACATTTTGGAATCAGAATCGCTTCGCCTTTTAGGATGATGCCGTTCTCATAGCTGAGTATATCCCTCATATCGTAATATGGACGTGCATCATTTGGCACCTTGTACTTTGCGTCGGGCCAACCATCAAGAATTAGTGATTTCAGAGTTTTCAAAGACACGTCCCTGAAAGTCGCTTCTCTGGCGTCGGATATGTCAGGAAAGAAGTTGACTGCCATAATGCGAGGTCTGAGGTCAGGCGAGTCAATATAGGCACGACTTAGGGTATGAGCGATCACGAGTTCTGATCCCTTGAGAAAGTGAAAATCCACAATATAACGATGGACTCTCATCATAAGGGCTTGCAGTCGTTCAGGAGCCTGACTGAGTGGTTTTCTGATAATGGACGCAAGTGGTTTATGATCATTCTGGACTGTTACTTTAATGCCGTAAGTGTACTGGTCAAAGCGATCAAGTCCAAAAACCACAGCCAGTAGCTCCTTTTCAATTTGTGCCCAGTTTCGTTCAGTAGCAGTGAGTGTTCTAGATGCATATTCTACAGGTCTCCCATCCTGTAGCAGAACAGCTCCAATGCCATCCTTGCTGCTGTCTACCTGGAGTTCAACGTCCTTATTTGAGTCGAAGTATGCAAGCACTGGAGTGTCAGACAGCTTTTGTTTCACAGTTTCCAGTGCTTTGTCACAAACAGTAGACCAGTTCCACTCAGTGTCCTTTCGAGTTAGGGCTCTGATTGGCTCGAGATCAGCGGCAAGGTTGGGCAGAAATTTTGCCATGTACTGCACCATTCCACATAGGCGTTTTACTCCTTGAATGTCTGTTGGGTGTGGCATGTTCAACACTGCCTCCACTTTTGATTTGTCAACTTTCACACCTTGCTCAGTGAAACAGTGACCATGAAATCGGATTTCTGATTTTCCAATTTCCTTTTTGTCCTCGTTGAGTATGATGTGCTGTTCTTGACATCTCTGGTACAACTTTGCGAGTTTCACATCATTGTTGTTGATGGCTTCAGTTTTTGTGCGACCACATCCAGCGACCGTAATGTCATCAGCAATAGTGAAAAACACCATCGAGTCCACCAGCGCGTCTACAAGTTTACGTTGAAAGATTTCGCTGCTTACCTTACAGTCCGAAAAGGCAATCTGGGCCCAGCGAAATCGTCCAAATGGAGTTATCATTGTTGTAAGCCTGCTGGATTCCCTCATCCAGTCTGACATGCCAAAAGCTTCCTTTACGTCCAGTTTGCTATTTTTAAAGGTGTAACATTGGTAGAACGTCATCGACAGTAGGCAACTTGTAGTGTTCTCTCATGAGTGCTTCATTGAGCGGTTGCGGGTCAATGCAAATTCTGAGTTTGCCATTTGCCTTTCGCACAACAGCCATCTGGCTTACCAACTGGGTAGGCCTGGTGACAGGGATAAGTACACCACGTTCAACAAGGTTGTTCAGTTCTGCTTGGACATCTCCTCTGAGTGCCACAGGTACTTTCCGACAAGGCAAAGCACGTGGTTTCATTGTTGGATCGACTTGGAGGCTGGCTACTCCAAGATCACCTAGCGGCTGATTTGACTGGCTGATTATGCCCGCAATGAATCGATCTGTGTTCACAGTTATTAGGTGCATATCAGTCACGGTTTTCAAACCTAGAAGGCAATTAAGATTGTTTGGCACTACAATAAACACAGCACTGTGGTGTTCACCAGTGCGAACATTTGTGATAGGGATCCTAGCTTCCCCTAGAGGTTTGACTTTCGTGCCATTCCACATAACTAGCTTCACTTTAGTTGGCTGAACTTGTTCCTTATGAACAAATCTCTGACAGATAGTGTTTACGTCTGCACCCGTGTCCATTTGAAAACGTATGTGGCAGCCATTTACTGCTAATTTGGCCGCGAGGATTTTTTTTTCTTCTGCTGTTTACGTTTGCGAGGTATGCGTCAAATTCATCTTCAGAGTCCGCAAAAAAATCAGTATACTCTTGCACAATATGCACCTTCGTTTTCTTGCACTTGGCCTTGAAATGATTTTTCCCTTTGCAGTTGGAACATGTTCTGCCCCAGGCTGGACAGTCGGCTTTTCTCATCACATGTGTTAGACCACAGTAGTTACACTCGCGTTTTCCAGGCATTGTAAAGAGTGTTTTGCTATTCTCAGGGGATGGTTTAGATTTAGTCGTAGCTTTCCGTGGCGCCTGCTTCGAAGTTGATCTTTGTTGTGACCCACGGATTTTCTTTATCGCAGAGACAGCCCCTGAGTCTGGCCTCAATATTTTTCCTTGTGTGTTGGCATTCTCAGCTGCCTTGCAAATGTTCACACACAGATCTACCGTTAGTTTGGGCTCGCGTAATAACAGTTTTTGTGTCTCCTGCTTACGGATTCCTAGCACAATACGATCTCTAAGAATAGAGTCTTGCGAGTCCTTGTGATAATTACAAGTTTTCATGAAGCTGCGAATAGCTGCAAGGAAGGATTCAATTGATTCAATTCTCCTTTGGTCCCTTTTGTTAAATAGGAACCTTTCATATGTCTCGTTTACTTCACCAACTGCGAAAGAGTCAAATTTTGCAAGGATTTCAGCTGCAGTGCGAACATTTTCGTCAGTTACGAATTGAAAACCATTATAGATTTCCAGGCCTTCATCGCCAAGTGTATGAAGTAACAGAGCTACTTGGTAAACCCGATCATGAGTAGCAAGGTTTGTGATCACAGCATAATTCATCCACTTCTGCTTAAATAGTCGCCAACTCTCAGAGAGATGCTTAACAGCCCCAAAATCTGGCGGCTGTGGTGGTTTGATTCCACTAACTGGTGCTGCTGTAGCCATTTCGACACAAATATGAAGGTATATAACTTTGGAGTATGCAGAAATAATACAGAAAGTCATATTTCTTTAGCGACGTTGACATATCAATACCAATATATACATGTACATACCAGCGTTGGCGATAGTCCGTAAAATGGCGCCGGCGGGTTTCCAGACCGGGCTAATTCGTCACTAATTTCAGTTCCTGTACAGCGAGGAGTTCCACCACCGCTGCCACCATGTTGCGTGGTCGGTGTAGCGAGGCAGAGAGAGCATTAATTGTTGTTGTTGTTGTTAATGGCACTTCTGGCAATCTATGTGCCCTTTGTGCCAGTTGCTGTACGGATTGAACAGCGCATGCGCGCAGAGATGCGAATGATATGAGACTGCTTAAAATTTTCCATCTATATTTTATTGTGAGCTAAACTAGAAGTAATCTTGATGGACCGGTACAAAGCAAAAAGAGAATAAAGAATTAAAAAGAAAAGAGATAAACCCAAACCCAAAAGTCAAACCCAGGTTACTATAGCATGGTCTAGAAAAAAAGAGGGGCTGGGTGCCGGTGATCCTCCAGACATAGAGCGCCGCGTGTGTTTCTGCAAGCCGGTCCGTTTCCTTGCAATTTAAAAGCCCATGCTCGCTAGGTAAAATTTGCAGGGCGCAACACTTCAGATGATGATAAGGCATCCTGTCCAGCCAATCACCAAGACACCCAGTCCTCTGAAAAAAAAAATAGCTTGTGTATAGAAGAACTATGTAATATTTTAATATTTTCCTAAACTCTCTTTAATAAATTGCAGTATATAGGTTATGTTATTTTTGGATCCAAATATGTCATGTATTGTCATTTGATTATTAGTATATTTTAGAGCCCTAAATAATGTGACCTGCTCCCACAAAATGAGCGTAAAGTCGCACATTGCCATTTCACAGTGCAGCGGGCCAAAGTCAAAATTTTAATGGGTGGTCAATTTTTTGTTTTGGGGTTATTTCGCATCTGTATATATCCCTTTAGCAATTCTTCAATTTTTAGTCGGATCTGAAAATAAAAAGGTGTTTTTTAAGTCGATTTTGTTGATGACTTTGTTGTGATGTATCAGAAATCCAAAGACAAAGACGTAAACAAAGACGAAATTCTTCCTGATGTTCACCCTGTTCTAAAAAAACCGCCCTATGTATGTTTGGTATCGTCCGAAAGCTGAAGACGTGGCCTGTTTATTTTAGCAACATGACCTCTGGACCGTTCATTCAATAAAGAGTTACAATAAGAATACTAAGGTTGTCATCGACGTAAACAAGGAGCCTTGTTGCTATGCCTGGCTGTTTGAGTGCTGTGATTCGCTTAAACTTACCACGTGGTCACGTGCGCATGCGCCGTGCAGCGATGTGAGCTGTTGACTCGGCTGCCGCGGCACAGTGTGAAACTGTATGGTTACAGTACACGTTTACAAAACATGTGCGGTTTTCTTGTGTGCTTTATAATACAACATTAGCAGAAAATGGCCGATAAAAATAGAATATTGAGTGCTCTTAACGATGCTGATATTCTTGGGCTCAATGCTGCTGACAACGATACGCTTGGGGATCTTTTCACGGAGTATTTCGCGGACGACGCAGCTTTGTCAGACTCCGAAGACGAGCCCGAAACTTCCAACTCGGAATCAGATGCCGATGACAGCGACGCGGATACGGCCGGGGAAGGCAGCCATGAAAGCGTCCAAGCAATGGAAATTGACAGTGACAACGAGCCTGTCGTTACCGAAAATCCTGCTCGGGACATCGTTGATGCCGTTGGAATGGATGATTGGGTTTCGCCAAAACGTAGACGTTGAAGTTTCAAATTAACAAACCCTTGGCTCACACAACATTGTAACTTGTTTTGTTTTTAACACTTCAGTTATGTTGTTTCCATTCAAGCTTTTTATAAATTGATAAAGGCTGTCAATATTCAACATTATAATCTGACTGCTGCTTTAACTTTTCTTCTTTAAATTTAAACAATGTAATGTTTATGAAAGGGAATAAAGGAAAACAACATTACATTTGTATAAGCATCGTTTCCTATTTGCTGAAATGAATACATATAGCATAAAATACAATAAAATGTAAGTTTATGGACTGTCGAAGGTAACAGATACTGCCCTTTAAGTATGTATTAATTATTTTTAATTAAAGTGTGTTTTCATAGTACTTACTACTTTTTAGCAAGACAAATAAGGACATAGAGTTACATTAATTCATGTATGTAGAAGGTTAACTATGATTAACATGTTTGTTTATTTCTATAACTGCCCCTTTAACCTTAACTATGTTTCTGAGAAAACTTAAACATATTCAACAAGTTGTGTATGTTTGTTTGAGCTATCATGTTCATTTGCTTTATTTTAAAAAAATTTCAAACTTGTTAATACAGTGTGCTGTTCTAATTGCAAAGGAGAGAATGCAACCATGGACAGCTAACTGCTCAACTGAACTGCCCACAATTGAGAAAATTACAATACATTTTTCAGTGAAACGACTGCCCCCTTTAAAATGTATAATTACGTTTCTTCTACATTATCAATGCTTGATTAATACATGTAATGATATGATTCACTATTCGTATGTAAAAGCTTTGGATTCTCTGTCAGTTTACATTATTTCAAAGTATTCAAAACTTCTGCATTTTAATATTTTATGGTCCAGAATAGTGATAAAAATACTGTAATTAAATATGCAAATGAGGTCTTAATATCCATTGAAGTTATTATTTGTTTACGTATTTCATTGCTAATGTATTTTTGTATTTCCTGAAAATTTTGAAGTGAAAATATTGATCACAACATGGTCGTTGTTAAGGAACAAAACCTACCTTTGTATGTGTTGCATTATTTGGTGTTGTTTCAAATACAAGTTTAAAGGCTATTATCTCCAAAACTATTTTGTATAATTTGTAGACTCCAGCCTTTCTAAGGTTGTAACTTCTTTTTGAGTGCGATACCCCCAAGTGTTATATACCATTGAAAGCTCTTGGCTACAGATTTGTGAGAAATACAAAATCTAAACTTTGAGAATTTCCGACTTTATGCTCATTTTGTGTGGAGCAGGACATATATATATTTTTCATAACGGGGAGAGGGGAAAAATGTTTTCAAAACAGGCAGAATTAAATGTCGGGGTTATTATTTTTAAAAAAAAGGAAAATTTTCCCAGAACTTAAGAACCTAAAATTAAGTCAATTGACTGTTGACATCTTTTTGAAATTTTTTTTTTTCCAAATTTTTAAGGGGAATTTTTTTTCAGGTTTATTTTCCCCCTGTTCTGGTACATTTTTCAGAAAAGTTGATGCCCATTTGAAACCATTCGTTTTTGTGGTTTTGAATGGTGAAAAACTTTACAGAAATTTTTTCCCCAAATGGTTTTGAATGGTGGTCATAAAAAACCTTGTTTGGATTTTTCAAAGGGTATAACTTAAACCTTTTTTGGGAATTCTAAGTTGAACAATTTCCCCCTCTTGCATTTGAATGGATTTAAGGGTAGAAAGTTTAAAACCTGTTGTTTAATGTATCAAAAATGGGATTTTGGTGGGAAAAAATGGTTTCAAATGGTAAAACATAGGGGGGTTAAACAGTTATGTATAAAAAAGGACTTTTTTCCCAAATTTTTACATCATCTCAATTAATATGTCATTCGTTTGTATTTTGTGTCAGACAGATTAAATAATGACACGGGACATTTTTTTTAAACTCTGAAAGTGTCAAGTCATCAGAGAAATCAATAGCAATAGTACCCCGGAACATATTCAATTTTAAAGAACATTTTTCAATAAAACGAAGAATAAAACAAAATAATGTTTTTAACAAGGAAATTTAAATTTATTTAAAAGGGACAATTTCATCAAGGGGCACTGAATCGGAGTATAAAAATGACATGATAAAGTCGAACCTTTACTGCTGCATACCGTACAGGGGCGTTTTTTTAGTCAATGTTTTTAAACACATGGTTTATTTAAAACTTTCCCCGATATGCAAAACATTAATTCTACCACCGTGGACAAATGGTTAAAAACAAAAAAGTGCAAAAAGAATAGATGACTGTTTAAAAAAGATTCAACTTTGTAAATTTGACACAAAAGAAGAAACATTATAAAAAAAAAAGGGTTGGGGACATGAATTTTTAAAAACTAAGGGTAATTCTAGTAGGGCTGTGCGTTTCAGATGTTTTGGAAAACCAATCGGAAAGGGAAACCCGGGATCCCTTTTTTTTGTTCCTCGGTGGTGAAAAAAATACATGACTGAAAATGGTAACAAATTGACTTTTACAAACAGAGGATACCACTTTCGATTTTTTTCTTTATTGGGTCCTTTTAATTTAAAGATTGTCTGTGTAAAACATTAGGCTCATTTTCAAATTTCTGTTCCACCCCAAAATCTAAGCCCCAAATTTTTAAAAAAGTTTTTTTGGTTGGAACCAAAAAATGGAACCAAAAAGGGAACCCGGGAATGCCCCTTTTTTGGGGGGGCGTAGCTGGGTACCCGGATCGGAACCAGACACACCCGTCAATAGTCAAGGGCCCTTCCATTGGTTCAATGCGGGCACGGGTTTTTCCCGTCATGGATCTCGCATTTAGATTTTCCCCACACTTCTCCCGGAGAAATCTGGGTTTATAAGAATTTGGGGCCCATAGTTTTTAAAAATACCTTTGGGTGTCTTTCGGCCCCCAAATGGCCCGGTTTTATTTGAAAACATGGTGTATCAAGGTTAAAATTTTTTGGATCCCAAATTGGTTATATTATCGGGGGCCAGGAATGACTATTACATTAGCCTATATTTGGTCTTAAAATGAACCCCTTCCTTGGGCCCTAAATTTAAAAAGGGTAAAATCAGGTTCAACGTTCCTTGTTCCATATGAAATATTTGACAAAAGTAAGGGGACAACTTAAAGGAGGGTTTTTAAAAAGGTTCAATGCTAATTACCAGGGTTGTAAGCTTTGCAGGGGGAAAAAGTTGTGCATGTGAGCAAGAAAAAAGATCGTCATGGTGACTTTTGGCCGTCACCCAAAACTGTTTCGTTTGGGGGCGTATAAAATTTAGTAAAAAATTCCCCAAAGGTGATCAATTGCCAAAACCGAAAAGTTACCACCGTGAACAGCTACAAAACAGTTAAAAATCACCGGCACCCCATGTTCTTCACTACTTGTGCATGGTTATTTTAATGCCTTTGCTATCTACTGGTTGCCATGTTGGCCTTTAAACAAAGGCTGCCCCAGGATCATGTGGGCACCCCCCGGAACAGAAAAAATCTAAGAACTTTTTCTTTTGGCAACTTTTTGGATAACTGTTTTTACCCAAAATTTCCCCGAAAACTTTTTCGTGTCCATTCGTTATTAAATCCACAATTTTCGTTTTAAAACCCTTTTTGAGGCAAATTATTTTGCACATCAGGGCGCGATAATCAATTTAAAAAAAAAAAAAATTTCCCCCAAAATCGTTTAAACCCGAAAGTGGCACGACACCACATAATTAAATTTAAAATAAATTGTATCAAAATCATCAAAAAACTTTCACAATGATTGTTTAATAACCAATGCAGCAAAAAAAATTACAAAAACAAATGGAGGGAAATTTTTCCCAAAATTGCGGGAAATTTTTTTTAATTTTTGGGTTTTTGGTTTAAACCCGGTTGAAAACAGAAACGTTCTGCATTTTTCGGTTGACCATATCCCAATTTTTTAAACAGCTAGTGAAATCTCAACCGGGAATATGGCAAAATTTGTTATCTTTTTTTGACTACTTTAAGATAATTCTTGAAATTGTAGATGGCACATTAATTTCATAAACACCAATACCATTATATTGCATAATTTTTTTGACCGGTGGGGGGTTCCAAACATTTTTGGGCCTTTTTGAATATCAATCAGCAAAAGACATGAAGCAGGGCTCAAATGAAGCATCAAATTATGTAATTAGCTGTTCGACCTGTTGTAAACAGCAATTTTTTCAAATTTTATTATTTTTATTATCATTACTTTTTTCGGAAAAACCCAGCAAAAATGCACTTTTTTCCGGAAAAGGGCCCTTTGCTTGTCAAAAAGAGTCAACTCAAAATAGGGAAGCTTTCCTTGACTTAATTTCAAAAATGTCTTAACTAAAATTATTAATTAATTACTTAGTTATAGTCCGTGAATATTTAATTGGCAATTTTTTATCACCATACTCAAAAGTATACAATCAAACTTTTTCATTAACTTTTGGGGGTACTGTAGATTTTTTGGGCCTGCAATTCGACGTCATCATGAATAATTTGGTGTTTGTATTACAAAACAGCACTAAAAAGTTGATGTGACCTTTTTCCCTTATTGCAAAATTTCTTATCTTTCATAATACAAAACGAATGAGGGGGGACTTTTTTTAGCCCAATTAATTTCCCCATCTTTACCTAAAAATACAAATCCCCCCACACACGTTGTGTCTTCTACATGTGAAAATGAAATCAAGTGCCCGATTCCCCATTTCATTTGAAAATTTTGGTCCATTACATTGGGGGGCGATGATGAAAAGCTTTTGAACTGGACGGTGACTTTTTTTAATTGTGCAACATTTCTGAAAAAGAATTAAAGGGCGGACATTTTTTACTTAATTTTTTTTATCTTTAAATCCAATAACACATTTAGTTTAAAATAATTGGGGGCCCCCTAGAAAGAGTGCCCGTCAAATGAAAAAAAGACTTTGAAAACTGAACCATTTTCACGTCAGATATCAACCGGTGGCGGGAGATTGGTTATAAAATTGAGCATAATTTCCCCATTAATTAAAACCGTTTTTGTTTTTTTTTTTCAAAAAAATCTTATTTGACAAATTCTTAAATAAGACCTTTTTTTGTTACGCAGGGATAATTGACCATCAACCCATAAACAAATTGGGTTAAAAGATTTTAAAAGGACAGATCCCGATCAGAGCAGATTTTTCACAAACGGGGCAGGGGAATCCACCCCTTTTTAAAGTGAACACAGTGACTAAAATTTTTGAAAATTAACCGCTTTTTACATTTGCCGATCGTCCTCATTCTCTGGGGGGATGAGCATCTTTTCGGTCTTTTAAAAATTACTACTCAATTGGGATTAAAATGGTGTCCCCCGTTGTCATTATCATCCTCCCATGGCTAAATTTTTACCAAAAATTACTGGCTCATTTGCAGCATAACCAAATTTTATGACCTCATTATGTGGTATTTTTTCACCTGGGTTAAACGAGGAAACTCTGACCCCTCCCTATTGATGGATAACCCCCTTTTAAAAAAATTTTTAAACGTTCATACCTGTTAGTCCATACAAGCACAATATCATTTTTCCAAAAGGAAAAATATTTTTTAAGATCCCCTTACAAACTTATCGAAGTCCAACACAATGAAATTTGAAGGATAACTGTACTGGGTTACACCCAAAACTATTTATAGCTCTGAAAACCTTTTTTTTCCTTTTAACAAACTAACTGAAATTATGTAGGGCTTTCCCCCTAATGTACAAAGGTGTTTTGGGGAAATGGGACTTGAAAAAAAAAATGAAGTACTTTTATTTTTTTTTTTAAATTTCCCAAGTGCCTTGGTTTGTTTTTAAAAAATTAAAAAACCAAAAATTAATAATTAAGGGAATCTTTAAGATATATGTTTGTAACATGGACAGACATTTATTTGAAATTGACAAAAATTTAAATAAAACAGATTTATTCACCATGCCCCTTTTATAATGCTTTTCCCCAAAGGGTTGTTACCTAAAAAAAATCAAGAAAACCCCCTCCTGGTATTAAACAAATAACAGGGATCATCTTCAAAAAGAGCAGGGAGACTTTGCCAAATTGTCTGTCCACTTATCTTTATTAAATGCTAATTTCTTAAATCCCAATTCTTATTTTGGCTCATAAAAAAAAAAAGGTTTTTTAAAAAAAATTTGAATTATTTAATTTATTACCCTTTCCTGTCATTTTTCAAAAAAAATTTTGTCCATTTTAAAAACACCCTTTTAAAAATGACCCCGAATTTCTTAAATAAATTTTTTCTTTTTATTTTTATCAATCTTTAAAATGCAAAGGGAATTTGGGAATAGATTAGGACAAAAAGTTGCCTTTTTTTGACCCTCCTGTCACCCCCAATAGTTTCATAATATGTACCCATTAGTGGGGAAAAAGACCCTTTTTTATTTTGAAGTTTTTTAAAACATTTTCTATATTTTAATAGGTTGTATTTTACAAATTTTTATTTTCCCCCCAAAACCACCCAATTTTTTTTGACCCTGTTCCTCAATTGACTATACTTACACCACCGACAACAACCCCCTGAAATTTTTCTTCAAAACCTTACCAGTAACAATTTTGTTAACAAACTTTAAACCCCCCAAAAAAACCATAAGCCCCGTCCCTTTTAAAAAGGGCCCCATTGTTCAAGGGTTTTAATTACGTCAATCAAAAAATTAAACTTTTTGTTTTGTCAAACCTAAAAAATTTTAAAACATATGCAAAATTTCGTAATTGATTTTCCCCGGCCTTTTTAAAGTCCAAAATTTTTAATTAAAAACCATTTTGAACCTTAACTCGAAGTATACCCGATCTTATATTTTTTAGTTATAGACTTGGGGGGTACTGTGAAAAGTGTGGTTCGGGCCTCAAAATGACCCTATTTCGGTTTAAAGGAAGTTTGAATAAAAATCAATTTTTGGGGGTAAAAAACAATGCTGTTAACTTTAAAAAAAATAGTACTGGGGAATTTTATTATTTTTTATCCCAAAACATCCCCCGAATGAAATGCAAAAAACCACTTATGAATGAAAGCTTTGTGTTCGTCCAAGGACAAACATTAAAAACAAAAGGTCAAATCTTTTATCAGACCCCCTGTTTACAATTTATCTGACATTAATTCAAAACGCCCCCCTTTTGCCCTTTCCCTTTCCCGCCCAAACAGGACAAAACAAGACATCGTACGTCTCCTTGAAATAGTTACATCCGTTCTAAGGTTTTAATCCCAACCCCTCAAACTGTAACAGTCTTTTTCCAGGAAAAAAACCTAAATGTCAGTATTTATGTTTCTTTTTAAAAATTTTTTAATACATTACATGTAAATGAATTTTCCGGAAACATTTTTCCAAACAAAGCCCTTTTTAAACAACTAAAATTTTTTTTTTTTTTAATAAAGCCAACAATCAAATTTTTTTAGGTAAACCCCACAATGTAAAGAAATGCCCTAAATTTTTTTTCAAAAAGTAAAAACAACTTTTAAATTGATTATAGGCTTGAAATGACATCACATTTTTAAAAAGGGCCCCAAAGGTGAAACTGTGCCGGGCTCAAAATATCCCTGGCTATGACAAAAACCATGTTATTTTTCCATATAATAAAAAAAAAATGATTTTTCAGTTACAGAATTAGGGTATTCGAGAAAAAAAATAATAAGGGGAAAATTGTCGGGGGGCAGGATAAAAGTGAATTGAAAAAATTTTATTATTCATTAAATCACGAACTATTTCTAAAAAAGTACAGTGATGTCTTTTCTATAACCCCACAGTTTTAAAATTATAATAAAAAATTAATAATAAATAATTTATTACATTTGTAGTACAAATTTTTACACAAACTTTTTTTTAATTTTAAATGTAATAGCATTTAGATTTTGTTTTTAAATTTAAAATGAACCTTTTTTTAACCCTGACCCCGTAGGTATTCGGCTAAAACATTCTGAATCCCAAAACCATCAGTGCATTTTGGGAAACATCTATTACAAAATGCACAATGCATTTGTTGCCCTTTCATAGTCACATTTTTGCCCGGTAGTAACACCAAATTTTGATGATAAAATACCAGTTTGAACAGGCTAATTTTTTCCCAAAATGTAAATTTTTGGGATAGGGGGTGGTTGCTTTAAAAAAAAATTTGAAAAATTATATTTTTTAAGATGAAACCTTTTAGTTGGAATATTTCTCAGAAAGAGTTTGTTTGATAATCTGGAAATTGCCAATTTTTCATTTCGGGAAATATTGTCACGACGACAACAATTTCAACAGGGTGGTCGGTGTTGGTTTATAAATAAAATTGTGTAAAAAAATTATGGCTCATTTTCGTACCTTATCAAATTATTTTTAATGACAAGGCCTTTGAATAACTGAATATTTAAATATTACACCCAGAAAAAAAGTGGTTTTTAAACATTTTTAAAATTCAAACCCCCAAATCGTGGAATCTTTTTTAATTTTTTACAATTGAATGGGTCTCGAGTCCACGGGGTCGATACACGTCTGGCCCCGAGCCCCAGACAAAACAAAAACAAACCCATTTTTTTCCCGTCACAACCCCCAAAACCATTAACATATTTTCAACCCTCAGTGGGTACCCTTTGTCGGGTTTGATAGCATTTCCATTTTTAAAAGTCGTAAATTCTTGGGTTTCACCCCCAAAACCCAAAAGCCCCTTTTTAAAAATTAAACCCCCGGTCCCCCCCCGCGTCCCACGCACGCACGCAGGGCACAGCAATGTGGCGAAAAAACCGCCGGGGATCCATCCCCATGGTCTCTGGAAATCCCACTTTATGTTACCCAAACCTTTTCACATCTTGAAAAAAAACAACAATAGAAAAAAACAAAAAATTTTAAATTTTAAAAATAACCAAAAGACCCAAAAAAACTCCTTGGGTTTCCAAATTAACATTATTCATATACTTTACATTAAAAGTGTAATGTTTTTAAAAAACTTTTTCAGATCTTTTCTATAACCCATCTCTCTTTTATTATTATTATTTTTTTAAATATTTTTTTTTTTAAGAGGGTTGTTTCCTCACATTGCAAGTGCGGGGTTCAGTGATTGGCTGGGCAACCCCCCATTTTTTACCTGGGGTTTTCGGGCCGAAAAATTTTCCGGGGGGGGCCCGGTAAACTGCATAAAAAAGGTCGGTTTTCGGGGGCATGGCGTCCATGTCTGGGGGAATGGGCCCTCATTTTTTAGCCCACCCTCAACTTTCATGTCAGCTTTCATACGTGTAAAATACATAATTGTGACCAGCACCCAAAATTTTTGTCCCCTGTATTTTTTAAAAAAGTATTTTTCAGTTTTACCCCTTTGAAACCAATTACAAAGCTCTTCCAACTACATTTGACTTGTTCTTAGGACAAAATCCCAAAATTTTTGAAAAAATTTTTAAAAATGAAATGGTTTACCTCCCAGAAAATAACTGTGTACTGTAGGATACCCGTTACCACGGTTTTTTTTACTGCGCTCCCCAGGCTACCTCTTGCTGTATATGACGGCACAAGGGCCCTGGGCCCAAAGTGCCTTTAAACTACAACAACAACAACAGGATCCATCCAAGAGGGGCGTGGTGACAATCTTTTCTAGGAAAAAAAGTGATTTACTTTTGTTTATGACGGATTTTTAATAAGCCGGTATTTTTTCCAAAATTTTCTTATGGGGAGAAAAAATGTGCTTGGGGTTTTATATACTTTCCCCCCTCTGGGAGGGGGATTTCCCCTCCTCCATCTACCCGCCCACATGGGGTCTACCGACGCTGTGCAAATGATATAATTTTTCCCCAATGTTAATCTTAAAATAGGTTCGATTCCAGCCCTGTTCTCACTGCTCTGATCTAAAAAACTTGCCCCCTTTAAAACGGGAAATTTTTTTTTTTTGAATAACATCAAAAGATGTCAAACGGGGAGTTTTGGTTACTCGTCTTTTTCCATTCCAATTTTAATGTATGTTCCCTTTTTTTTTCATTCTTCGTTCATAGACGTTAGTTTTAACTGATAAAAAAGAGGTCCCATGATTGAATCACGATTAGGGGAAAAAGGTGATTTTTGTAAGATTTTTATGGAAAAAATTATTTTAAAAAATATGTTTAACTTTTGAAAATAAAAAACAGTTTCAGTTGTTAGTCCTGACTGACACGATTGTTTTTGTTTAAAAAAAAACTGAAATGAATTGGCATAAACCAAAAAAATCAATAACGTTCCCCTTTTTTCCCCGTAGTATCAAGAGATCGATTATAAACGCATGGGGGTGGGCAATGGATAAACCCTTTACTTACAAACGACCCCGGGTTGAACTGGGCCCGTTTTTTCTTTTTTGTTGTCAGTACAATTCAAACCCTTTTTTTAAATAGGTTAATTTAACCCGTCTTAAACGGGGGCCAGATGGCGCAGCGGTTGGGGCCCCTGGATTCAATCGGGATTCCCGGCGGGGCACCGGTTGGCCCCAACATCCTAATTAGGGGGCATGGCGGTGCGCAGCGGCGGGGTCATGTTTTCCCCCATTCGACGGGTTGGTTGGTGGGAAAAAAAGGCACGGGGGTTGGGTTCCCCCGAAGGTGCTAAGGTGGTTATCACCCGGGTTCGCCGGTTAACGCCCCCAATCCCCGGGAACCTCACAACTTTCCGGGAAAATTCTTTGAAATATATATATTTTTTTTTAAAATTGAAAAATCATAAATCATGTCTTTAACTTTTCGCTTATGTACATCTTTTCACATTATGAGGAATTTACATAATTTATTTTTGTTTTTTTGTTTTCCTTTTTTTTAAAAGTCGGGGATTGTATGGGTTTTTTTTCGTGGGTCACTATTTTAAAACCTTTGGGACAAAAAAATGAATTTAAAACCCCGATGATTTCCTTTTAATATCACCCTTTTAAAATGACACATCCCGTTCTAAGCCCCCCCCCCCCCCCCCACCCCCTCATCTAAATTTCCTGATAAACACTTCGAATACATTTCTCGATGATCGATACATTCAACTTTAAGTGGGGGGTTTTAAAAATAAAGGTTAATTTTTTAATCGGTAAAAACAATTTTGTAACGTAGGCCATAATGTTTGGGAACCATAGTCTTTATTCGTCGTTTTACTCGCTTATTTCCTGCCGCGGGGATGGGGGCCCCGTTGGGGGCGGCAACACCCCGGGTAAAAATTTCCGGAAAAAACGTCTAATGAATAAAATAAACAACCCAAACCAATTGGTCTTATAATATAATAACAATTTTACATTAAACCCAAAGTTTGAAAATTTTGATGTGGTTAATGAAATTTTTAAAAAAGACACCGTGTTTTAATTGCCAGCTGTTCACGAAATTAACTTCATTTGAAGTTATTCCGCGTATTTTAAATACCCTCCACAAAATAACAGGAAAGAGGAAGGAACGGCCACCGAAAATGTTCTCGTAATCAGGATTATGCTAAAATAGAGGGGTCTGACCCCAGGTCTTCCATTCTCACACTACTACACATTAAATTTGGGAGCCAAACAAATTTTGCAAGTTGGTAATTTATTTAAGTAATTGTTTTCTTTACACGTCCTCCCAATTAGCCTAAATTCCACAAAACTGATCGACGCCAATGAACAGGAAATTGGCCGGGGTGGTGGATTCTTGTCCAACAGTGCCTCAAATTGTCGATTCGCCTCTGTGCAGCGTACCTACTGACGGTGGGGCCTTTGTCTTCAGTATTCAGGGTAACATATTTAATTATTTTTTTTATTTATGGGCCGTAAAAAGTGTGGAAGGAGAATGTGATATACTCCTATACTCTAAAAAGTGGGCGACATGTTCCCCGTCCACACCGATCAACGCCCGTACCCGCGGTCAGATCATATTACTGACGCTGCTGCAGAGTAGGCTAATAATATTCTCCTGTAATCTTAAAACTAGATTTACCGATTCCATGCCCTGTTCAAAGTCTGCTCTGATCGTGAAGATCTTGCCCTTTTAAACAGGTTATTTGTTTAAATTTTGGATGTCATACGTTTCAATTGATTCTCGTACAGCATAATTAAAAATTATCTTTGTGGCCAAAGGTAATTTTATGAACGTGAATAACCAAATGGATCAGGAAAATTTCCGGGAATTACAGGAATCCCAATAATAAAAAAATAAAGAAAAATGAATAAACGTCCAAACTTGTTTATAGGTAATATCAGAAAGACGTTTAATCATTAACACTTTGATGAAAAAATTGTATATTTAACCCTAGAAATATATATATATTTAAAACAGTTGATGAACTGTCTGGATACAGAGCATAAGGTCACACCATCGAATCTACGATCGAGAAATGTTGAATTAAAACAAGAGAATCTTAATTTTGCTAAAAAAGATTTTATATTGAAATCATTTTAAAATAATGTTTAAGTACCTGTAAAAATATATACATTTTTAAAGAATTTCAGTGCCTCCACAGACATTTCAGGGGATAAAATGGGGAAAGCAAAAATTTGATGACAAAAGACGAGACAAACTGGACCAGAAAAATAACAATTTATTGATATTTGAGTTATACCATGATGTGATCTACTTCTCATTATAGATATTTTGAATGAAAGAAGTGACATGTTCAGTGGCAGGGGGGGCTGGGGAACGTCTCCCTGAAGTGCTTCAAGTATTGGGTACTAAAAATCCTGATAGTGCCTCCTTAAAAAGAAATGAAAAGAAAAGGGAAAAAAGCATTCTATTCACCCCCAAAAGAAAAAGTCCTGGCTACATAGACAGCCTGTACATATTCTGAGATAATGAATATACATATTTCAGTATCGACTTTAGTAAGGAAATTTCTGTTTGATTAAGAATTAATGAATTATCCAGATTCAGAAAGTGAGAGAACTGTGACCCCATTCGACTGCATTCACAATTAAATAAATCAAAACTATTGTAAAAATCCCAATATGTACCAATGAATTGTTATATTTCTTTTCAACAATTAAATTTAAATACAAATTACTGAGGAAAGACTTTTAAGACTTGCAAAGTGAGGCAGTTGAATTTATTGATGACTTTTAGCACACACAGGTAGTTCAGAAAAGCAGTCCAATTTCTGAGGAAACATCTGTGTCAGGCAACAGGAGACAGGGGTCCTTTATTTAGCTAATCAATTGGAGACAGGAGGGGCTTTTATGATGTGCTTGTTTGAAATTTTTTGGTCATTATTCTGGAGACAGTTACATGGCTGAAATAGAAATGGGTCATAACCCAAAATAGAGGGACACGTTGGTAGTATACCAGTACAGGGATGTAAATATCGATTTATATCGACCAATAAAACCGCCAATTCAAGCCATCCGGCAGGCTTATGTTTTTTTTTACAGAGGTGGTTTGAAACATACCACCACCCTCAAAAATATCCCACACTTTGCCCACCTACTAATCATTTTCTCACATGCTCTCGTCCAGCGATTTTGAAGAGTGTTTTTAATTTTTTACTATCGCTAGTTAAGTCAATTCGGGACATTAGCTTCCATGCCCCCTCCAAAATAAATAAATAAATAAAATAAATAAATACATAGGCCTAACTTTTCATTGAAATAGTAGAAATAATGCCAGTGCTGGTGATATAGCTCAATATGGATTGCTGAATTATAGGAAAAATTGTTTCAGGGAGTTAACAAGTGAAGACAGACAAATGTGAACAATAAGATCCCAAAAAGTTTGGGTATATATATGCTTTTTGAAGTTTAATAATAGGTATGGCAAAACTCAGGGTCTTGGCTTGCTGAGGAGGAGTGAACCATCCAGATGAGATTGTAAGTATAAAATTTTAACATTGGTAATATTAGCAAAACTGCTTCTATGGTATGCTTGCTCTCTATGAATCAGATATACATTGAAGGGAAGGTATAACGTGGTCATGTTGTCAAAACTGCTTCTATGAGGTACGCTTCTCTTTGAATCAAGATATACGTGGAAGGAAGATACAGCATTGGGATTTAAAACACTACACTGGTGTGCTTACCCCTTTGAATCAAGATATACAAAGGGGAAAATACAAATTGAAAAATTTGCTTACACCCTTTTTTTATGTGCCAAACAATGGTGAAATGCATTTGTTGTTGTATGTGGAAATTTAGGAAATAGTATATTCTAAGTTCAAAATGGAAGATATTCACTTTTCTTAAAATTATTGCAGCAGATAAATAATTTCTTAGGAGATTCGCCTGCATCAGCTTTACTATAAGTAAGTTTTTACATTAGAATTTGAACATTTCAGTAATTTTGTATTACCAATCATATACCTCAGCTTTAAAGGAAAACATCATTTGTAAATGTGACAACTTTCCAGCTACCTACTGGTTCAGCAGAGCAATATCGATTTTTTTGCTACATCACCGATATATGATATAAACATATATTGCGATTATTTTTCATTCATGCATGATTGCTTTACAGCACGTGCTTACCTGGTACGAAGCCCTCTACAAAGCATCACAATAAAATTTGTTTACTGGGCATGTATGTACTGAAGTAGTTGCTTTTTGTTTCTCACTTCCAAAAGCTAAAATAGACTGTTCTAATTTTTGTTTCATGGGAATTTTACAGCTTGAATCACAATGGCCTTAATTCTGATTTCAAAAACCGGTGGAAACTCATTTGACCTGTAAAGTATGCCTACTATTTTTTATTGCTTGAGTAAACAATTATTCTGAGACTTGATTCCACGTTACAATGTCACTCAGCTTCATTTGATGTATAACTTACATGGGGTTTTATATGACTATGAAAACCTAGTTAAACTATCTTTATTCAATTTTGAATATTTGTCATATGCGGTGTGTATGTATGAGTTAATTCAGTCTGGGCACAACATGCAGAAATTCGGGAGTGAAAATTAATGAAAAGCTTTCTTCAAAACTCTCCACAAAAGTTCATATCGTTTTCCTGGCGTTTTCCTGCAGAAGGATTCCCAAGAGTATTTCATGGTAGTTTCAGGTGTTGTGTCGTCATGAAATTGCTGGAACTGTTATTTCATGGTAAATTTATTCATAGTGTTTTAACACCAGTATTATGGTATGCTTGCTGGGTATATAGAAGACACTTCGTAACAGAGACCTGTTTATACAATATACATTCTATAAAACACCAAAATAGCAAGCTGTATTAAATTATAAACAATTATGATAATAAACAATGATAAATAAATTGACATGAAAATATAGGACAAGTTTCATAGACAAAATATCACTCCAAAATGACTGCTATCGACTCAGAAATAGCTTCACGAATAGAAGAAAAATCTCGCAAACCGTGTTTTTTCATTGGTGTGGAACTTCTGATAACTTCTTTATTAATTGTTCTTCTATGAAAAAAAAGGTTGTATTTCGAAACCACAGACAAAGAGTTTCTCACTGGTTGATCCGTGGTAATTTATTTGAAGGATATTTCCAAACTGTCTTACAATCAAGTCATTGTTAGTGAGGACCCTCTAGTATAGCGTCATGAATTGCCTCCATATGAGAAAGATTTTCCACAAAATGTCTGAGACAAATGGTTTTCTCATTGGTGTGTACCCTCTGATAGCGTCTTAGACTGCTTCCCTTGTGAGAAGGATTTTCCACAAATGCTCACAGACAAATAGTTTCTCACAATTGGTTTTTGGACCTTCTGATGACGTCTTAGACTGCTTCCTTGTAGGAAGGATTTTCCACAAATGTCACAGACGATGGTTTCTCATTAGTGTGGACCTTCTGATGATGGCGTCTTTGATTGGATGCGTGCGAGAATGATTTTCCACAAATGTCACAAACAAATGGTTTCTACTAACGTTGATGTGGACCCTCTGGTGACATCTTAAATCATTTCCGTGAGAAGGACTTTCCACTTCGTCTCCACAGACAAATGGTTTTCTCATTGGTGTGTACCCTTCAGTAAGCATCTTAGGTGCCTCCATGTGAAGGATTTTCACAAATGTCACAAACAAATGATTTCTCATTAGGTATGAACCCTCTGATGACACATGTAGACACTTGTATGTGAGAATGATTTGCCACAAATGTCACAAGACAAATGGTTTTCTCGATGAGTGGCTGTGGACCCTCTCTGTTGGCCTTAAATCACTTCCACGAGGAAGGACTTTTCCACAAATGTCTGAACAAATGGTTTCTCATTAGTGGTGGACCCTCTGATGATATCTTAGACTGTATATGGAAAAAGAATTTGCCACAAATGTCACAGACAAATGGTTTCTACGTTGCTGTGGACAATTTGATGGAATGTAATTAGAGCCCTTCAACCTTGGGTGAAGGATTTTCTAAAATTTTACAAATAAATGGTTTCTTATTGGTGGTTTACCCTCTGATGACGATATAGTTGCTTCTCTGTGAAAATTGTTTTCGTTTATTAGATCCATTGGGTGACTTGTGATTCAGGTTGAGATACAAATAATCAAACGGCTTGTCATTGGTGAGAACTTTCGACTCAAACAACTTTCTATAATGAGAGAAAAAAGTATAGGTAATTAATAAAATATTGTATTAAGGGCAGCAGGTGTGATCAATGATAAAACTGGGGTTGATAATTTCCCCTAGTGCCTTGGGTTAGTGAATTAACGAATGACTACTACATCTGCTTGGTGTGAAAGTCACAGGATAGTGTACAAATATAAGAAACATCCCAATTTAGAAAAAATCAATGATTTTTATGACACCTAAGGCAGTTCTTTGGCATGGTGGGTAGAACTCGTCTAAACTTATTCAAAATATTCTTGAAAATTGTAACCAGTTTTCAAGCTCAGTTTGGGCATTCAAGTAATAATAATTTAATAATAAAAGTGGACATATTGGCCTTGCATCCGCAAACTGGTGCTCAGGCGCATTATATTGTACCTCTGCTCATCAGGACACAAATCATTCTGAAACCATCTCGGCTCCTGGGGAGTATACGGCACAATTGCTGCCATTACACAGGCGCATATAGGGCTAATCAAACACAACAACAACTCTGACCTCACAGTGCCCATTTTGGGGAAAAGTTGAAAGTTTTTACGTATTATGAGAACCTTATGGAAACATTTTCTTTGAAATTGCAAAATAATGGTTGTGGCCTTACATTTCGAACCTAACAGGATCTTTCTTAAAGGCAAAATGGGACGGAATACAAACATGCATTCATACATAAACACAAGAGTGAGCAGAAGTTAGTCACGTGTGAAATGAACACAATAAGAAGAAGATACAAGAAGCAGAGTCATGTACTGGTCCTGGGACTGGACAATAGAGGGATTACACATGAATAGATTGAGGTACCAGGAGTTTCTGGCTGGAAGAAGAGATTATGAGATTAGTGAAAAACAAAGAGTCAGATTGAGGGAGTAAAACAAAACAGACAAATAAACTAACAAACAAAACAAATGTAAAACAAATGTAGAAATGTCTGTGGAGAAAGAAAAAAGAAGAAAAATGGAAAAATTAGTCATTCATTCCCTTCTTTGATATTGTTACATATTAATTCAAGTATTCTATTTATGTTCTTATCAATTTCAAAGAAAATTTTTCTATAATGTTGTCATTATAGAAAAGTGTTTAAAAAAAAAATCCCACCCAAATAATATTCCCCTTTGTTTAATATGTTTAAAATTAACAGGTCGACGATAATAAAGTTTTTAAACAACAAATTCGGTATCAATTTAAATTCAGTAAAAAGTAATGCAAAACCACTTGGCTAGATCTGTGACTGTAGGCCTACGAGTTGGCACATGTACGAGTTGGCACACGTTTGAGTTGACGTCCCATAAAGTACGAGTTTACGCGAGTACGAGTTGGCAAATGTACGAGTGTGTAAAAGTACGAGTTGATTCGAATTCGACTGCAACTAGTTAGGCTAAGTTACATGGCTTATATGGCCGGGCTATGTCACCAAGATTTAAGGTGCTGTTATTTCCTGAAATTGTGTGTCACACGCTACATTCTTAGTATATTTATATACTGTAAATATAATCATACCTTCCTCCATGATATAATCGTAAAAAACAATTTGTCACACATAATTCTTCATTTTAAAATACTCACGTTCACGTGGCGAAATAACCTGCTTGGATGTTGGACTAGTCTTGGTGCGCGTACAGACGTTATACTCGTGATTATAAACCAATCGCCGCTGCGGGTGCCATTCATTCCTGTCCACACGGCGGCGCGGCCGCGCCACCTCGGCCGTCCTTGATCGTAAAAAATTGTATAGCGCCAGCTACGGTGGGTGATTTAGGACTGGCGGCGCGTGGGATCGTAGTAACAGGATCCTCATAACGGTCTTGCACAAAAAGGACCCGTTCGTCAGGGGTCAGCATGCACGGATTACCGCACGGGTAAACTGGGCACGTGCCCCGGGCCCAGGAGCCAATAGGGGCCCTTGGTTTTCAAAAAAAAAAAAAAAAAAAAAAGGGGAGTTTTTTTTAGGGAGGGGGGCCACGGGTCCCTATTAAATGTCAAGGCCCCCCCCCCCCCCATTTTAAAAATATTGGAGTAAATGTGATTTTGTAAATGTATGACTATGGCATTGTTTGAATGTAAATCACGTGTTTAATAAAGCCAATTAAATCACGTAGCCTACAGCGTGACGTAGGCCTATGCTGAGTGGTTGTTTCTGTGCTATTGTGCAACAAAACTATGTAGGCTATGTGGGGGGAGGGCATGCAGTGAGTGCGTGTGCGTGCAGGCTAAGTAACATAGTACTAGTAGTATTATGCGCGTGTATGGGCCCGTGGTGAATTTGTGCCCAGGGCCTGTGCTCATGATGATCCGTCCATGGGGGTCAGAACTGAATAACTCTCAAAATATTAAATGTAATATTTGCCTTGCAATCGAAATAAAAATTAAAATGATTTTCTTTTAAAATGTGTTTCATGTAAATTTGTTAACAACTGATTCAGTTCAGTGAGCACACACTCCTCTCCCCCAACCCCTAGGATCCTAGTCTCATAGTCTCACAGTTTCCCGCCTGCGCGCCTCAACGAACTAATCCTCCAGCATCCATTCATGGGATGATCCTCCAGCAGTCTACTTAAGCAGCAGCATTTTCCAGAGTCCGGCATTCTCCTGAGGACGATCAGAGCACACTGATCGAAACGTCGAGTTGTACCCCCAGTTCTTTTCAGAACTAATTACTACTCAATTGAGATTCCACATGGTGTCACCGCAATTAGTCTTACTTGTGTTTCATGTACATTCAGTAATATTCCCCTGCGAAAATAAATCACCCCTAATTAAATCAATGCAGCATTTGTCGACAGCAACATTGGACCATTTTCACGGGCGCGTTTGTCCAAAATGATAAAAACAGGAATTAGATAATCTCAATGCATGATATTGTACAGTTTGCATATTTCCTTCCTTGAATCTAGTCCTAAACTTATTTTCTATAGAAACAAGTTGTACACATTTCGCTCGTACGTTCCCGCAGCTGCCTTTATACCAAGAAGCGCTGGTACCCGCTGGTACTCCTGACCTCTCATCATTGGTTAATGTTTATTTCGCTGGTCAACTCCCCCATAAGTGACCAACACAGTCATTATACATGCACAGTGGCAACTATAAGGGGAGGAATTTTCAGGGAAATAAAGTCCAAAAACCATCATAAATGTTGATTTTAACATAGTTTTCGCTTTCTGTACCCCCAAAAATCAATATTTTTTTAAACTTCAATCAAAAAAAATTAAAATCAAACAAAACCTAAAAAGCAGCGGGGTAGAATGTCGTATCCGACTGCCACTTTTTCTCATTCAATATAACCAATAATGTAATCTTACCTACCCAGTAAGGTGGAGAACATATGGATGATGATGGACATATACTTCAAATTATTCCAGGATATTTTATTTCATGAAAAATCAGGCAATTTTAGTATACGATGACTTCCTCAGTCATGTCAGTCTGATCTTGTCAACTCCCCCGTTAGTGTCCAACACGGTCATTGTACATGCGCAGCGGCAACTATAATAGTATCCTTCCCAGCTAACATGCATACGTTGGGCCGACGTTTCGGGTGAACGTCGGATAATTCGGCGTCAAAATATGGACGTTGTACGGACGTTAGATGAACGTCGTGAAGGTCAGGGTAAATTTACAAACGTTGCACTAACGTTGGAAAATGTTGTGTAGTATACTAGGTCTATTTTCAATGTTGGCACAACGTAGTTATAATTGGACAACCTAACGTCGGCGCATCATGGTTGTGCCGACGTTGGGAAAGGTTATGGTATACGACTACGAGGTCGATTTCCAACGTTGGCACCACGTAATTATAATGTGGGCAACGTAACGTCGGCGCATCATGGTTTTGCCGACGTTGCTTAATGTTGTGCAGTAAAATAAGTCTATTTTCAACGTTGCCACAACGTAGTTACATTTTTGTGTAGGCCTACAACCTCATTGACCTAACTACGGCATCATACGTACGTTGTGCCGATGTTGGTAAAATTGTGCATTATGCGAAGCTGAAAGATGTTTTTTGGTTTTTGTTTTGCAGCTAATCAAAATTTCCGTTGCAATGTTATTACCCGTGTAACAGGAATTTTGATTGGCTACAAAACAAAAACCCATAGAACATGCAGCTCAGTCTTTCAAAATGTTAATGGTGATTACGCAGACAGTTACGAATAGGTCTCGAGTCCACGGGAGTCGATACTTACGCTATGCTGGCTCGCGAGACCTCAAAGTTCACAACGGACAAAACAAACCCATTTATTTCACTGTCACAACTACCTACAAAAACTACATTAACTTACCTATATATTCTATATCCTCAATGGTGTATCATACGGTGTCCGTGTTGATGACATTTTGTATATTCCTGATGTTTAAAGTAGTCACATTCTTCGACAAGTTCACCACGTGCGAAAACCCAAGGCGCCATTTTCAAAATTAACCAACCCCCCGGCCGGCCCGCGATTTTTGTTTTCTGCAAACGAGAATTGCCATCCCGCGATATTTCAGCCAATCAGACATATTCATGATTTCCTAATCGCGGGATTAGAAATTTTAATGATTTAGTCTTGTTTCTAATAGGCCTGTACATGCTTTGAGGGGGAAGAATATAAAAAAGTCAAAATTAAAATAATAACCCCCAATCATGGGCGTCTGCCCAGTAGGTCCTTGGTGGTTTTGTTTTTAACCTTGCCCATTCTAAAGATTTGTTAACAGTAGGAACTGGCCAAGTGGAATGAGATTTTTGTTGTTTACTTTGACAGGATCCATTCTAAGATTATAATTAAAATCAAACGTATCTTTTTTTTTAACAGGAGGAAGTGATGATACGGAAATCCTCGGGACTTTTGCCTAAAAGATCCAGAATTCAGTTCCCAGATTGGTGGAGAATATACCACGTTTTTGATGATTACTTATGACATTTTACATATCGTCATAGTTGTACGAAGGGCAGTCATGTCGTCTGAATAACCTGGACAACAAACAACAAAACAAAAAACACAACAAAAACCAAACAAACAAACAAAAACAAACAAAAACGCATCACCACACCGTAATAGAGAAATTAAAGGAACAATATCGTTACGATCAAGAGGACATGGAATCAGAGTGCCAGTTTTAGATTAACTCAGTGACTCGATTGTGTCGATTATGACGATAGTGTCCATAATTAGGTGCCACTCCGATTCCATGCCCTGTCGATTGTGATGACAGTGTCCCTTTAAGTGCCACTCCGATTTCATGCCCTGTCGATTGTGACAAAAATGTCCCTTTATGGCCCACTCAGATTCCACGCCCTGTCGATTGTGACGACAGTGTCCATTTATGTGCCACTCTGATTCCATGCCCTGTCGATTGTGACAACAATGTCCCTTCACTCCGATTCCATGCCCTATTGATTTTGATGATAATGTCCCTTTAAGTTATTTACTCCAGTTGAATGAACAGTTCTTGGGTGAGTTTGTGACCCTGGTTAAAAAAAAACAAAAAAAACAAACGGGGATATTGAAGATTCACCTCTCTCAATTACAATCAGAACCAATTTTTTCATGATGCTTTGATTATAATTGACTAAAGTTACATTTTATGCATTTTATTAGCTTGTATCCCAAATTAAATAAAAATTATTTCCATATATTTTCCTTATCCTTATTGTGAACAAAATTTGTTTAAATTGTTTGTTCCAAAATATAGCAGGCATTTTGTTTTCATAACATTTTGAAGTTATTTTTTTATTTCACCATTTCAATAGTCATCAATTTACCTGTAACACCATTGTATATCTGGAAGCATTGCACGATCAGTAGCCATATATGTGTAGTTGTCTCCATGTTCACATTGTAAGTCATACTCATGGACGGATCATCATGAGCACAGGCCCTGGGCACAAATTCACCACGGGCCCATACACGCGCATAATACTACTAGTACTATGCTTTTTTTTTTTTTTTTAAACCAAGGGCCCTGGGCCCGGGGCCCATACACGCGCATAATACTACTAGTACTTTGCTTTTTTTTTTTTTTTTGAAAACCAAGGGCCCCTATTGGCTCCTGGGCCCGGGGCCCACACGCGCATAATAGGCCTACTACTAGTACTATGCTTTTTTTTTTTTTAAACCAAGGGCCCCTGCTCTCCTGGGCCGGGGCACGTGCCCAGTTTGCCCGTGCGGTAATCCGTGCATGGTCATACTTATGTGTTTCCATGCCGAGGATGGACTATATATGTCCACCTTCAAACATCTGTTCTTCAAACATCTGTAAACTTAATCATGAATATGTATGAGACGTCTGATTGGCTTAAATATCACGGGATGGCAATTCTCGTTTGCAGAAGAACAAAAATCGCGGCCGGCCTCACACACACACACAGAGCAATGAGCGTGTGTATATAAAAGGCACTGCGCAAGCGCAGGATCCAAGAGGGCACGTGGTGAGAATTATACAAAGTTTTTATAGGTTCCCACGAAAAATCCTGATAACGCCCCATAACATGAAAAGAAAAAGAAAAGGTTAAAATGTATAACCCTGCCCCCACTGAAAAGCAATGCCCCTCTCCCCCCCCATTCCCACCCCCACTGAAAAAGTCCTGGCTACGCCGCTGGTTCACAAAGACGAATGAGAACAGCCACAGCCAAAGAACATATCCTGAGATAATGAATATGTATATTTCGCTGGCGACTACATTGTAGGCCTGTATTCTTGTGTTAGGAAATTTATGTTTGATTGAGCCATAGAATTAAGAATGTGTTATCCAGATTCAGAAAGTTAAGAGACAATGACCCCATTCGACTGAGTGACACAATTAAATAAATCCTTTTGACTAAAAAGGATTTATGTACAATATAAAAATTCAATATGTACAAAGGAATTGTTATGTTCTCGTTCAACAATTAAATATAAATCCATATTACTGGGAAAGACTTGCAAAGACTTCCAAAGTGAGGCAGTTATGATTTATTGATGAAAGCTTTGCTTTTTTAAGTGATTCGAAAAATTACAACTGGTACAATTTCTGAGGGAAACATCTATGTCAAATAGGAGACAGGGAGGGGGCTTTTATGATGTGCTTGTTTGAATATTGTGGTCATTATTCTGAGACAGTTACATGGCTGAAATGAAATGGGTCATAACCAAAATAAAGGCACATTGTAGAGGCATACTAGTAGTATACAGGGATCTAAATATCAATTTTCAGTCGACAATAAACCGCCAATTCAAGCCATCAAAGCAGGCTTGTATTTTTTTTGGCAGAGGTGGTTTGAAACGCTTAGCCCCACCTAAATATTTTCTCAAATATACCCTCGTCCAGCGATTTTGAAGGTGTTTCATTTTTTACTGCCGCTAGTTAAGTCAGTCGGCACATTGGCTTCCATGCCCCCCCCCCCAAAAAAAAATAAATAAAATAAATTAATTAATAATTTAAAATAATGAAAATAATGCCAGTTCTTGTACTATAGATGGATTGCTGAATAATAAGAAAAAATTGTTCCAGGGAGTTAACAAGTGAAGACAGACAAATGTAGACAATAAGATCAAAATAAAAGTTTGGTACATATAATGCTTTTAGAAGTTTAATATTAGGTATGACAAAACTCATGTCTTGGCTTGCTGGGGAAGGGAGTGAACCGTCCAGATGAGATTGTAAGGGAAGGTATATATAACATTGGTAATGTTGACAAAACTGCTTCTATGGGAAGGGAAGGTACAACATTGGTAATGTTGGCAAAACTGCTTCTATGAGTATGCTTACTCTCTTTGAATCAAGATATACATTGAAGGGAAGGTACAACATTGGTAATGTTGGCAAAACTGCTTCTGTGAGTATGCTTACACTTTGAATCAAGATATACATTAAAGGGAAGGTACATCATTGGTAATGTTGGCAAAACTGCTCATTTGAGTATGCTTACTCTCTTTGAATGAAGATATACATTAAAGGGAAGGTACATCATTGGTAATGTTGGCAAAACTGCTCATTTGAGTATGCTTACTCTCTTTGAATCAAGATATTGACACATACATTAAAAACCATCCTATGAAAGTTTAAGCAAAATACGCGAAAATTGTTAAATGCATTGTTGTTATGCGGAATTCAGGAAAGAGTAGTCTTTCCTAAATTCAAATTGGAAATTATTTCACTTTTCTAAATTATTACAGCAGATAAAATAATTTCTAGAGGAGATTCATACCATCAGCTTTACACAAAGTAAGTTTTACATTAGAATTTAAACATTTGGTAATTTTGTAATTACCAATCCTATACCTTAGCTTTAAAGGAAAACATTTTTTTGAAAATATGACAACTTTCCATTGCCTACTGGTGGGGATAATTATTTGAAAGCTAAACTTGGTGTGTAGTTGGCAAAAAGTAACAGTCATCCTGAAAACAAAATATGACAACTTTCCATTGCCTACTGGTGGGGATAATTATTTGAAAGCTAAACTTGATGTGTAGTTGGCAAAAAGTAACAGTCATCCTGAAAACAAAATATGACAACTTTCCATTGCCTACTGGTGGGGATAATTATTTGAAAGCTAAACTTGGTGTGTAGTTGGCAAAAAGTAACAGTCATCCTGAAAACAAAATATGACAACTTTCCATTGCCTACTGGTGGGGATAATTATTTGAAAGCTAAACTTGATGTGTAGTTGGCAAAAAGTAACAGTCATCCTGAAAACAAAATATGACAACTTTCCATTGCCTACTAGTGGGGATAATTATTTGAAAGCTAAACTTGGTGTAGTTGGCAAAAAGTAACAGTCATCCTGAAAACAAAATATGACAACTTTCCATTGCCTACTGGTGGGGATAATTATTTGAAAGCTAAACTTGGTGTGTAGTTGGTAAAAAGTAATAGTCATCCTGAAAACAAAATGACAACTTTCCATTGCCTACTGGTGGGGATAATTATTTGAAAGCTAAACTTGATGTGTAGTTGGTAAAAAGTAATAGTCATCCTGAAAACAAAATATGACAACTTTCCATTGCCTACTGGTGGGGATAATTATTTGAAAGCTAAACTTGATGTGCAGTTGGTAAAAAGTAACAGTTATCCTGGAAACAAAATATTCTTTTTAACCCTCCTACTACTACAAGGGTAAAAATCAGTCAAAATGTTGAAATACTTCCCAAGGTATATCTAGACACTTTCAAAATAAGTCGACTGTTTTTGACTGGTAAAAAGCATTGTATTGTATTGTTCAGGGTGGTCAAAATGACAGTAAAAACCAGTCAAAAGTGCCCCTGTGTGCACATTTGGGTCAACAGTCAAAAACAGGCAGCTGACTGGTTTTGACCTCAACAGCAACTTTCCACTAAAGTGCATCAATAGTAGGAGGGTTAACGTGCTTTCATTTCAGAGAATTCAGAAAACTCAACAAAAATATGCACATTTACTTTTCAGGACTTGTATACTTTTAAACGCATTGACTGAGAGGACATCATTGGCCCATTAGGTCAAAAAAAGTCTCAGCGCATCAGCATTTTTGATTTTCCTTTTTTTCAAAATTGCTGGATTGATGGGAATACTGCCGTGCTGTGTTTTAAATGACTTTTTCACATTGGGGTATGAACGTTTGCCCGATTTGTGAGGCCTCTCTTAGCCACCATACTTTGTACATGGCAAATTTGGTCCCAGTGTATATGTATCACATATTTCCCTGTGGCAAAAAAAAAGTTTACCGAAAATAAAAAGCACATCACCGCACCAATTTTGAAGCCAACCTATGACCAGAAACCTGCGACTTTTTTTTTGCCAATTAGTCAGCTTGCCCAATATAAACACCATGGAAGAATAAAGTTGACACCATTGGTGTTATTTTAACACTCAGTATTGGATGGGTATACTTGCTGGGTATATAGAAGACATCGTAACAGAAGACCTGTTTATACAATATACATTCTATAAAAACACAAAATAGTAAAATGTATTAAATTAAACAATTATGATAATAAACAATGATGTGAATAAATTGACATGAAAATGTAGGACAAGTTTCATGAACGAAATATCACTCCAAAAATGTGCTATTGTCTCAGAAATAGCTTATGAGTGAATGAAGAAAATGTCACAAACAAATGGTTTATTTTTCATTGGTGTGGATCCTCTGATGACTTCTTAATTATTTGCTTCCATATGAAGAAAAAAAAGTTACTACAGAAACCACAGACAAATGGTTTCTCATTGGTGGATCCTGTGGTCATTTTTTGTGAGAAGGATATTTAGCACAATGTTACAACCCAAGTCATTTATTAGTGTGGACTTTCTGATGACGTCTTAGATGGCCTCCTTGTGAGAAGGATTTTCCACAAATGTCACAGACAAATGGTTTCTCATTGGTGTGTACCCTCCGATGACATCTTAGATTGCTTTCATGTGAGAAGGATTTTCCACAAATGTCACAGGTAAATGGTTTCTCATTGGTGTGTACCCTCCGATGACGTCTTAGACTGCTTCCACAGGAGAAGGATTTTCCACAAATGTCGCAGACAAATGGTTTCTCATTGGTGTGGACAATTTGATGCGTTCTTAGTGAGCTTCCTTGGGTAAAGGATTTGCCACAAATGTCACAGACAAATGGTTTCTCATTGGTGTGTACCCTCTGATGACATCTTACATTGCTTCCTTGTGAAAAGGTTTTTCCACAAATGTCACAGGTAAATGGTTTCTCATTGGTGTGTACCCTCTGATGACATCTTAGACTGCCTCCTTGTGAGAAGGATTTTCCACAAATGTCACAGAAAAATGGTTTCTCAGTGGTGTGTACCCTCCGATGACATCTTAGATTGCTTCCTTGTGAGAAGGATTTTCCACAAATGTCACAGACAAATGGTTTTTCATTGGAGTGTACCCTCTGATGATGTATTAGATTGCTTCCTTGTGAGAAGGATTTTCCACAAATGTCACAGACAAATGGTTTCTCATTGGTGTGTACCCTCTGATGACGTCTTAGACTGCTTTTACGTGAGAAGGATTTTCCACAAATGTAACAGACAAATGGTTTCTCTTTGGTGTGGACAATTTGATGCATTTTTAGTGAGCTTCCTTGGGTGAAGGATTTGCCACAAATTTTACAAATAAATGGTTTCTCATTGGTGTGTACCCTCTGATGACGTCTTACATTGCTTCCGTGTGAGAATTGTTTCTCATTTGTTAGATCCATTGGATGACTTGTGATTCAGGTTGAGAACACAAATAATCAAACGGCTTGTCATTGGTGAAGACTTTCTGACTCAAGTAGCTTTCTATAGGAAAAAAATAAAGGTACTTAATAAAACATTTATTGAGGCAGGAATTCGAGCAGGGTTGAAATTTCCCCAAGACCACCAGCCCAAGTGGATTAACAGAATGACTAACTAGATCTGCTTGGTTTGATAGTCTGGGGGCTAGTGTACAAATATAAGAAACACATCATCACAATTAAACAAAATTATTTTTGCTGACAGTGCAAGAAAGTTCTTTGGCATTTTTACTATAAACTTTTTCGAATGAGCTTGAAATACAAACATACATTCATACATAAACACAAGAGTGAGCAGCCGGAAGTTAGTGTCCTGGGAACGGACAAATGATTACACATGAATAGACAGACTGAGTAAAAAACAAATGTAAAAATGTCTGTAGAGAAAGAAACAAATGATAAAAAAAAGGAAAAAGTAGTCATTCATTCCCTTCTTTGAAATTGGTTAGATATAATAAAGTATTCTGTTTATGATCTTATCAATTTCAATGAAAAATTTTCCCATAATGTTGTCATAATACCAAAAAAAACTTTCAACTTATTATCAAAAAAAATTCCCACCCAAATAATATTCCCCTTTGATATGTTTAAAATTAATCAAGTTTTTAACAATAAATTCGGTATCAATTTAAATTCAGTTAAAAAGTATAATTAAATGCAAAAAAAAAAGATCAGTACGAGTTTGCACACGTACGAGTTGACGTCCCATAAAGTACGAGTTTACGTGAGTATGAGTTGGCAAATGTACGAGTGTGTAAAAGTACGAGTTGACTCGAATTCGACTGCAACTACTGGTACTGTAGTCTTCTAGCCGGGCTATGATGTCACCAAGATTTAAGGTGCTCTTATTTCCTGAAATTGTGTGTCACACGTCACATTCTTATAGCACAATTATATCTATAATGTAATATTTATATACTGTAAATATAATCGTAAAAGCTTATTTATGTCTCAATTTGTCGCACAAAACCTTCCTTTTGAACTCACCACTGTTCCGTGGCGAAACAACCTGCTTGATCATGTGATTATCTGTTGTTCCCGTTCATCACAGGGGTCCAAAGTTTGGACCAAACTCTCAAAATACATAACATTTCCCTTTTTCCTCAGTACTACGAAGCCTAAGCAATCGAAATACACATTAAAATAATGATTTACGCTCATTTTCTTTTAAAATGTGTTTCATAATATTATACATTCACTGATTCAGTAATATTCACCTGCGAAAATCACCCCAATAAAAAAAAGCCTTTTCGGAATTGTGTGCGCAATGAATTATGTGAGTTGGGTTTTGGAAAAAAAAAGTGAAACGAACGCACACGGCATGTTTGTGCACAAAGTCAATGGAGGATAAAGGTGGTTGGCTAGAAATGGACAGGTTTTTTAAAAACGTATTATAGCAAAATTATAGAGACAATAGAGAAAATTTTTAAGAAATCAGTTAAATTATGAATAGAACATTTTTATAATTAAAAAAAATTATATCCCCGAAAACTACGCAATTGGAGGAATTCTCAGCTGATTTCTGGATATAGCAGAAGGCAGCGGTGGGGACGAGCGAAATGTGTGCAACTTGTTTCTGTCGAAAAATGTTTTTAGGACTATTCTGTGAAGGAAATATGAAAACTGTATAATATCATGCATTTAGTAATTATAATTCCCATTTTTATAATTTTGGAAAAACGAGCCCGTGAAAATGATCCTAACGACTAAAGCTGGCGGTGGGGAATTATACTTTGAAATTAACTTGGATTTAATAAGTCTTAAGGAATTGTGCGCGCAATGAATTATGGGAGTCGGGTTTTGGAAAATTACATACAGCTGGTATCCGTGACCTCTCACCATTGGTTAATGTTTATTTCGCTGGTGGCCAGGGAGTTCACGAGCGAAAACCCAGGGCCACGTATTTTTGTATGGTAAGCCAAATGCAAAATGGTGTGTTGCATGGACTTATGTACCAAAACGTATGTGCCAATACGATTTTATTTAACAAGCTTAATTGTTAGAACAGTATATAAAAGCCTAAAATCTTATAGTATTAAACAAGATTTTAATCGATGGAAATTAGAAAATCTGAGTTACATAATTTGTTCGAATATAAAAACTGTTTTCATAAATTTGTGATTTTATATTCAGTAGAGCCATATAATTGGGATACAGCCACTGTATTAGAGATCAGTAGTGTAGATACGGCTCTGATACTCAGCAGAGCCGAAAATTGATACTCAGAACATGATAGCGCCCTCTTTCGGGTAACACCGTTTATGCTAGTTTGTCTGGGGAGTTTTTGCAAATAAAAGGTCCCTGGATTTTTTATTGTCAGTGATCGTCTGAAGGTCAGGAATTGGACATTATTTTTACTGGTATGCAAATTTTGTAGGATATTTCAGCGAATGAGAGTGAGTCGACGGGTGGATTTTTATGATTGTGGCGCTCGGGAGTTGAACAAATTAATATCACTTTTTATTAGTGTCATTTTGTTGTCGCAGTTTTTAAAATAATAATTTTTTAGCACAAAATCTTTATTGATTAGCTCGTATTCGCACACATGTATAGATGGAAATGCGCATGCAGTTGTCTGTATGTGTGTGCATGAAGTGAAAATCTAAGGCGCCATTTTCAAAATTAACCACCCACAGTGCAATGCAGATGCAGGCCTCGAAAAATGTTTTCTTCTTAATTGCCCGATCGGGGAAGCTTTGGTCGCAGATTGCTTGCCCGAACCATGGAGGTAATTGCCCGAACTTGCCCGGCAAAAAGAGACCCAATTGAGACATGCATTTTGAGGAATTTATATCAGCAAATTAAGTGCCAACATTGTCAAAACCTGGACTTATGTATTTTTATTTTTTAATTGACAACATAGGCTTACTATCGTAGAATAAATAAGTATGTCAAATTTGAACTTTCCTACATGTAAACTCCGTCATGCACGTCGCACGCACTCGCACGGAACCGGCGCGCTGATGACATGGACATCTTTATGCTTGCACTGTGCGTTGAACGCGTGATGCCGAGTAGCGGCTATAAGCCAGGCACTTCGTGTATGAGGCCCATTTACGAATTCTCAATTCGTCAAAAAATGACATCATTTTGTAATATTTACACGAGTTGTCACAGCTACAATTCAATTAGCTGACGCGCTAATTGTCGCGCCAAAATTAAACACAATCAAAATGGAGTGGATCCCCAGCTGTTTTCAAGAGAGGAAACACAAAGGAAACTATTTTTGGCTTGGCAAATGGGTTCTCAACTGGGCGCCGCGCAATACCAGATCAAACACAGTGACGTCAGACACGAAGTGTGCCTGGCTTATAGCCGTACTCGAGTACCGGCGATGTATTTTTCCACAATTGGGTTCACATAAAACTGTGTTGCTATGCCGAGTGCAACAGCCGACTGCAACGTTACCAAGTACTTCACTCAGTCCACCGCCTTACCAATACGGTGGGGCCAAGCGAACCATGAGTACAAGATTGTTTCCTTGGCTCCCCTCGATTGTGCAGACAAATGCATGTAATAAGGAAATCAGTGTCAGCTAACCAGTTCGCGTCGGGAATAAAAAAGTTTTTCTGGGCCCCTGTGCGGGTTTCTTTTTCCCACACAAACACGTTTTTGTTTGCGTGAATTTTTTGGGGTTATGTCAATGATACTAAGACGGGACACCCACATTTAGCTTACAAGCATATAAATTGGCGAGTTTCCCTTGGGAATTATAGCCAGGAGGGCGTATTTAGTGTTGCGTCTTTAGAAGTCCACCGAGCCCTCTAAAGAATTCTTCATCGTATTTACACGTCATCCGAGCATGGAGGAAGGATTCCTTCCTCCATTATCTGAGCGGCATTGTACTGAGTAACAATGGGACAATGGTGCACGGAAATTGGTCTATAGAAATCTTGATTCGCCAGCTTTACAGATTTCAATGGAGAACAAAGAAAAAGGTGTGGAACAGGTTTACGAGTGCCCAAACCCCCCAACCACCAATGCGAGCGTGTTTGGACGTGTGCGGCTATAAGCCAGGCACTTCGTGTCTGACGTCACTGTGTTTGATCTGGTATTGCGCGGCGCCCAGTTGAGAACCCATTTCTACAGCAGAATCTTACGGAGAGGTTAATAAAATTCAAACAATAAACAGGCATTTTTTGTTGCAAACTGATTTTTATACCTACCTGTTTACAATTATGAGTGAAATACTGCAAACACTGACTCGATATAAGCACGCACACGTGTGCATATTGTTTATGTTTGCAAATGGGTTCTCAACTGGGCGCCGCGCAATACCAGATCCAACACAGTGACGTCAGACACGAAGTGCCTGGCTTATAGCCGCACTCCGCCCCCGCTATCGTACCGAACAATTAATAATAATAATAATAATAATAATGTGTGGATTTATATAGCGCACGTATCCACCAACTAAGTGGTGCTCAAGGCGCATTATATTATTATCCCTGCTCATGAGGCTCATAAATCATTCCTGAAACCATCTCAGCTCCCTGGGGAGTATACAGCTCAATTGCTGCCATTTCTAGCGCATATAGAGCAAACCAACTCTGCCTTCACAGGTACCCATTTAACCCCTGGGTGGAGAGAAGCAATTATGAAGCACGAGCACTGCCAAAATGGCGTGTTCACGTCACCCGAAAGGACAATGGAAGCTTCCACAGCGTGTGGCCACGTCTTCCGAGCGTGGCACTTTACGCACGTGGCTCGTTACACGTCAACCGAGCATGCATACAAAGCTCTCCGATCTGCGGTGCAAAAAAGAATTGCGTGTATACACGTACACGGCCTCCGACGCGAACTGGTTTTAAAGATGGCGCAACCACGACATGCACGACAATTTGAGTGGATTTTTATAAGCTTAGATTTTATTAAATGCTTTGAACACTTTGTAGGAAATCACCAGTGGAATTAAACGATAAAATGTTTATTTAATAAGTAATATAACTCATTAGTGTTTCAATAAGAGCACTTGCCCGATCGGGCAGACCATTCAGACGTCCAGGTTGCCCGACAAAATTTCACCGTGTCCCGGGCAATCGGACAGGCGATTTGTCGAGGCCTGGCAGATGGGTATATAAAAGGCACCGCGCGCGCAAGCTCAGGATCCAAGAGGGCGCGTGGTGACCTTGCTGAGTATTTCTATGAAAGAAAGTGATTTGCATTTTTGAGAGCGCGTTTAATGTTTGAATAAGAAAGGAGTGACGTGTTCACAAAGTTAAAGTCGAATGAGAACAGCCACAGCTAATGAACATATCCTTACATAATGCATATTTCACTGGCGACTACATTGTAGCAGGCACGTAGCCAGAGTTGGAATTTTGTGGGGGCACATTCCGTGCATGCTCTTATGAGCCAGAATTTTTCGCACAATTATTTGTTGGTATGGGGAGGGGAGGGGGCCACCCCTTTGAATTTTTGAAACTGACATTTTTTGGGGGTGGGGACGTGCCCCCGTAGCTACGTGCCTGCATTGTAGGCCTGTATTCTTGTATACGGTAATTTATGTTTGATTCAGAAAGTGAAGAGAAATTGATCCCATTCGAATGACTTACACAATTAAATACATGACTATTGTAAAAATCCCAATCTGTACCAATGAATTGTCAAGCTGTTCTCGTTCAACAATTAATTATAAATCCATATTACAGGGAAAGACTTCCAAAGTGAGGCAGTTGTGATTTATTGATGAAAGCTTTGCTTTTAAGTGTTTTGAAAAGTGATTAGTGTTTAAACTGATACATTTTCTGAGGTAAACATCTATGCCCCATTGGAGGGTATTTTTTTTATTAATCCAATTAGAGAGGGGGCTTTTATGATGGGCTTGTTTGAATATAGTGGTCATTATTCTGAGACAGTTACATGGCTGAAATGAAATGGGTCATAACCAAAATAGACACATTGGTAGTAAGGATGAAACGCCTGCCCCCCTCAAAAATATTGCCCCACCTAAATATTTTCTCATATCTACCCACCTCGTCCAGCGATTTTGAAGGTGTTTAATTTGTTTAATGCTGCGTACGTCAGTTGGCACATTGACTTCTTTCCCCACCCCAAAAAATTATTTTTAATAAAAAAAATAATTAAAATAAAAATAAAAATTAATGAAAATAATGCCAAATTGCTGTATAGCTTGATATGGATTGCTGAATAATAAGAACAAAAATTTGCCAGGGAGTTAAGTGAAGACAGACAAATAAGATAAAAATAACAATTCGGTACATACCGGTAATGCTTTTAGAAGTTTAATATTAGGTATGGCAAAACTCAGGTCTTGGCTTGCTGGGGGAGGGAGTGAACCATCCAGATGAGATTGTAAGGGAAGGTATACAACATTGGTAATGTTGGCAAAACTGCTTCTATGAGTATACTTACTCTCTTTGAATCAAGATATACATTGAAGGGAAAGTACAACAATGGTAATGTTGGCAAAACTGCTTCTTTGAGTATGCTTACTCTCTTTGAATCAAGATATAAATTAACTAATCCCCTAGGTATTCTGGCTAGGAACCTTCCTGAATCCATCAGTGCACTTTAGGAAACATGCCCTTATCTTCAAAATGCACCATGCATTTTCTTAGATTTTTCATATTCAACATTTAGGCTATGGCCTGTACTTCTTGCCAGGTAGTAATTTTGTCCCATTTGAAGAGGTGAAAGTACAAGTTTCTAACTGCTGAATTTTTCCCAAAAAGTGCCCCAAGGAGGATTTTGCAGGATATTGGGTAGTTAGGGTTAAAAGGGAAATACAACATTGGTAATGTTGGCAAAACAGCTTCTACAAATATGCTTGCTCTCTTTGAATCAAGATATACATTAGAGGGAAGGTATAACATTGGTAATGTTGGCAAAACTACTTCTGTGAGTATGCTTACTCTCTTTGAATCAAGATATACATTGAAGGGAAGGTACAGCATTGGTAATGTTGGCCAAACTGCTTCTATGAGTATGCTTACTCTCTTTGAATCAAGATATACATTGAAGGGAAGGTACAGCATTGGTAATGTTGGCCAAACTGCTTCTGTGAGTGTGCTTACTCTCTTTGAATCAAGATATATATTGAAGGGAATGTACAGCATTGGTAATGTTGGCAAAACTGCTTCTATGAGTACGGTATGCTTACTCTCTTTGAATCAAGATATCCATTAAAGGGAGGGTACAACATTGGTAATGTTGGCAAAACTGCTTCTGAATATGCTTACTCTCTTTGAATCAAGATATAAATTAAAGGGAAGGTTTGATCGACATTGGTAATGTTGGCAAAACTGCTTCTATCAGTATGCTTACTCTCTGTGAATCAAGATATAAATTAAAGGGAAGGTACAGCATTGGTAATGTTGGCAAAACTGCTTATATGAGTATGCTTACTCTCTTTGAATCAATTAAAGGGAAGGTATAGCATTGGTAATGTTGGCTAAACTGCTTAGGCCTACTCTCTTAATGTAAAAGAGTGAAAACCACTCTTTTAAAGAGCTATATGGCGGACAAGGCTACCAATTCACTCTTTATACACTACTAATTTTAATCTTTATCCACTCCAAAAAGACTTGTCCGCCATATAGCTCTTTGAAAGAGTGGTTTTCACTCTTTGACATTAAGAGAGTACATGAGCATGCTTACTCTCTTTGAATCAAGATATATGTTAAAGGGAAAGTATACATGTACACCATTGGTAATGTTTGAAAAACTGCTTCTATGACTACGTTTAGTCTCTTTGAATCAAGATATTGACACATACATTTAAAAAAACAACCTATGAACGTTTAAGCTTACTACACTGTGTCTATAATGCAACAATAGTGAAAATGCATTGTTACATGGAATATAGGAAAGAGTACTCTTTCCTATATTCAAATTGGAAATTATTTCACTTTTCTAAATTATTACAGCAGATAAAATAATTTCTAGGGGAGATTCATACCATCAGCTTTACACAAAGTAAGTTTTACATTAGAATTTGAACATTTGGTAATTTTGTAATTACCAATCCTATACCTTAGCTTTAAAGGAAAACATCATTTTGAAAATATGACAACTTTCCATTGTCTACTGGTGGGGATAATTATTTGAAAGCTAAACTTGATGTGTAGTTTGCAAAAAGTAACCCTTGTATAGATTTTTTGATAATATCGCTATTATTTTTTCATTCATGCATGATTGCTTTATAGCCGATAACCACAGATATGTACTGCTCTACAAGCGTCACAATAAATTTTGTTTGCAGAGATTGTATCACTATGAATAACTTTACCTTGAAAATGCAATTTCATGGTGTCTCTTCCTCTCAGATATTGGCAATAATGTTCATAGTGATTTCAGGGCAAATTCACGGCGATCTTGAGAATAAATGAGCTGCCCCAAAACTGCCACAAGAAGTTCATGTCGTTTTCACAGCATTTTCACTGCGAAGAAATTCAAGAGTATTTCATGTCGTTTTCACAATGTTGTGTCATCATGAAAATTCTGTGAACTATTTATTTCAAGGTAAAACAGATTTTCAGGGCATTTTCAGGCTAAAGTTATTCATAGTGTATGTACTTGTGAAGTAGTTCACTTTTGTTTCTCACGTCCAAAAGCTGAAAAGACTGTTCTAATTTTGTTTCCATGGAATTTCTGACTTGGCTCACAATTGCATTTTTTTTTAAATCGCGATATATTTTTTTAAATTGTGATTTGCCGATATATCGATAAGTTAAAAAGGTTCTTGATATCGTAATCGAATAAAAAAGGTATCGCAATATTCGATATCATTGTATTATCGCCCAAGCTTACTACTGGTGGGGATCATTATTTGAACGCTAAACTTGATGTGTACTTTGGAAAAAGTAACCCTCCTAGTATAGCTGCACTATAGTGGGAAGTTGTTACAGAGGTCAAAACCAGTCAACTGACTGTTTTGACTGTTGACCAAAATGTGCACACAGGGGCATTTTTGACTGGTTTTTACTGTCATTTTGACCACCCTCAACAATACAAGACAATATGCGCCTTGAGCACCACTCAGTTGGTGGATACGTGCGCTATATAAGTCCACACATTATTATTATTATTATTATTATTAACCCTAACCCCTAGGTATTTCTACTAGAATGCTACCTCAACCTAACAAACTCCAACACCATGTACTAACCCACCATAGTCTGCAATACTCAACCCATCAAACTCAAACAGTACACTTACAGGAACAGTCCTCAACCCATCATACTCCAACAGGCTCTATGCTGTTGGATTTTGATTGAGTGGGGACACATGGCCCAAAGTAAAGTTTGAACATTGGAGTCTTACAGTACTCAACCCATCATAATCCAACTGTTGTTTTCAGGCTAAAAACTCAACTATACAAAAAGTAAAACACCCGATGGAATAAATGGTAGGTTCTAGTTGTATGATGTTAGACACAATGCCAAGCATACCCAAGTACAATATTTGCCTTTATCAGTTGTTTATTACAGCAGGTTGCATACACACACTCTCTCCACTCAAAGTCCAACAATGTTGCATGCTAGTAGAACCACCGTCCTCACTCAATCAAAATCCAACAGCATTACTGTACGCCATTGGTACTCAACCCATCATAGTCCAACAGCTTAGCCAAGTTCACAGTCCTCAACCAGTCAAAATCCAACAAAACCTTCGGTCTGGGGTGGTTAGGGTTAATGCTTTTACGATTAAAAAAAACAGTTGACTCATTTTGACCTGTAAATGTACTCGCTACACGTAAGGTTTGACAATGTTTGACTTTTAAAGGGGCAGTATCGTCTCGATAAACAGGAATCGGAATGCTTGTTTTAGATTAACTCAGTGACTGCCATAATACCCAACATGATAAGGTCACATTACCACTATCGATGTCCAAGTTTAAGATTAAACATGGATGTTTAATCTTAAACCTGGACATCGATTACATGCCCTGTTAAAAGTTTGCTCTGATTACAATGACAATACTGCCCCTTTAAGTGCACTAGATATACCTTGGCAAGTATATCAACATTTTGACTGATTTTGACCCTTGTAGTAGCAAGAGGGTTAACAGTTATCCTGAAAACAAAATATTCTTTTTAATGTGTTTTCATTTTAGAGATTTCAGAAAACTCAAAAAAATTATGCACATTTACTTTTCATGACTTGTATACTTTTAAACGCATTGACTTAGCGGACATCAGTACAGTTTAGGTCCTCATTTTGAAGCTTTAGGCTTCATATCAGTCAGGACTCCTAGGAGCCTGGTGAAACCAGTCTTTGACTGTGTTTCTCTTTTAATCTGCTCAATAGAAATATCACCCAGAAGTCTTGAGATACCTATCCAGGGATCTCGATAGTATGGGACTCTAGGAATAAAAAATAAACTAAGCTTGGTCAAATTTGTATTTTCCCTACGACAAGTATGAGCTATGTATTTCAGATACTGGGAGTTAATATAATTCCGAAGTGGTTGACTTTTTGTTATGCGCTCTAGATCTATATTAGCAAAGTAAAGAGCATGATTAACTTCACCTTCTACAAGTGAAGGTTTCCTACGGAAACCATCTTTAATCATTCGCCTTAGGAAACCATACCAACTACTTTCAATCCTTTTGATTTCTATCTCACTAGGCCTCCAGCATTGGGTAGCATATGTCAGTCTAGGACGAACACATGCTTCCAGGATTTTAGTCCGAATGGACATACGTACTTCCCTGTCACAAAGAACCCCCTTAAGTTCATAAAATTTAGCTGTAGCCTTTGCAATTCTTAGGTCATTGGCCCATTAGGTCAAAAAAAGTCTCAGCGCATCAGCATAGGGCTGTACGTTTTCAGATATTTTTGGAACCGGATACCCGAAATCAGGAAACTTCGGATACCCGGATACCCATTTTCATTTATGTACTGTAAATTATTAATAATTAATGTACTGTAAATGATAACAAATTGACTTATAATACAGAGGATACCATGCTTAAATCGATCTTTTCTTTATTGGAGTGTAATCTCTTGAATTTAAATCTAATTATCTGTACAAGTGCATTGTTCAAGAGTCACAGATTTCTGTTTGCACCGCTCAAATGTTAAGTTCGAATTTTAAAAAGTCGTTTACGGGTAATTGGAACCGAAAAATTGAACCGGGTAATAAGTGTTTTGGTTGGGTATCCGGATACCCGGCACAGCCCTCCATCAGCAATTTTGATTTTCTTTTTTTCAAAATTGCTGGATAGATTGGAATGCGGCCGAATACTGGTCCCTGTGTGTATACGTATCATATATTTCCCTGTGGCAAAAAAAAAGATTACTGAAAGTAAAAAGCGCATCACCGCACCCATTTTGAAGCCGACCTATGACCAGAAACCTGCAACTTTTTTTTTGGCCAATTAGTCAGCTTGCCCAATATAAACACCATGGAAGAATAAAGTTGACATCATTGGTGTTATTTTAACACCCAGTATTGGATGGGTATACTTGCTGGGTATATAGAAGACATCGTAACAGAAGACCTGTTTATACAATATACATTCTATAAAAACACAAAATAGTAAAATGTATTAAAATAAACAACTATGATAATAAACAATGATGTGAATAAATTTACATGAAAATGTAGTACAAGTTTCATGAACGAAATATCACTCCAAAAATGTGCTATTGTCTCAGAAATAGCTTATGAGTGTATGAAGAAAATGTCACAAACAAATGGTTTTTTTTCATTGGTGTGGGATCCTCTGATGACTTCTTACTTAGTTGCTTCTATATGAAAAAAGGATTTACTACAGAAACCACAGACAAAGGGTTTCTCACTGGTGGATCCTGTGGTAATTTATTTGTGAGAAGGATATTTAGCACAATGTTACAACCCAAGTCATTTATTGGTGTGAACTCTCTGATGACTTCTTAGATGGTATCCTTGTGAGAAGGATTTTCCACAAATGTCACAGACAAATGGTTTCTCATTGGTGTGGACCCTCTGATGACGTCTTAGACTGCTTCCATCTGAGAAGGATTTTCCACAAATGTCACAGACAAATGGTTTCTCATTGGTGTGTACCCTCTGATGACGTCTTAGACTGCTTCCATTTGAGAATGATTTTCCACAAATGTCACAGAAAAATGGTTTCTCATTGGTGTGGACCCTCTGATGACGTCTTAGACTGCTTCCAAGTGAGAAGGATTTTCCACAAATGTCACAGACAAATGGTTTCTCATTGGTGTGTACCCTCCGATGACGTCTTAGATTGTTTCCATATGAGTAGCATTTTCCACAAATGTCACAGACAAATGGTTTCTCATTGGTGTGTACCCTCCGATGACATCTTAGATTGCTGCCATGTGAGTAGCATTTTCCACAAATGTCACAGACAAATGGTTTCTCATTGGTGTGTACCCTCCGATGACGTCTTAGATGGCTTCCTTGTGAGAAGGATTTTCCACAAATGTCACAGACAAATGGTTTCTCATTGGTGTGGACCCTCTGATGACGTCTTAGACTGCTTCCATCTGAGAAGGATTTTCCACAAATGTCACAGACAAATGGTTTCTCATTGGTGTGTACCCTCTGATGACGTCTTAGACTGCTTCCATTTGAGAATGATTTTCCACAAATGTCACAGAAAAATGGTTTCTCATTGGTGTGGACCCTCTGATGACGTCTTAGACTGCTTCCAAGTGAGAAGGATTTTCCACAAATGTCACAGACAAATGGTTTCTCATTGGTGTGTACCCTCCGATGACGTCTTAGATTGCTTCCATGTGAGTAGCATTTTCCACAAATGTCACAGACAAATGGTTTCTCTTTAGTGTGGACAATTTGATGCATTCTTAGTGAGCTTTCTTGGGTGAAGGATTTGCCACAAATGTTACAAATAAATGGTTTCTCATTGGTGTGTACCCTCTGATGACGTCTTAGATTGCTTCTATGTGAGAAATGTTTCTCATGATTTGTTAGATCCATTGGGTGACTTGTGATTCAGGTTGAGAACACGAATAATCAAACGGCTTGTCATTGGTGAAGACTTTCTGACTCAAAGTAGCTTTCTATATTAAGAAAAAAAGAATAGGTAATTAATAAAATATTTATTGAGGGAGCCGCAGGAAGTCGATAGTATAAGAGCAGGGTTGATCCCCTAGTGCCTTGGGTTAGTGAATTAACAGAATGACTACTACATCTGCTTGGTGTGAAAGTCTGGGGGCTAGTGTACAAATATAAGAAATACATCATCACAATTTAGAAAAAATCAATGATTTGTTTGCTGACACCATAAGGCAGTTCTTTGGCATGGTGGAGTATAACTCATCCTATAAACTTATTCAAATAAGCTTGAAAATTGTGCAACAAATTTTCAAGCTCAGTTGTTTTGTTTTTATTTATTGATACTCTTTGCATGGTGGGAGTGTTGCCTTGACAAATTTGGTATTGACTTGAAAACAACCTCGTGCTTTGGAAAAAATGAGTACCCTTGCATATGAGGATATGTAAAAAGTCAATGGAGGGTGATATTTTTGGGGAAAAGTTGAAAGTTTTTACGTATTATGAGAACCTTATGGAAAAAATTTCTTTGAAATAGCAAAATAATGGTTGTGGCCTTACATTTCGAACCTAACAGGATCTTTCTCAAAGGCAAAATGGGACGGAATACAAACATACATTCATACATAAACACAAGAGTGAGCAGAAGTTAGTCAGGTGTGAAATGAACACAAAAGAAGAAGATACAAGAAGCAGAGTCATGTATGGCCCTGGGACGGGACAATAGAGGGATTACACATGAATAGATAGAGGTACCAGGAGTTTTTGGCTGGAAGAAGAGATTATGAGATTAGTGAAAAACAAAGAGTCAGATAGGGGGAGTAAAACAACAAATAAACTAATAAGAAAAACAAATGTAAAACAAATGAAGAAATGTCTGTGGAGAAAGAAAAAAGAAAAAAAGGAAAAATTAGTCATTCATTCCCTTCTTTGATATTGTTAGATATACTAATTCAAGTATTCTATTTATGATCTTATCAATTTCAAAGAAAAATGTTCCATAATGTTGTCATGATACAAAAAAACGTTCAATTTATCATCAAAAAAAGATTTCCCCAAGTCTCTTTAAAAAAAATTCCCACCCAAATAATATTCCCCTTTAATGTTTAAAATTAACAGGTCGACGGTAATCAAGTTTTTTTAACAATAAATTCGGTCAATTTAAATTCAGTAAAAAGTAATGCAAAACAACTTGGCTAGTACGTAGGCCTACGAGTTGGCACATGTACGAGTAGGCACACGTACGAGTTGACGTCCCATAAAGTGAGTTTACGTGAGTACGAGTTGGCAAATGTACGAGTGTGTAAAAGTACGAGTTGACTCGAATTCGACTGCAACTTGTATGCTTATTATGGCCGGGCTATGTCACCAAGATTTAAGGTGCTCTTATTTCCTGAAATTGTGTGTCACACGTCACATTCTTATAGCACATTTATATCTATAATGTAATAGTATATTTATATACTGTAAATATAATCGTAAAAAGCAATTTGTCACACAAAATTCTTCATTTTGAAATACTCACGTGTAGGTTTGGGCGATGACACGATAATATCGAATATCACGATATTATTTTTATTCGATTATGATATCAAGAACTTTTCAAATTATCGGGATATCGGCACATCGATCGCGATGAAAAAAATATCTCGCGATGAAAAAATATGTATTGTGAAGAAAAAAATTCATCGCAATTAAAAAAATTCTCGATTGCCAGTCGGGTGAGAAATTCCATGGAAATTTTTTTAGAAGTCTTCAGCTTTTGGAAGTGAGAAACAAAATCGAACTACTCCTGTGGTAAGCCGACTATCATATCACAAAGGAGCCGCCTAACAAGACGTTTAAAATCCACCGTCACTCAAAGAAATATATTCAGACGGATTAAGTGTTGGGGATTGAATGGGGTATTTGATCCAACAATGTGTAGATGTAACCCTGAAAAATAGGTCACTTGAAAAATAATAATATTAAAACTATGGGGGTGCTACGAGGACCAACGATCTAAATGATGAGTCGCAGACTTTCCTTAAACAACTGGGGTGAAGACGCTGAATCTGTACTGCAACAACAAATTGAACTTTAATCGATTTCCAAATAATAATTTTAAAAAACCTTAAACCAGAAAAAAAAATATTAACCAAAAATAAAAATCAAGGTTACTCAAAAACATCTTAAGTTATAAAACAAAACAAAAATTTAAAAAAAAACACAAAAAAACACCAACACAGTACTAATAGCAAATTACTCTGTAAGAACAATCAGAACAGATACATGATGTATATTAACCCATAAATACAAAGAAAAATACAAAAGGAAAATGATTAAGAATACATGCTAAAAACAAATATTAAGAAAATATGCATAAAAGTTATACATGTATGTACAATGTATCTATCCTGTACAAAACTATGCCAGGGAACACTTAAAAGAAAATCTTCCCTCCAAACAAGAACCTCTCAAATCTAAATAACAATGGAACTGGCCAAGGTGGCAGGGGATTAAGTAATAAAAACTGCACATAAACTTGAAGCTACACAACCCTATGGAACTCATTAGGTATGCAAATCTCTAATAAACATCTTGACTTGAGGAACAAAGAGTTTCACTGGCAAGGCATGGTCAATAAACCCTACTAAAGAAAAACAGGTTTCCACACATGTACCAGCATCTACCTCCATGTCAAAACTAAATAAGAAAAATACTATAAAATAACCTTTAAAAATTAGTCAATGTAAATTCAGAATAAAAACGAAAACTCTTCTTCCTTAGGCCTATCAAGTAAGTCCAAAAACATTGACACAGCAAGTAAAAACCAGTGGCAAACGCTCAGACATGAGGCAAAAAGTTTGGTCACGGTACTGATAAAGTACCTCCAAACTAAACCTGGAACAACACAAATACTCAAAGATGTCTCAGCCAAACTAGCCTTAACAAAATAACTTTACTACGATCCCGGAAATTCAGAGAGTTCTTGGTAAAAAATCAAGTTTTCCAAAACTTTAGAACTTCCAACAGTAATTCTTAGAAAATCGGAACAAAACTACCCTTTGTAAATAAACTTTCTTTGGAAAACCTACCCAAAGGTAAATAAATAGTTTCCACACTCTGAAAGTTTGATACAAAACTTATAATACATGTCTCTACAAAATAAAATAACTGGCTTAAAAATGAGATAAAAGACAAAACTGTATTATTTCCAACCACTGCTGAAATACTTTTAACTACCATCATAAGCAAATCAAAATGAACTTAAGATTCACCCATGAACTTAATTAATCTCAACATCTCAAGAGAAATGCACAACAAGTATATTTTATACAATGCAAATAATAAGAAGTAATTAAAAGAAAGACTCACCAGGATTATTGAGCAACATAAAAAACAGCAACTTGATGTCCTTACTTTTAGGTATTTACAAGACATGTATACATAGGTAAAACTTGTAGCTTTGCATGGTGAGGATGTTAAGTAAGACTAATTGCGGTGACACCATGTGGAATCTCTATTGAGTGGTAATTAGTTCTGAAAAGAACTGGAGGTTACAACTCGACGTTTTGATCAGTGTGCTCTGATCGTCCTCAGGAGAATGCCGGACTCTGGGGAATGCAGCTGCTTAAGTAGGCTGCTGGACGATTACGCGAAGACAGGATGCTGGTGGATTAGTGCGTTGATGCGTGCAGGCGGGAACTACGTGGATCCTAGGGGTTGGCGGTAGGAGTCTGTACATCTTCACTCAAAGCTGCTTAGCTGCTCATTGACCTCAGTGCTAGCTAGCACACATATGTGGACAGTGATAGTGCAGGACTAAAGAAATAGACTTGTGCCTTGCAAAATAAACTAATAAAAGCGGTAACATAGTCAAGGATCTAAACAGGGGAACCCACTCCTAAATAAAAGCAGTAACTCTGGGGGAACCACATTACAAAATACAATGGAAAGATAGATATAAAAAACAAAGTAAATTTCCACTCCTCTACAAAGGCAATGTTAATAAAGTCTCACTGTCTATCCATGGTGGTCTGTAACTCTGGCTGGCGCACCTTGTACGACAACATTATATCATGCATATTTAAATATATGCAGAATATGGGCGTTACCTTAAAAATCGAAAACAAAATAACCTTTGCAGTAAGTGCAGGTGACTGGTGCTCTGTGCTCACATGAGTCATGAAATAAATCAAAGCATGGATCGGCAGCGACTCGATCAAAGTTGGGGAATTACGACACTATATATTCTATTATACCATGGGACTCTTGTCAAGTGACAAAACACATACATTACTCTTGATAAACCATGTGAAGTTTATTTAAAATAGTGTGAGTACAATCCAAACTGGGTCAAATTTTCCGTAGTGCAAATGACGTGTCACAATCACATGGTTTTATATTAAAATGTTTCTTACAGTTCAAGTCTTTATAAATTATTCTTATTTTATATCAAGATAATGGACGGATCTATCATAGTATTTCATAAATATAAACATCTGTATTGACACACTGGTAAAATGTAAATCACCAATATTGCTCTGGCAATAAATATTTGTCCAACAGATTATGAATATTCAAAATATAGACAATTAATATTCAATAATTAAACAATGAATGTGATCTTAATAACCTCTTGTTGATGTCTCAAAGATACCTCCGCAAACTGAAACTGCGGGGCATATAAAGTCAGTATACAGTTTGTGGAGAAATGTCTATTCATTCCGTGCATGAGCTGTTGAGGGCACATGTTTTTAAATCACCGTTGATCGAAAGGACAGCAATAGTACATTGCGTTTGGCGTATTTTGCAGTTGATGTGCAATCATTGTGGAATAGGCTATCTCCAGTGATCATAACATAATGCTCACTTGATGCCAAAGTGGCTACCATCAAGACACTGTGTGAAATTTCACTGGATGCAATGATGTGAATAACTTCATTTCTACTTGTTACAAATCATGCTATTGCTGGGTGAGTAGTGCAATTACTCGAGTACTCGCGAGTAATAATTGCTAATCATACATGTATCATTTTACTATTTAATTAATCATCCTGCTGCGATGTACTCATGAGTAGTAACACATTCATGAGTAACGACTGGTTCTTTTGTTATTGTTCATTTATTAAACATATAAAATCTGAAATATCAGGTATTTTTTGAGTAATTATCATAAAATAGACTAAAAAGTATGTTTGAAATAGTATAAATGTGGTCAATTACTCGTGATTAATCAAGTACTCGTGAGTAACTGCTGTGCGGTTACTTGACAAGTGAATTTTATTAATCGGCCAGTACTACAAGATATCTGTATAAAAAAATGAACCTGTTTTAGATCATTTTAATGTAATCAAATAAACCACAAGGGAAAATGACGAGATACATAAATATATTGTTTGGAGTAAATAACAGGAGTGTGATTATTGAAAGTCTGCCCTCATCGTCATGATACTGCCCCTTTAATTTAAGCCTACAAATGTTATTTACTCCCAGTTGAATGAACAGTTCTTGGGTGAGTTTGTCACCCTGGTTGGAAAACAAAAATTAAATTAAAAAAAACAGGGATATTGAAGATTCCCCTCTCTCAATTACAATCACAACCAATTTTTTCATGATGCTTTGATTATATGACTAAAGTTATATTTTATGTATTTTATTAGCTTATATCCCAAATTAAATAAAAATTATTTCCATATATTTTCCTTATCCTTATTGTGAACAAAATTTGTTTAAATTGTTTGTTCCAAAATATAGTAGGCATTTTGTTTTCATAACATTTTGAATTTGAGGTTATTTTTTATTTCACCATTTCAATAGTCATCAATTTACCTGTAACACCACTGTATATCTGGAAGCATTGCACGATCAGCAGCCATATAATGTGTAGTTGTCTCCATGTCCACATTGTAAGTCATACTTATGTGTTTCCCATGCCGAGGATAGACTATGTCCACCTTCAAACATCTGTAAACTTAATCATGAATATGTATGAGACGTCTGATTGGCTTAAATACTGGGTGGCAATCCTCGTTTGCAGAAACAAAATCGCGGCCGGCCTCACACACACACAACTCTAGCAATGAACGTGCGCATATAAAAGGCACTGCGCAAGCGCAGGATCCAAGAGGGCGCGTGGTGACAATTATACAAAGTTTTTATAGCGCCCCATAACGAGAAAAGAAAAAGAAAAAACCTATAACCCTGCCCCCCCCTCCCCCCCCACTGAAAAGCAATGCCCCTCCCCCATTCCCCGTTCCCACCCCCACTGAAAAAGTCCTGGCTACAAAATACGCCGCTGGTTCACAAAGACGAATGAGAACAGCCACAGCCAATGAACATATCCTGAGATAATGAATAGGCCTATGTATAAAAATTTCACTGGCGACTACGTAATTGTAGGCCTATATTCTTGTGTAAGGAAATTTATGTTTGATTGAGCCATAGAGAATGTGTTATCCAGATTCAGAAAGTTGAGACAATGACCCCATGCATTCGACTGAGTGACACAATTAAATAAATCATTTTCACTATTGTAAAAATTCAATATGTATAAAGAAATTGTTATGTTTTCGTTCAACAATTAAATATAAATCCATATTACTGGGAAAGACTTGCAAAGACTTCCAAAGTGAGGCAGTTGTGATTTATTGATGAAAGCTTTGTTTTTAAGTGATTCGAAATATTACAACTGGTACAATTTCTGCGGGAAACATCTATGTCAAATAGGAGACAGGGAGGGGGCTTTTATGATGTGCTTGTATGAATATTGTGGTCATTATTCTGAGACAGTTACATGGCTGAAATGAAATGGCTCATAACCAAAATAGAGGCACAACGGTAGTATACAGGGAGGTAAATATCGATTTTCAGTTGACAATAAACCGACAATTCAAGCCATCAAAGCAGGCTTACATATTTTTTTTTTGCAGAGGTGGTTTTAAACGCCTACCCCCCCCCCCACTCAAACATATCCCCACGCTTAGCCCCACCTAAATATTTCCTCAAATATACCCCCGTCCAGCGATTTTGAAGGTGTTTCATTTTTTTACTGCCGCTAGTTAAGTCACATTGGCTTCCATGCCCCCCCCCCAAAAAAAAATAAATAAATAAATTTAAAAAAAACCAATAAATTAATAATTTAAAATAATGAAAATAATGCCAGTTCTTGTACTATAGCTCGATGTTGATTGCTGAATTATAAGGAAAAATTATTCCAGGGAGTTAAAAAGTGAAGTCAGACAAATGTAGACAATAACATCAAAATAAAAGTTTGGTACATATAATGCTTTTAGAAGTTTAATATTAGGTATGGCAAAACTCAGGTATTGGCTTGCTGGGGGAGGGGTGAACCATCCAGATTAGATTGTATAAGTGAATAGGAGCAGTTTTGAATCCGGAATAGGCATGCCTAGATAGACGGCGCATTATAAATGTATTATTATTATAAGGGAAGGTATACAACATTGGTAATGTTGGCAAAACTGCTTCTCTGAGTATGCTTACTCTCTTTGAATCAAGATATACATTGAAGGGAAGGTACAACATTGGTAATGTTGGCAAAACTGCTTCTATGAGTATGCTTACTCTCTTTGAATCAAGATATACATTGAAGGGAAGGTACAACATTGGTAATGTTGGCAAAACTGCTTCTATGAGTATGCTTACTCTCTTTGAATCAAGATATACATTAAAGGGAAGGTACAGCATTGGTAATGTTGGCCAAACTGCTTCTATGGGTATGTTTACTCTCTTTGAATCCAGATATACATTAAAGGGAAGGTACAACATTGGTAATAATGGCAAAACTGCTTCTATGAGTATGCTTACTCTCTTTGAATCCAGATATACATTAAAGGGAAGGTACAACATTGGTAATAATGGCAAAACTGCTTCTGTGAGTATGCTTACTATCTTTGAATCAAGATATTGACACATATATTGACACATACATTAAAAACAACCTATGAAAGTTTAAGCGAAAACGCGAAAATTGTTAAATGCATTGTTGTTACATGGAATATAGGAAAGAGTACTCTTTCCTAAATTCAAACTGGAAATTATTTCACTTTTCTAAATAATTACAGCAGATAAAATAATTTCTAGGGGAGATTCATACCATCAGCTTTACACAAAGTATGTTTTACATTAGAATTTGAACATTTGGTAATTTTGTAATTACCAATCCTATACCTTAGCTGTAAAGGAAAACATCATTTTGAAAATATGACAACTTTCCATTGCCTACTGGTGGGGATAATTATTTGAAAGCTAAACTTGATGTGTAGTTTGCAAAAAGTAATAGTCATCCTGAAAACAAAATATGACAACTTTCCATTGCCTACTGGTGGGGATAATTATTTGAAAGCTAAACTTGATGTGTAGTTTGCAAAAAGTAACAGTCATCCTGAAAACAAAATATGACAACTTTCCATTGCCGCTACAAAAACAGCCCATGGTGGGGATAATTATTTGAAAGCTAAACTTGATGTGTAGTTCGCAAAAAGTAACCCTTATATAGATTTTTTGATAATATCGCGAATATTTTTTCATTCATGCATGACTGGTTTATAGCCGATAACCACAGGTATGTACCCCTCTACAAGCGTCGCAATAAATTTTGTTTGCAGAGCTTGTATGAATAACTATGAATAACTTTACCCTGAAAATGCAATTTCATGGAGTCTCTTCCTCTCAGATATTGGCAATAATGTTCATAGTGATTTCAGGGCAAATTCACGGCGATCTTGAGAATAAATGAGCTGCCCCAAAACTGCCACAAGAAGTTCATGTTGCTTTCACGGCGTTTTCACTTCGAAGAAATTCCAAGAGTAGTTCATGGCATTTTCACAATGTTGTGTCATCATGAAATTGCTGTGAACTATTTATTTCAAGGTAAAACAGATTTTCAGGGCATTTTCAGGCTAAAGTTATTCATAGTTTATGTACTTGTGAAGTAGTTCACTTTTGTTTCTCACTTCCAAAAGTTGAAAAGACTGTTCTAATTTTGTTTCCATGGAATTTCTGACTTGGCTCACAATTGCATTTTTTTTTAAATCGCGATATATTTTTTAAATTGTGATTTGCCGATATATCGATAAGTTAAAAAGGTTCTTGATATCGTAATCGAATAAAACAATGTATCGCAATATTCGATATCATTGTGTTATAGTCCAAGGTTACTGCTGGTGGGGATCATTATTTGAAAGCTAAACTTGATGTGTACTTTGCAAAAAGTAACCCTGCTAGTATAGCTGCACTATTAGTAGGAAGTAGCTACAGAGGTCAAAATCAGTCAACTGACTGTTTTGACTGTTGATCAAAATGTGCACACGGGGGTATTTTTGACTGGTTTTTACTGTCATTTTGACCACCCTCAACAATACAAGACAATATGCGCCTTGAGCACCACTCAGTTGGTGGATACGTGCGCTATATAAGTCCACACATTATTATTATTATTATTATTATTATTAATGCTTTTACTATTAAAAAAAACAGTTGACTCATTTTGACCTGTAAATGTACTCACTACACGTAATGTTTGACTTTTAAAGGGGCAGTTTCGTCTCGATAAACAGGAATCGGAATGCTTGTTTTAGATTAACTCAGTGACTGCCATAATACCCAACATGATAAGGTCATATTACCACTATGTAATCGATGTCCAAGATTAAACATGGATGTTTAATCTTAAACTTGGACATCGATTACATGCCCTGTTAAAAGTTTGCTCTGATTACAATGACAATACTGCCCCTTTAAGTGCACTAGATATATCTTGGCAAGTATATCAACATTTTGACTGATTTTGACCCTTGTAGTAGCAAGAGGGTTAACAGTTATCCTGAAAACAAAATATTCTTTTCGATGTGTTTTCGTTTTAGAGATTTCAGAAAACTCAAAAAAATGTGTACATTTACTTTTCATGACTTGTATACTTTTAAACGCATTGACTTAGAGGACATCATTGGCCCATTAGGTTTTTAAAAAAGTCTCAGCGCAGCATAGGGCTATACGTTTTCAGATATTTTTGGAACCGGATACCCGAAATCAGGAAATTTCGGATACCCGGATACCCATTTTCATTTATGTACTGTAAATTATTAATAATTAATGTATTGTAAATGGTAACAAATTGACTTATAATACAGAGGATACCATGCTTAAATCGATCTTTTCTTTATTGGAGTGTAATCTCTTGAATTTAAAGATAATTGTCTATATAAATGCATTGTTCAAGAGTCACAGATTTCTGTTTGCACCGCTCAAATGTTAAGTTCGAATTTTAAAAAGTCATTTACGGGTAATTGGAACCGAAAATTGAACCGGTAATGAGTGTTTTGGTTGGGTATCCGGATACCCGGATACCCGCACAGCCCTCCATCAGCAATTTTGATTTTCTTTTTTCAAACTGCTTGCTGGATAGATTGAACACGCCCGAATACTGGTCCCTGTGTTTATACGTTTCATATTATTCCCTGTGGCAAAAAAAAAGATTACTGAAAGTAAAAAGCGCATCACCGCACCCATTTTGAAGCCGACCTATGACCAGAAACTCATGACTTTTTTTGGGCCAATTAGTCAGTTTGCCCAATATAAACACCATGGAAGAATAAAGTTGACACCATTGGTGTTATTTTAACACCCAGTATTGGATGGGTATACTTGCTGGGTATATAGAAGACATCGAATAGAAGACCTGTTTATACACATACATTCTATAAAAACACAAAATAGTAAAATGTATTAAAATAAACAACTATGATAATAAACAATGATGTAAATAAATTTACATGAAAATGTAGGACAAGTTTCATGAACGAAATATCACTCCAAAAATGTGCTACTGTCTCAGAAATAGCTTATGAGTGTATGAAGAAAATGTCACAAACAAATGGGTTTTTTTCATTGGTGTGGGATCCTCTGATGACTTCTTACTTAGTTGCTTCTATATGAAAAAAGGATTTACTACAGAAACCACAGACAAAGGGTTTCTCACTGGTGGATCCTGTGGTAATTTATTTGTGAGCAGGATATTTAGCACAATGTTACAACCCAAGTCATTTATTGGTGTGAACTCTCTGATGACGTCTTAGATGGTATCCTTGTGAGAAGGATTTTCCACAAATGTCACAGACAAATGGTTTCTCATTGGTGTGGACCCTCTGATGACGTCTTAGACTGCTTCCATGTGAGAAGGATTTTCCACAAATGTCACAGAAAAATGGTTTCTCATTGGTGTACCCTCTGATGACGTCTTAGACTGCTTCCATTTGAGAATGATTTTCCACAAATGTCACAGAAAAATGGTTTCTCATTGGTGTGGACCCTCTGATGACGTCCTTAGACTGCTTCCAAGTGAGAAGGATTTTCCACAAATGTCACAGACAAATGGTTTCTCATTGGTGTACCTCCCCATGACGTCTTAGATTGCTTCCATGTGAGTAGCATTTTCCACAAATGTCACAGACAAATGGTTTCTCATTGGTGTGTACCTCCGATGACATCTTAGATTGCTGCCATGTGAGTAGCATTTTCCACAAATGTCACAGACAAATGGTTTCTCATTGGTGTACCCTCCGATGACATCTTAGATTGCTTCCATGTGAGCCACAAATGTCACAGACAAATGGTTTCTCATTGGTGTGGACCCTCCGATGACATCTTAGATTGCTTCCATGTGAGAAGGACTTTCCACAAATGTCACAGACATATGGCTTCACATTGTGTGGACCCTCTGATGACATCTTAGACTGCTTTTATGTGAAAACGATTTGCCACAAATGTCACAGGTAAATGGTTTCTCATTGGTGTGTACCCTCTGATGACATCTTAGATTGCTTCCATGAGTAGCATTTCCACAAATGTCACAGACAAATGGGTTCTCTTTAGTGTGGACAATTTGATGCATTCTTAGTGAGCTTGCTTGGGTGAAGGATTTGCCACAAATGTAACAAATAAATGGTTTCATTGGTGTGTACCCTCTGATGACGTCCTTAGATTGCTTCTATGTGAGAAATGTTTCTCATGATTTGTTAGATCCATTGGGTGACTTGTGATTCAGGTTGAGAACACGAATAATCAAACGGCTTGTCATTGGTGAAGACTTTCTGACTCAAAGCTTTTTATATTAAGAAAAAAAGAATAGGTAATTAATAAAATATTTATTGAGGGAGCCGCAGGAAGTCGATAGTATAAGAGCAGGGTTGATCCCCTAGTGCCTTGGGTTAGTGAATTAACAGAATGACTACTAGATCTGCTTGGTGTGAAAGTCTGGGGGCTAGTGTACAAATATAAGAAACACATCATCACAATTTAGAAAATATCAATGATTTGTTTGCTGACACCATAAGACAGTTCTTTGGCATGGTGGAGTATAACTCATCCTATAAACTTATTCAAATAAGCTTGAAAATTGTGCAACCAATTTTCAAGCTCAGTTTTGGGGCATTAAGTAATAATAATAATAATAATGTGGACTTATATAGCGCACGTATCCACCAAACTGGTGCTCAAGGCGCATTATATTATTACCCCTGCTCATCAGGCTCATAAATCATTCCTGAAACCATCTCAGCTCCCCGGGGAGTATACAGCTCAATTGCTGCCATTACAGCGCATATAGGGCTAATCAAACACAACAACCAACTCTGCCTCACAGGTACCCATTTACCCTGGATGGAGAGAAGCAATTATGGTAAAGTGTCTTGCTCAAAGACACAAGCACCATGGTCGCTGGTGGATTCGAACCCACATTCTGACGACTCAGCCATCAGAACACAAACCGATGGCACTCCAGTATACAGTATACAGTATAAATCAATAAGTATACAGTATACATCAACAATAATTATTTTGTTTTTATTTATTGATACTCTTTGCATGGTGGGAGTGTTGCCTTGACAAATTTGTCATTGACTTGAAAACAACCTCGTGCTTTTGGAAAAAATGAGTACCCTTGCATATGAGGATATGTTAAAAAAGTCAATGGGGTGATATTTTCCTAAAAGTTGAAAGTTTTACATATTATGAGAACCTTATGGAAAAATGTTCTTGAAATTGCAAAATAATGGTTGTGGCCTTACATTTGAACCTAACAGGATCTTTCTCAAAGGCAAAATGGGACGGAATACAAACATACATTCATACATAAACACAAGAGTGAGCAGAAGTTAGTCAGGTGTGAAATGAACACAAAAGAAGAAGATACAAGAAGCAGAGTCATGTACTGGTCCTGGGACTGGACAATAGAGGGATTACATGAATAGATAGAGGTACCATACTATAAGAGAGGAAGTTAGTCAGTGTGAAATGAACACAAAAGAAGATACAAGAAGCAGAGTCATGTACTGGTCCTGGGACTGGACAATAGAGGGATTACACATGAATAGATATATATAGTTACCATAATATAAGAGAGGAAGTTAGTCAGGTGTGAAATGAACACAAAGAAGAAGACAAGAAGCAGAGTCATGTACTGGTCCTGGGACTGGACAATAGAGGGATTACATGAATAGATAGAGGGACCATACTATAAGAGAGGAAGTTAGTCAGGTGTGAAATTAACACAATAAGAAGAAGATACAAGAAGCAGAGTCATGTACTGGTCCTGGGACTGGACAATAGAGGGATTACACATGAATAGATAGAGGTACCATACTATAAGAGAGGAAGTTAGTCAGGTGTGAAATGAACACAATAAGAAGAAGATACAAGAAGCAGAGTCATGTACTGGTCCTGGGACTGGACAATAGAGAGATTACACATGAATAGATAGAGGTACCATACTATAAGAGAGGAAGGTAGTCAGGTGTGAAATGAACACAAAAGAAGAAGATACAAGAAGCAGAGTCATGTACTGGTCCTGGGACTGGACAATAGAGAGATTACACATGAATAGATAGAGGTACATACTATAAGAGAGGAAGTTAGTCAGGTGTGAAATAAACACAAAAGAAGAAGATACAAGAAGCAGAGTCATGTACTGGTCCTGGGACTGGACAATAGAGGGATTACACATGAATAGATATATAGAGGTACCATACTATAAGAGAGGAAGTTAGTCAGGTGTGAAATGAACACAAAAGAAGAAGATACAAGAAGCAGAGTCATGTACTGGTCCTGGGACTGGACAATAGAGAGATTACACATGAATAGATAGAGGTACCATACTATAAGAGAGGAAGTTAGTCAGGTGAAATGAACACACAAAAGAAGAAGACACAAGAAGCAGAGTCATGTACTGGTCCTGGGACTGGACAATAGAGGGATTACACATGAATAGATAGAGGTACCATACTATAAGAGAGGAAGTTAGTCAGGTGTGAAATGAACACAAAAGAAGAAGATACAAGAAGCAGAGTCATGCACTGGTCCTGGGACTGGACAATAGAGGGATTACACATGAATAGATAGAGCTGGGTACCAGGCATTACAATAAGTAAGCACTGCTTGGTGGCAAACCTTAATGAGCTATATGACATCATCACTCATTTACATAAGCTAATTACAGCTTGCAGTGGTTTTGGAAGTAATGAATATTCATTTAATGATTACGCGGTGAACCGGTGGCCTTGCGTCGATTAGCCAATCAGCATGCAGTACTGTGAAGATTGCACGCAGCGCACAACTGTGTCATTAGAATGCAGTCGATCAACTTCGGTGGTCTGTGAATATTACATAGGTACATACAGTAAAATTATGTAAATTTCATTCAAACTTTGTTTGAATATTCATTAGGGTCGACAACAACTAACTGTGCAGTTACTTTATGAATGAACTACAGCAAATAGACCGCCCTCTGGAGGCCATGTAGGGAGCGTCTTACCGCACCGCGAACATGTGTATTGTTAATGTTCGTGTGTGACGAGGTCAGTGTGCTAAAGTGCAAAAGTTGTCGTTTTGAATTCGACGGGTAGTACTGTACATATGTACAAATTTTCCAAAAGCAGAAATATTGGGTTTCTACAGCAAGTAGATAAACTAAATTTGCATGGGGTACAGTTAATATGTCCAGTACCCGTTTCTTTTGGGAGCATGGGTTTCATAAAATAGAGGGTATATGCATTTTGTCTATACTTGTCTGTGTGCGTAATGCAGTGTGTATTTCAACGCTGGTGTTTGTATGAGAGATGTCCGTTTACTTATTGTAAAGGAGTTTTGGCTGGAAGAAGAGATTATGAGATTTGTGAAAACAAAGAGTCAGATAGAGGAGTAAAACAAACAGACAAATAAACTAACAAGCAAAACAAATGTAAAACAAATGAAGAATTATCTGTGGAGAAAGAAAAAATAATTAATTTTCTATGCAAATTCATTTTTTGAATGAAATCGTTCCCTGTAATATAACCAATAATATTATCTTACCTACATGTACCTAGTAAGGTGGACAACATATGGATGATGATGGACATATACTTCAAATTATTCCAGGATATTTATTTCATGAAAAATTAGGCATTTTTGGTATACGATGACTTCCTCAGTCATTTCAGTCTGATCTTGTCAACTCCCCCATAAGTGACCAACACGGTCATTGTACAAGCGCAGTGGCAACTATAATAGGGATCCTTCTATTTTCTGAAGGGGAGGATTTTATATAGCAGGGAAATAAAGTCCGAAAAACATATTTTATGGATTTTAAAGATAGTTTAAAAGCACTTTCTTCTAGTACATGTAAGTGATACATCAGATTCGACACAGTATTCAGAGGTGAGAATTCTGGAGGAAGAGGAAGATGCTGACTTCAATGACTCTCTGACCAGTCAGACAGAACTTGTCACAGAAACCTCTGGGACAGAAATGGAGTTGTATATTGGTGACTGGGTGGCAGTCAGATTGATGGGGACATATTTCCAGGCTAAATCACAGATTTTGGTCACACACTTAGTGCTGACGTTAAAGTGAATGTCATGCACAAATCTGGAAAGTCATTGGAAATGGCCACAATGCAAAGATCACATATTCTATGCCAGAAAAGATGTTTTAAGAAGCTTGAACCTCCAAATGTTGCTGGAAATAGGGGTCAATTCATTATTTGACTTACTGTATGTAGTAAATACATGTATAGGGAATGTTTACGGCATTTTCAGGTTCAAAAAGATTTTCAAGATTCTTGCCTTAATTAATTTTAATACATTTTAATGTTATTTTACATGTAGTTTCTTCTTCGATCATTTCAACTTGTTTAGCTAACCCTACTATAGGTTTAACATTCAAAGACACTCAAAATGTTTATGTCTCTACTAACGCATTGACTTTGAAAAATGCACTCAAATAACAGCAATCACACATGCCTCTGGTAGAAGGTCAAATCAAAACCACCTAACTGTAACTATGCAGTAATACACAGCTCTGTGTGTGTGACTCTACATATAACTTGTGTGTGTGTTTGACTTTGCCACTATCTCCAGCACAAAAATACACATGTGTGAACAATTATCAATGCAACCAAAAATACTCAAGTGACTGTCTGTGAGTGCCTTGCTAACTGGGCCAAATTTCAGCTTGGGCATAGGAGGGTTTTAATATGGCTTGGACTGTTTATCTGAATGCTAACCCTTCAAAAAAGTGGAATTTCAAACCGATTGTTACCTACTTTTTAATGTAATTTCGGACAGGTACGTCCGACACCGATATAATAAAGGCTGTTTCTACAAGTTAAAATTTAAAAAACACATGTCTTATCTTGAAGTGTATTTACAGGGGTCTGATGAATCCACATATAGGAAAAAAATTGCTTCAAGTTTAAACACATCACAGAGTTTGCGATATAAATATTGGTTTACAAAAATATTCATTTCTCTGAGTACGTCCGACACCATGGTGTTTTGGGCGAGTGGCTTCTACATTAAAAGATATGGATGGATAATTTCTTAATTAAATAACTTTAGTAACTACCTGATACTTCTTTTCAGAATAAAAATTCATTTTAATTATATCACTGTAATAATACACTCTGTTGAAGTGTCTGAAATGTACGTCCGACACCGTGGAACTGCCCAAAAGTGGATTTGAAAAGAATGTCGTATCCGGCCGCCAATTTTTAAGGGCTTTTTTGGATTTTTTTTGCAACCACTAACCAGTTAAAAAATCATTATAAGGATTGTTGGTGGTACAGAAAGCTAAAACTATCTTTAAAATCCACTTTTATGATGGTTTTCGGACATGATTTCCCTTCTAAAAAAATCCTCCCCTTCAGAAAATAGAAGGATGCCACTAGCCCTCCTATGCCCAGGCTGAAATTTGGCCCAGTCAGCACGGCATTCACAGAGTCTCTTGAGTATTTTTGGGTGCATTTCCAATTGGTAGAATGCCACAGCTAGAGTCACACCATGGAGGAAGGAATTCCTTCCTCCATGGTCACACACAGCTGTGTATGAGTGCACTGCACAAAGTCAATGGGTTAAGAGAGACATACACATTTTGAGTGTCTATGATTGAGTGTTAAACCTATAGGAGGGCTAGTATACGCATATGTACAATGACTGTGTTGGTCACTAATTGTGGAGTTTACAAGATCAGACTGACATGACTGAGGAAGTCATCGTATACCAAAAATGCCCGATTTTTCATGAAATAAATATCCTGGAATAATTTGAAGTACATGTCCATCAATCATCATCCATATGTTCTCCACCTTACCAAGATTACATTATTGGTTATATTTAATGAAAAATAGTGGCGGGATGCGACATTATCTACCCTTTCAAAAAACCCTTAAAAAGTGGCGGTCGGATACGACATTCTTTGGAAATTTTTGCTGCGTTTGTTCATGTCATTTGTCCCCAAAACCCACTTCCCATAATTCATTGATTAAAAAGGACCCACGACCTCTCCTACCAACGACCGCAAACAAAGACCAAAACTCTTGAATTAAATTTTTTCCATGGACTACTAAAATTTGGAACGATTTACCACACCATCTACTCGATCAAACAAAGCTAACCAGCTTCAAAACCGGACTTGTTAAACACCTGAACGAAACCACAACCCACAATACAAACTAGTCTGTCAAGTCGTATGTAGTAGTGATGCGGATTTACCGCTTTTACGAAGTATAACAATCCAGATCCAGAGATCCAGAGATCCAGATTGCGCAGACAATTCCGAATAGGTATCGAGTCCACGGGAGTCGATACTTACGCTAGACCTCAACGTGTACCAACAGACAAAACAAACCCATTTATTTCACTGTCACAACTACCTACAAAAACTACATTAACTTACATATATTCTATATCCTCAATGGAGTATCATACGTTGTCTTGATGACCTTTTGTAAATTCCTAATGTATAAAGTCATCACATTCTTCGACAAGTTCACCACGGTGCGTAAATCCAAAGCGCCATTTTCAAAATTAACCAACCCTCCACCGCCACACCGGCGCGCGTATTTGTTTTTTACACCGCAGCGACGGGTTTTGTGCGCATTTCGCCCTTGTGTCAAGACTATGAACCCATTCAGCACGCATGCGCGCGAAGGGAATTTCGACACGCAAAAAAACCCCTACCATCAACGGAGAGGGAATGGTGATGAGTTCCACTGCAGAGCGCCATGGTCGAATGCAGCTTGGAGTTTTCTATCGTCGCGCGCCTAGGGTTTCGTAGTCTCTCTCTCAAGACCGGAATTGGCACTTTTACTGCACAAAACCCGTCGCTGCGGTGTAAAACAAATATTATACGCCAGCGGCGTGGCCGCCCCATACGACATGTACACTGTACATACACCACACACACAGTACATAGCAATGCACGTGCGTATATAAAAGGCACTGCGCAAGATCCAAGAGGGCGTGTGGTGACAATTATGCTAAGTTTTTCTAGGTCCCCCACGAAAAATCCCGACAGTGCCCCATAAAGAAAAAAAGGGAAAACCCATACCCTTCCCCACTGAAAGCAATGCCCCTCCCCCATTCCCCAATGGCTGCGCCGTTCACAAAGACGAATGAGAACAGCCACAGCCAATGAACATATCCTGAGATAATGAATATGCATATTTTACTGGCGACTACATTGCCAGGGCTCATGTTCTTGTGTATGGAAATTTCTGTTTGATCGAGCCGAAGAATTAAGAATGTGTTAATCAGATTCAGAAAGTTAAGAGATAATGACCCCATTCGACTGAGTTACAGAATTAATTAATCCTTTTGACTATTGTAAAAAACCCAAATCCTGGCACCAATGAATTGTCATGTTCTCGTTCAACAAAATATAAATCCATACTGGGAAAGACTTGCAAAGACTTCCAAAGTGAGGCAGTTGTGATTTATTGATGAAAGCTTTGCTTTTTAAATGATTCTAAAAATTAAACTGATACAATTTTCAGGGGAAACATCTATGTCAAATAGAAGACAGGGAGGGGGCTTTATGATGTGCTTGTTTGAATATTGTGGTCATTATTCTGATAGTTACATGGCTGAAATGAATGGGTCATTACCAAAATAGAGCATATTGGTAGTATACAGGATGTAAATATCGATTTTCAGTCGACAAAACCAATTCAAGCCATCAAAGCAGGCTTATTTTTTATTTAATTTTTTGCAGAGGTGGTTTGAAATGCCTACCCCCCTAAAATATCCCCACTTAGCCCCACCCAAATATTTTCTCACATATACCACCGTCCAGCGATTTTGAAGGTGTTTCATTTTATTGGTGCTAGTTAATCCCTGGGCACATTGGCTTCCATGTTCCCCCAAACAAAAATTAATAAATAAAATAAATAATAAAATAAAACAATTTAAAAAAATATAAATAATGAAAATAATGCCATGTTGGTAGTATAGTCGATATGGATTGCTGAATAATAAGAAAATTATTCCAGGGAGTTAAGGAAGACAGACAAATGTAGACAATAAGATCAAATAAAAGGTACATATAATGCTTTTAGAAGTTTAATATTAGGTATGGCAAAACTCAGGTCTTGGCTTGTTGGGGAGGGAGGAACCATCCAGATGAGATTGTAAGGATGGTATATATAACATTGGTAATGTTAATAAACTGTTTATGAGTATGCTTACTCTTTGAATCAAGATATACATTGAAGGGAAGGTACAACATTGGTAATGTTGGCAAACTGCTTCTATGGGTTCTCTCTTGAATCAGATATACATTGAAGGAAGGTACAACATTGGTAATGTTTGGCAAATGTTTCCTATGAGTAGGCCTATGCTTACTCTCTTTGAATCAAGATATACATTGAAGGGAAGGTACAACACTGGTAATGTTGGCAAAACTTTTATGAGTATGCTTTACCTCAAGATATTGACACATCCATTAAAAACAACCTATGAAAGTTTTATAAAAAATGCGAAAAATGTTAAATGTCATTGTTGTTATAGTAGAATTTGGAAAGAATACTCTTTTCCTAAAATTCAAATTAGAAATTATTTCACTTTTTCTAAAAGCACACCAGATAAAATAATTTCTAGGGAATTCACCATCAACTTTACATACAAAGTATGTTTTTACATTAAAATTTGATACATTTGGTAATTACCAATCCTAGCTTTTTTAAAGGAAAACATCATTTTGAAAATATGACAACTTTCCATTGCCTACTAGTGGGGATAATTATTTGAAAGCTAAACTTGATGTAGTTGGCAAAAAGTCATCCTGAAAACAAAATATGACAACTTTCCATTGCCGCTACAAAAACAGCCCATAGTGGGAATAATTATTTGAAAGCTAAACGTGATGTGAAGTTGGCAGTAACAGTCATCCTGAAAACAAAATATGACAACTTTCCATTGCCTACTAGTGGGGATAATTATTTGAAAGCTTCTTGATGTGTAGTTGGCAAAAGTAATAGTCATCCTGAAACAAAATATGACAACTTTCCATTGCCACTACAAAAACAGCCCATGGTGGGAATAATTATTTGAAAGCTAAACTTGATGTGTAGTTGGCAAAAGTAACAGTCATCCTGAAAACAAATATGACAACTTTCCATTGTCACTGGTGGGATAATTATTTTGAAAGCTAAACTTGAACGTGTGGTTGGCAAAAAGTGTCATCCTGAAAACAAAATATGACAACTTTCCATTGCCGCTAAAAACAGCTCATGGTGGGGATAATTATTTGAAAGCTAAACTTGATGTGTAGTTTGTAAAAGTAACCCTTATATAGATTTTTGATAGTATCACAATTATTATTATTTTTTCATTAATGCTTGATTACTTTATAGCCGATAACCACGGGTATGTGCCCCTCTACAAGCCGCCACAATACATTTTGTTTGCAGAGCTTGTATGAATAACTATGAATAACTTTTACCGAAAATGCAATTTCATGGTGTCTCTTCCTCTCAGATATTGGCAATAATGTTCATAGTGATTTCAGGGCAACATGGCTTATTTGAGAATAAATGAGCCCCAAAACTGCCACAAGCAGTTCATGTTGCTTTCACTTGTTTTCACTTGAAGAAATCCAGAGTAGTTCGTGGCATTTTTCACAATGTTGTGTCATCATGAAATTGCTGTGAACTATTTATTTCAAGGTAAAACAGATTTTCAGGGCATTTTCAGGCCAAAGTTACTCATAGTATGTAACTTGAAGTAGTTCACTTTGTTTCTCACTTCCAAAAACCTGAAAAAGACATTTCTAATTTTGTTTCCATGGAATTTCCGACTTGGCTCACAATTGCATTTTTTTAAAAGTGATATTTTTTTAAATTGTGATTTGCCGATATATCGATAAGTTAAAAGGTTCTTGATACGTGTCGAATAAAAAGTTATCGCAATATTCGATATCATTGTGTTATTGCCCAAGCTTACTACTGGTGGGGATCATTATTTGAAAGCTAAACTTGATGCTTTGGAAAAGTAACCCTGCTAGTATAGCTGCACTATAGTGGAAGTTGTTATAGAGGTCAAAATCGTCAAATAACTGACTGTTTTGACTGTTGACCCAAAAGTGCACACAGGGGCATTTTGACTGGTTTTTACTGTCATTTTGACCACCCTCAACAATACAAGACAATATGCGCCTTGAGCACCACTCAGTTGGTGGATACGCGCTATATAAGTCCAAACATTATTATTATTATTATTAATGCTTTTACTATTAAAAAAAACCGATTCATTTTGACCTGTAAATGTACTCACTACGTGAAGGTTTGACAATGTTTGACTTTTAAAGGGGCAGTATCGTCTCGATAAACAGGAATCGGAATGCTTGTTTTAGATTAACTCAGTGACTGCCATAATACCTAACATGATAAGGTCATATTACCACTATGACTTGTATACTTTTCAACTTAGAGGACATCATTGGCCCATGAGTCTCAGCACATCAGCTGTACGTTTTCAGATATTTTTGGAACCGGATACCCGAAATCAGGAAACTTCGGATACCTGGATACCCATTTTCATTTTTGTTGAAAACATGCCTCCGCTCCGGTGTTGTACAAATGTACTGTAAATGGTAACAAATTGACTTATAATACAGAGGATACCATACTTAAATCGATCTTTTCTTTATTGGAGTGTAATCTCTTGAATTTAAAGATAATTGTCTGTACAAGTGCATTGTTCAAGAGTCACAGATTTCTGTTTGCACCGCTCAAATGTTAAGTTCGAATTTTAAAAGTCGCACGGGTAATTGGAACCCAAAAACTGAACCGGTAATGAGTGTTTTGTTGGGTATCCGGATACCGATACCGGCACAGTTTCCCTCATCAACAATTTTGATTTTTTTTTTTCAAAATTGCTGGATAGATTGAATACTGACGAATACTGGTCCCTGTGTGTATACGTATCATATATTTCCTGTGGCAAAAGAAAAGATTACTGAAAGTAAAAAGTGCATCACCGCACCCATTTTGAAACCGACCTATGACCAGAAACCTGCGACTTTTTTTGGCCAATTAGTCAGCTTGCCCAATATAAACACCATGGAAGAATAAAGTTGACATCATTGGTGTTATTTTAACACCCAGTATTGGATGGGTATACTTTTGGGGTATAGAAGACATACGTAACAGAAGACCTGTTTATACAATATACATTCTATAAAAACACAAAATAGTAAAATGTATTAAATTAAACAATTATGATAATAAACAATGATGTGAATAAATTGACATGAAAATGTAGGACAAGTTTCATGAACAAAATATCACTCCAAAAATGTGCTATCGTCTCAGAAATAGCTTATGAGTGTATGAAGAAAATGTCACAAACAAATGGTTTTTTTTCATTGGTGTGGGATCCTCTGATGACTTTTTAATTAGTTGCTTCTATATGAAAAAAAGGATTTACTACAGAAACCACAGACAAATGGTTTCTCACTGGTGGATCCTGTGGTAATTTATTTGTGAGCAGGATATTTAGCACAATGTTACAACCCAAGTCATTTATTGGTATGAACTCTCTGATGACGTCTTACATGGCATCCTTGTGAGAAGGATTTTCCACAAATGTCACAGACAAATGGTTTCTCATTGGTGTGGATTCTCTGATGGCATCTTAGACTGCTTCCATGTGAGAAGTATTTTCCACAAATGTCACAGAAAATGGTTTCTCATTGGTGTGTACCCTCAGATGACGTCTTAGACTGCTTCCACGTGAGAAGGATTTTCCACAAATGTCACAAGTAAATGGTTTCTCATTGGTGTGTACCTTCAGATGACGTCTTAGACTGCTTCCAAGTGAGAAGGATTTTCCACAAATGTCACAGACAAATGGTTTCTCATTGGTGTGGATTCTCTGATGGCATCTTAGACTGCTTCCATGTGAGAAGTATTTTCCACAAATGTCACAGAAAAATGGTTTCTCATTGGTGTGTACCTTCTGATGACATCTTAGATTGCTTCCTTGTGAGAAGGATTTTCCACAAATGTCACAGGCAAATGGTTTCTCACTGGTGTGTACCCTCTGATGACATCTTAGATTGCTTCCATGTGAGTAGGACTTTCCACAAATGTCACAGACAAATGGTTTCTCGTTGGTGTGTACCCTCCGATGACATCTTAGATTGCTCCCTTGTGAGAAGGATTTTCCACAAATGTCACAGACAAATGGTTTCTCATTGGTGTGTACCCTCTGATGACGTCTTAGATTGCTTCCATGTGAGTAGGACTTTCCACAAATGTCACAGACAAATGGTTTCTCTCTAGTGTGGACAATTTGATGCGTTCTTAGTAGCTTCCTTGGGTAAAGTTTGCCACAAATTTTACAAATAAATGGTTTCTCATTGGTGTGTACCCTCTGATGACGTCTTAGATTGCTTCTCTGTGAGAATTGTTTCTCATTTGTTAGATCCATTGCGTGACTTGTGATTCAGGTTGAGAACACAAATAATCAAACGGCTTGTCATTAGTGAAGACTTTCTGACTCAAAGCAGCTTTCTATATTAAGAAAAAAAAGAATGGGTAATTAATAAAATATTTATTGAGGGAGCCGCAGAAGTCGATAGTATAAGAGCAGGGTTGATAATTTCCCTTGGAGCCTTGGGTTAGTGAATTAACAGAATGACTACTAGATCTGCTTGGTGTGAAAGTCTGGGGGATAGTGTACAAATATAAGAAACACATCAGCACAATTTAGAAAAAATCAATGATTTGTTTGCTGACACCATAAGGCAGTTCTTTGGCATGGTGGAGTATAACTCATCCTATAAATTTATTCAAATAAGCTTCAAAATAGTGCAACCAATTTTTCAAGCTCAGTTTTGAGACATTAACCCTAACCCTCCAGGGTATTTTGGCTAGAAACCCTGCCAGACGCAACAGATTGCATCGTTTGTCAAAGTGACTTGACTGCCCAGTGCAGCAAAATCCATCAGGTCACAATTTTTTTTTTAAATTGTTTTTGCCGACAGTGCAAGAAAGTTCTTTAGCATTTTACTATAAACTTTTTGAATGAGGTTGAAATACAAACATACATTCGTACATAAACACAAGAGTGAGCAGAAGTTAGTGTCCTGGGACCGGACAAATGATTACACATGAATAGACTGAGTAAAACAAAACAAATAAACTAACAAGCAAAACAAATGTAAAACAAATCTAAAAATGTCTGTAGAGAGAAAGAAAAAAATGATAAAAAAGGAAAAAGTAGTCATTCATTCCCTTCTTTGAAATTGGTTAGATATAATAAAGTATTCTGTTTATGATCTTATCAATTTCAATGAAAAATTTTCCATAATGTTGTCATAATACAAAATAAACGTTCAAATTATTATCCAAAAAAATTCCCACCCAAATAATATTCCCCTTTAATATGTTTAAAATTAACTGATCGACGGTAATCAAGTTTTTAACAATAAATTCGGTATCAATTTAAATTCAGTTAAAAAGTATAATTAAATGCAAAAAAAGATCTGTACATACGAGTTGGCATACGTACGAGTTGGCATACGTACGAGTTGACGTCACATAAAGTACAAGTTACGTGAAATGCGAGTTGGTAAATGTGCGACTCTAGGAGGCGTTAATGTGTAAAGTAGTCGGCAACTGCACTATAGTAGCCTTCTGGCGTGCTATGTCACCGAGATTTCAGGTCCTCTTAATTATTTCATGAAATTGTGTGTCACGCCACATTCTTATAGCACAATTATATCTATAACTCCAGGGTATTTTGACTAGAAACCCTGCCAGACGCATCAGATTGCATCATTTGTCAAAGTGACTTGGCTGCAGAGTGCAGCAAAGTGCAGCTGTGCATTTTGCTGCGTGTGGCAGTCAAGGGTGTATAGTGTATATCAGTGGTGGTACAAGTACCATGCAAATTCCATCAGTATGCACCCGTAGATGCATCAAAAGTTGCTGGGAGGGTAGTAGGTTTTCTTGGTTGCTGGGAAGGTTTTGTTTGGCTTTGAATATTTGAAACAAAATATCATCACTGCCTGTTCTTTTTTATGTTTTCCTTTTGTTTACATTCTTTTCTGGGTTTTCTGCTATTGAACTCAAATTTACCTTTGAAATAATCCATTTGGCCATACATGTACAATGCATCATCCCATACATGTACAATGCATCATCCCATACATGTACAATGCATCATCCCATACATGTACAATGCATCATCCCATACATGTACAATGCATCATCCCATACATGTACAATGCATCATCCCATACATGTACAATGCATCATCCACTACATGTACAATGCATCATCCCATACATGTACAATGCATCATCCCATACATGTACAATGCATCATCCCATACATGTACAATGCATCATCCCATACATGTACAATGCATCATCCCATACATGTACAATGCATCATCCATACATGTACAATGCATCATCCCATACATGTACAATGCATCATCCCATACATGTACAATGCATCATCATACATGTACAATGCATCATCCCATACATGTACAATGCATCATCCCATACATGTACAATGCATCATCCATACATGTACAATGCATCATCCATACATGTACAATGCATCATCCCATACATGTACAATGCATCATCCCATACATGTACAATGCATCATCCCAGACATGTACAATGCATCATCCCATACATGTACAATGCATCATCCCAGACATGTACAATGCATCATCCCATACATGTACAATGCATCATCCCATACATGTACAATGCATCATCCCATACATGTACAATGCATCATCCCATACATGTACAATGCATCATCCCATACATGTACAATGCATCATCCCATACATGTACAATGCATCATCCCATACATGTACAATGCATCATCCCATACATGTACAATGCATCATCCCATACATGTACAATGCATCATCCCATACATGTACAATGCATCATCCCAGACATGTACAATGCATCATCCCATACATGTACAATGCATCATCAAATACATGTACTATGCATCATCCATACATGTACAATGCATCATCCCATACATGTACAATGCATCATCCATACATGTACAATGCATCATCCATACATGTACAATGCATCATCCCATACATGTACAATGCATCATCCCATACATGTACAATGCATCATCCCATACATGTACAATGCATCATCCCATACATGTACAATGCATCATCCCAGACTGCACTATGAAAGTAGAGAAACCGAAACATACCCTTCAGACCAGGGACCCAAAGTGGTTTGCCCAATTCCCCAGCACTTAGCTGGTTTGACCTCAATTTCCATCAGTATTGCTACAAAGTTCACAGCAGTTAGTGGTTGCATTTTGCATCAAAGTGCCAGACTTTTCCACCTGATGCACTGTGCTACATCTGGCAGGGTTAGGGATAATGTAATATTTATATGGAAAGAATGTAAGTATCCGACCGCCACTTTTTAAGGGCTTTTTTGGAATTTTTTTGCAACCACTAACCAGTTAAAAAATGATTCTATCGATTTTTGGTGGTACAGAAAGCGAAAACTATCTTTAAAATCCACTTTTATGATGGTTTCGGACTTTATTTCCCTTCTAAAAAAAATCCTCCCTTTCAGAAAATAGAAGGATCCTATTATAGTTGCCACTGCGTATGTACAATGACTGTTGGTCACTAATTGTGGAGTTTACAAGATGAGACCGACAACTGAGGAAGTCGGTGTATACCAAAAATGCCTGATTTTCATGAAATAAATATCCTGGAATAATTTGAGTATATGTCCATCATCATCCATATGTTCTCCACCTTACTACAAAAATACTAGGTAGGTAAGATTACTTTATTGGTTTATATTTAATGAGAAAAAGTGCGATTAGGATCGACATTCTACCGTAAAAGCTTATTTATGCCTCAATTTCTACAAACCTTCATTTTGAACTCACCACTGTTCCGCTTGCGAAACAACCTGCTTGTTATCTGTTGCATCTGACCCTATTCAGAAACTTGTTTCTGGCGTCATATTCTTGACTAGAAACAAGATGGCAAAGCGACACAGCGCCGAACGTAACCAAATTTTTTCAGTTTGCGACATGTTAAATCATCAACGCTTCTCAAAATATACGATGTAATTCTTACTCGTGAGTGCTAGTAATAAACTTGAAAGATATACTGGTATATGAACAATAATTTCATCATGTTAGTAACAAATAATTCACAAAACATTCGTTGCTTTTTCAATCCGCCATCTTGAAACCAAGCGTAGCCGATCATAAACTTCGGTTCACGTTTGGTCAGAACAATGACATCATCGCAGCACAACCGAACTCGTGAAAACGCTTAACCAATGACCAAAGCCCAAACATGTTTCTGGTTACAGTCGCGAAACGCCCTGGGGTCAAAGTTTGGACCAAACTCTCAAAATACATAACATTTCCCTTTTCATCAGTACTACGAAGCCTCAGCAATCGAAATACATTAAAATAATAATTTATGCTTATTTTCTTTTAAAATGTAATTCATAATTATACATTCAGTAATATGCACTATAAATCACTCCCCAATAAGCCTTTTTGAATTGTGCGTTTAATGAATTATGGGAGTTAGGTTTTGGAAAAAAGTGTAAACGAACGCACATGATTGTGCACAAAGTCAATGGAGGATAAAGGTGGTCGGCCAGAAATGGACGTTTTTTTTTTTTTATCGTATTATAGCAAAATTATATGGACAATAGAGAAAATTTTAAAAAATCAGTTAAAATTGATATCCCCGAAAACTATTGGAGGAATTCTCAGCTGATTTCTGGATATAAAGGCAGCGGTGGGGATGAGCGAAATGCGTACAACTTGTTTCTATCGAAAAATGTTTTTAGGACTATTCAGTGAAGGAAACATGAAATTTTTTAGCACAAAATCTTTATTACCCAGATACGAAAATTGGTAAGTTTCATTAACAAATAGGCCTAGGCCTATAATATAAATGACGGGGGAAAAAAAAGAAAAAAAAACACAACCCGAGATTTCAGCACTTTTACTAGTTTTAGGTCAGTCAGTGGAGGGCAACTCAAGATTTTTTTTTTTTTGGCCTTATCAAAATATTTTCCCCCAAGTCTTTAAAAAAAATTCCCACCCAAATAATACGCTTATTCTCTCTTTTAATTATGTTTAAAATTAACCGATCGACGGTAATCAATTTTTTAAACAATAAATTCGAATCAATTGAAATTCAGTAAAAGTAATGCAAAATCCGTGAGCCTCACGAGGTTTGCACACGCACGAGTTGACGTCCGTAAATGCGAGTTTACGTGAGTACGAGTTAGCAAATGTGTACAGTGTGTAAAAGTATGAAAGGTTGACTTTCGAATTTGACTGCAACTAATTACTAGTATCCTCAATTTACCCTAAATGACGCACCTAAGGATATATAATCAACTGGATGGTAACTTACAAATGAAATTAGCAGTTTGGTGTTTCAGTTTGTTTCAGTGAAGGATTCTTTTGTAAAATACTGAATTTCAATACATGATCATATGGCGTGGATGTCTTGAGTGTGCTTTTTTTGAGACGCACAGAATTGTGGTCATCAGAAAATTGATGTTGGTATAATGACTCACCCCAAACTGTTAAAAGTTGATGGGGGCACAGAAAATGTACAAGAAGAAAAACAGTTGAAATCATGTTTCATCTTATTCCAGATGGTTGTAAAATTGTTTTAAACTTGAAAATAAAAATATTGTTTTCGATTTTTAAAATAAAATGGTATAATTTGGAGAAGCTCTCAAAACTTTTAATCAATATTCTTGAAAGACAAATAAAATGGAAGGTGGTTAAATTTCTTGCAAAAAGTACTTTAAAACTTTGAAATGTGTAAAATTGCTGTTAAAATTTTGTCAAATAAAAGATTTCTTTTCATAACCATGACGTTAATGTTTCATTTTCTCAATAATTTTCCACTACCGTCGAAATAAACACCAACGATTTAAGTAGTCTTCGTTTGCTTCTTCTAAAGGAATGTGTCCAATTTGAGGATCAGTATTTCTTTAAAAAATCATTGCAAATGCAAAGCATTCATATATTTTGGTTTCCACAGACAACAGCTTGTTGACGGCATAGAACAATAAAATCAGAGATGTTCGTGAAAAAAAATTGAGGTCATATGTAAATCTCTAAAGACTCTAGTCTTACTATTTGTATAGATCTAGTAAAATCAGTGGTTAAACAACTTTTTCCACTTTCACAAGCACTAACTTTCCAGTAAATCATACAATTTCACTATAATTTTTATTTCTGGAACAAGCACGACTTAGATAAGTTTATGCAACCAGTAATACGCCATAGTTTTGTAAGTTTTCCGAGAAATGCTATTGCCAAAGGTAGGTGCGTCATTTCACGAGTGCGGCGAATTACGTACATGGACGATACTATACTATGTCCTCTTATTTCCTGAAATTGAGTCACACATCACATTTTATAGCACAATTATATCTATAATGTAATACATACTGTAAATGTAATCGTAAAAAGCAATTTGTCGCACAAAATTCTTCATTTTGAAATACTCACGTGGCGAAATAACCTGCTTGGATCATGGTCATGGAGGAAGGAAAACTGTTTTCCTTCCTCCATGCTTCGATATTGGACCCGTTCATCACCACCACACACATACAGCAGCAGCAGCAGGGGTCCGAACATGATGGCGCCCTCTTTCGTGTACCACCGTTTAGGCTAGTTTGTCTTGTGAGTTTTTTGCAAATAAAAGGTCCCTGGATTTTTATTATCAGTGATCGTCCGAAGGTCAGGAATTGGACATTTTACTGGTAGTGGTAATACCAGTAAAATGGTATGCAAAGTGGTAGCAAATTTTGTAGGATACTTTCGGCGAATGAGAGTGAGTCGACGCGTGTGTTTTTATGATTCTGGCGCTCGGGCATGTCGGGAGTTGAAAGTTGTTGTTGTTGTCATGTTGTAGGACTATGTGGCACTTATGGCAATCGATGTGCCCTTTGTGCCATTTATGATAAGTTGTTCGCTAATCTTAACAAGGTTGGGGTTGGTAGGGAGGGGTGTAAGTGATCCTCAGATCATAATGTGCCACAAGTGTCCTAGGGGTCGAGCCGTGTAGTGTACCTTGCAGTTTAAGAGCCCGGGCTCCGCCGGCTGATTTGCAGGCCAGCTCGCTAGGTGATGACGTGTGACGTGACGCAGTGACCCGCCAATCACCCGTAGCCGGCCCTCCCACCTGATTTTTGCAATACTCAGTTAATCATAAAGAGGCTAGGCATATTATTTAGATTTCAACGTTACAATTTTGGATGTATTTAATGATTTCATAATAGTTTTCTTTTTTTTCCCCAGAAGTTGTGTTAATGTTACTGTTTGAGGTAATTTGAGATTTTCCATAAGCGTTGTGTGTTGTAATTTGGGCACTGGTTAAAAGAAAGTGAGAGATGTTGTCGGGGACAGCGCATGTATCACATAATCCATTGGGATGTTTGCCTATAATAATATTGTAACGAAAGTTGTTTAAATTTTTACAGATGCCTATTCTTATTCTATGTAATATTATTTCTTGGTATCGTTTAAGGCCCCATGTGGTGAATTTGAATATGGGGTCATATTTAATATTATGAGTGAGATCTTGTTTTAGTATTGTATTTTTCCAGTTGATTTTAACTTTTAAGCTGTTCTTTGATGTTATGTTTTATTTTGGAACTTGAAAAGGGGATATTGTGATCAATGTTATTTTTGTATGTGGCTAGTTTTGCTATTTGATCTACTTTTTCATTTCCTGGAATTCCGCAATGACCAGGAATCCATTCAAAAATGACATAGTTATTTTGATTTTGTATGTTAATTAATGTGTCGTATATCACATATTATTTTGTTTTCGGGGTTATGTTTTGAAATTGCTTGTATTGCGCTGAGGCAGTCACTGAAAATACATGTTTGAAGCGGTTTGACGTCTTCGATCCATTGAACAAATTAATATCACTGGTATGGTATTCGCGCACACACACGTTCACATGTACAGATGGAAATGCGCATGCGCGCAAACTTCCAACAGTTCCTGTGCGTGCGTGAACGTTAGCCACCGAAGCATAAACAAGTGGGAAATATCACCATTTTCAGGTAATATTTTACGTACTCAAGGGTCCAACGACCATCATGAGATTACATAGAAACAGAAAGTGTTCTTTAATGGGCAAAAATGGGAAGGAAAATTGTGGAAAAATGCATCATTTTATAAGCCTTATCGGAATTGTGCGCGCAATGGGAAATGGGTTTGGGGAATAAAAGTTGTAAACAAACCCAAACGCACATTAGTCAATGGAGGAGAAAGGTGATCGGTAAGATGTTGGAAGTTTTTTACGTTTTAGGAGAAAATTTTTCAGAAATCAGTTAAAATATAAACACTTTTATAATTAAGAAAAGAATTGATTTCCCCTCAAAAACTACACAAATGGAGGAATTCTTAGATGATTTCTGATCCCCGGGTGTGACAACCATATTTTAGTCTTTACAGAGCATTTTTTTTCTTCTAAAAGTAAAAAAGGAGTAACTTGCAGATAATTTTCATCATATTTAAAAAACAAATAAAGCATTATGGTCAATCCATGGTTAGTCCGAATACTTCTTCTGTTCACAGTCTCCTATTTTTAGAATAATTATGTAATTTGTCATAAATATTGTGTAAAAATGGCCCATTGAGCTAGGGGTCATTGACTTCCAACATAGAGTATTTTGGACACACTAGGCCCTGAAAAAGTGCTCCTAATTTGATTTCAAGCATAAGGCCTTTTTCCAAAATGGCTGCTTTTCAGTGTGGGAGTTTTCACATGTGTAGAGGGTGGTTTCTATTGGGATGAGAATAACTTGATGGAAGCCTGGACTTTCCTCAATAAATTGAGAAGAAAATAAAGGTTATATATATCGATCAATATTTTTTCCTTTTGGTTTTAAAAGCTGTACGACTTTTTAATGATATTTTGTATTTTGTATTTAGCACTGTTTACTATGGGAGTTTATTTGGGGTGCACCCTATATATGACGGTGGGATTTAAACATGTGCTTTTGTTTACAGTATTAGTAAAAGGCTGACAATAAATGAAAAATCTGTACACATTAAATATTCTCATTCAATATCCTTGTATTTATTGGATGAATACAGTACTATTACAACAAAAGGTATGTGGAATTGTGAAATTCATACCATAGTCTGCATGTGCTTCTTTTTGGCTACTGTTTATATTTTGCCATTTGGTCCTGTGTTTACAAAAATTACCTTTTTCTTCATTTATACATATCAAATCAGGGTTTGAATTTTTAGAAAAATGTTTTTAAACAAGTTTCCTGCCCTTCATTTATGAACTTAAAATCTGATTACTGGTATACATGGGTAACTTGAGGTAAAACTTTCTAGCCAATAGTTTTATTGTGGTTTTGCTAGTTTGTAAACATGGAGGCTTTTTGTGCCAAACTAAAATGTTCTCTCTCGACAAGAAGACACACTTGTTGGAATCCACAGGGTGTATAATTTAGCAAGGATTTAAAAGGAAAAATATGGAATAATCAATGTGTCAAATTACTGGGATCAAACAAATGCATAATGATGCATGTGCATAGAGTGGCTTATACATGGCACACTGGAATCTCTGATTTACCAGGAGAGTGTGATGTAAGTCACCTGTGCCATCATACATTAAATGTGTTTGTTTTGAACATTTATCTCTTGAACCGCAATCTGCTAATAATTCTAGAATAAGATGCAAATAGACGAAGATGTTGCCATGGGGCCTTTCAAGGTTTGTATAATTTAGCTACATGTAAGTCATTTATTCAAGCCCAAATCCTAACCCTATTCTTCAACCCCTAACCCTAACCCTAACCATAACCATAACCATAACCATAACCATATCCTCAACTCCTAACCCTAACCGGCTAGTAACCCTGGGTATTGGGAAAAGCGATGGAGAAAAAAGTATGGAACAAGCACTCAAAAGTCTGTAACTAGTTTGGGAACTGTTTGCAATAATTGTGTTTATATTGAATTCTTTTACCAGTTCTTTTATTGTCATTATTTTGCTTGGGATCTATTATATTTAGCCATGTTTATACAGCGCCTGTGAAGCATAATACAAATGAAATCATTTTGATCGACATTGTGCCTTTTCGTTTTGTACGCTTTTCCTTTGGTCCTTTTAGAGTAATATTTCTATGCATGCACAATGCATGGTTATCCATTGCAAACTGCACAGAAACATCATAGACGAACCAAGTATGTTTAAAAGCTGTCATTTTGCAGTAGGGCAATATTTTCTAATTTTTTTTCCAGAAATATGACCTCTCACAATATACTTGATGCCCTGTTCATAAGTCAAACTGAAAATAATAATTTCTTTAATGGGTGTGTAATTATATTAATATTCTAACTTGATCTCATGGTCAACAAGTTGTCTCTTATTTGCTTGAATCTGTAACGATATTTAAATTCTTTTAAAACAATCTTCCTACAGATCATTCGGGTTGGGTAGTCTGAATAACATGATAGCTTCAATGTTGTAGCATGCTGCCCTCTTTCTGTCAGCAATGACCATGATAACATCAGATCGGATTGTAGCTCGTTGTACAGGATGTGTCAACTTGTTCAGGGATTTTTGTAAAACTTGATAATGGTAAGTTTCTATAATACTTAATGGTAAGCATGTTCAATATTTTGTGTTTCTGAGGATTAAGAATCACTGAGTTGACATTTCAATTAGTTTACAAAAGGTCATTTCAGGAAAGTTTAGTTCTTAGACAAAAATCCCTCATTCCAAAAGAGCTGATATTAGCTTTCTTTTAATGCGGACCTGAATTCAATTGTTGACCGAACCACTCCCAAACATTCTTGACTCAATTCCAACTTCATCATCACTGTGTAGCTCTGCTGTTTACCCCCCAGAGCTAATGGAAAGATCCATTGTACAATATTTTATTTTGATTAGATCTATGTACATGCAGAGAGAGCTTTATGGATTGCAATATTAATGACAAGTAAATTAAATTCTTATTGAAACTAAATTGAACTTAATCAACAATCACATAATAATAGTCAATAAATCAAAAGTCTCTAGATGATATACCAGTAATTAAAGGAGAGATTGTGAAACAAATGTCCTTGAAAGTCTGCAAATGAATATTTATGTTGGAAATTCATCAGCAAAGAAACATTAGAGCACAAGTTTGAGGTGTTCAGTTGCTTGAAATTTAGTTACTCCATTGAGGAATGGACAAATTGTGGAATTACAAAACAATAATAATTTCCTTAAAGGGAGGTTACACATAGTTTTACATATAATGTACTTGGTGTAAAGTTGATGATGGAATCAAACATCTCTTGAAATCTTTCTGTCTAAGGAGCTATCATATAAATACAAATTTATGAAATCATTTCTTGACTGAATTTCTGACTGAATGAGACACAAAATTATAATAAATACAAACAATTTAAAGGTATTTTCACTATTTTGACATTAAAGACACAACCTCATTAAGCTGGAAACTTTCACAGGTTGGTTGATAAATGCAGATCTTGAAAAGTAAGCAAAACTTGTAGAAGAAATTTAGCAAAAGTGTAACCTCCCTGTACAAATACATTCATTCACAAATAGAATTGGATTGACCTTATTAAGAAGGTGCATTAGATTCCAACAATTGATAAAAGTACACAAGACTTGAATATAAACATTACATAGTTTCATGCGTGTCACCAGGAATTTCATTATGAGTTGAACATTTGTAAATGTATTCAAATATGTTTTTTTTTTGTTTTTTTAGAAAAGAAGTGGAATCTTTGTTTCTTCATTAAAATATAGAATCCAAATCTAGAAGGAGATTTGTTCACATCCTTCAAACCTCCCTGGTGATACACATGAGTATGATGAACTGTAGCAACTAAATAAATGACAGTTTAATGAAGGTCATTACCCTCATTGAAGACTCTACAAGAGACTGGATCCACATGGAATCATGCTCATATATATAGATAATGTACAGTGCTTAGTATTTATATCAACCAACTTCTACAAGGTATAATTACATGACAAAATACCCAAAGCATGGAGGAGGGGCCTTCATCCCCCAAGGCCCCCCACACCCCCTGGATCTGCCATTGGAAGTTATTGGGGCTTGGGACAGGAAAACCTCAAAACAGTTTGTTCATTGCAATGTATACAATTAAGCTTATTACACAATTGATGAAGATTATCATTTGTAAAAGTGTTCAATATAATGTATAAAGCTAATTATGAATGCTTATTTTTTAAAAGTGTACAATAATCATATATGTTGAAAAGTAAATTTAAATCAAGACAAATGAAGCTCCTCTTTTGTAATTTCACAAATTATTATGTTGAATTAGTTGCTCATTTATGATATTAAGAGTCATGGGTTTCCTGATGGTAATTTCTGTCTGGAATGGGACAGAAATGATTGCATAGAAACCTACAGTGCTTTGGTTAGAAACTGTAATGAGATTTCACAACTTGTTTCCAAATGAAACATTGACTGGTCAATTGTTTATATGCAATTCTTGATTGTCATTTAGTATTCATGCACATGATGACATTTTACAAACAGTGTATCAAGAATGTACTATTCATTTTATTTCCTCCAGGTTGACAGCATGACAACCCTTCTAATTGACCTGATCAGAGGTCAACAAGAAACAGTCTCAGCAAGAAACATCCTCAACCAAGAGAGATCAGCTCAGGATGCTCCAACAAAAGGTAAGAGGAAGAAAACTAGACTTGTATAAGGTGCAGGTCAGGTGTAGAATATAACCTTTCCATTATGCAACTCTGTACAAGGGTGGATCCAGAGGGGGAAAAGAGAGGGTATAGACCTTTCTTTGCTATTACAAATCAACAGACAATGCCAAAAGCAAAATGAGGGAACTCCCTCTTAAAGATGCATCACCCATATTTGTAACTTTTTCACCAGTGATTCCTGGCAACTTCCTTTTAATTTGAAAAATAAATAAAAATGTATTTTCCTCATAGAAAGGCAACCAAATACTTAACAATTACAAATGAAATATAACAAATCATCAGAGGCTTGTTTTTTAAATGAATTAATAGCTAGCCTCGTCATAAATTCATTTATTAGTTCATATGTGGATTTCTTTTATTAAAGACTCTGGAGAAGTGCTTAGCTAAATTGGTGAAGGGCAAACATCTAAATCAATTATTCATTTGAGTTGGTTCTTGAAGCAAAGTAAAGACTTCATTGTCAATGAATTGTATATGCTCTGTATCTCTTGTCATGTCAAACATTAATAATAAATGATACAAGATTAATTCTATAGAGTGACATTGATACTCAAGATTCTACATTACATGTTTGGGTAACATATCTTGAAGAGGACATTTCACCATTATGATGATGACAAGGGAGATTGCCAGTCAGCAGCATGTTGGATTACATCACATTATGTGATATATCTTCACTGAGTAGTAGTCTGCTGCTACCAGCTGATGCCCATCTGCAGTGAATGTGATTCCCATGGGTCTGAACAGACCCTGAGCTATACATGAGATGAATCTACCTTCATCATCATAATGGTGAATATGACCAGTGTTATCCCCATTGCGCACTGCAATGTATATGCCTGATCTGTCACAGCATACACCTTTGCAGTATTGAACTTCCTGACCATTGATTGTTGGTTTGATTGTGAGTAATGAAGTACCATTACTGTCAACAATGTCTACTTGATGTTGGTTATTACCACTGACTACAACTCTATTATTATTATCAATGGCCAGGAAGAAAGGTTGTGTTTTGACTGACATAGTGTGAATGAGCGAGCCATCAGTGGGGCTGTGCTCGCTCACCACCATCCTCTTCGCATCACCTATTATGATGTTACCCTTATTATTTACTGCTACACTCCAGAGGCACATTGCTGTCTTCCCTACCTCACTATGAGGCACTGTGTGGAAGTCAAAGGCAAGTGTGCCATCATTGTTGTACATCTTGATGACATTGTTGGTGTGGTCCACAACCACTAAGTGATTGTGTATAGCTGCAATGTCATATGGATCTGGAAAAATAATAATAATAGAGATAACACAGCACAGTGATATAACAATTATGTGTGTTATGTTTTATGAGCTGAACATTAAATGAAAATATTTCTACATATTTTGACATGAAGGCCTATACATGTACAAAGGATTCACAACAGTCAATGTTCACTTTGAACCTTTGAACTGTCATGATTTATTATTCACTATTTATTTCAATCAATGTCATGTTTCAGAAAATAATATAGGCTAAATTTAAATTGATGACAGCCAGTGAGTACATGTATAGCACATAATTTCAATGTATGAAGGTTTTAATAGCATAACATGTAGTTATGAGCCACTTTCATTTTCTAGGAAAATTCAGTTAAGTGGAATGTTTCTACATTAAATTATTATTCAAACATTTTGTTTAATGTTTGTTGAGGTATTATGAGGAGAGCAATTAGACAGTGAATAAAGAGATATTCTAATGCACTCATAGTTATAGAATTTCCCGCTTTCTAAGAGAAGGTCATCGGAAACTGAATAAAATTGATAATTTCACCTTAACTCATGGTTAATTACTTGAAAGGTTTGCTGAAATACATGTAGAAACTACTAATATAATTGTTTCATAGCTAGGGCTGTGCGGGTATCCGGTATCCAGATACCCGACCAAACTATCATTACTCTGTTCCATTTTTGGTTCCAATTACCGTAAGCGACTTTTTAAAATTTGGACTTAACATTTGAGCGTTGTAAACAGAAATCTGTGACTCTTGAACAATGTAATGTTTACACTTTTACAGACAATTATCTTTAAATTCAAGAGATTACGCTCAATAAAGCCTTTGTAGTATTCAGGTTCAGGTTCATGTTCAGGTAATGTAACAGTTGCAAACCATGACGCATGACATGGCAGAAAAGATTGGGAAAAATGCTGAAACAACCTTTTCCCCCTCTCGCACCGAAACAGTGGGGACTTCTAAGGGCAGCCAGGACACGCCACCAGGGGTAACATCCGAGCCAGGGAAGCCAGAGGTACCGGCAAACACTTACAACAAACACTTATGACAAACATAAGAGAGGTGGCCTGAGAGTTATGCTCTTATAATGTAAGATTATTTTAGTACGGCCAAAATCATGTCCTAAAAAATCATTATCCACAGCGAACATGACATACGAGATATCCTTATTTAGAAGGCATCTCAAAATCAGGAAAGTCCGATGTCAATCTTTGTTTACATCGTGGCAATGCGGCATAGCGTGTGGTGTAAGTGAGGGAAAACAAACTTATCAAGATTATGTGTATGTGTACATTGTATACCTGCAATTAATGCTCAGTTTACTGATACACATGAACATCTGTCATGATTTTCCATCAATATAGGGACAAATTTGACCATTCAATGGATAATTTGACATGGGAAATTACCAGGGAGCTAATTTTTAAAGTTATTTATGTACTCTTTTGGTTTGCTTTTATTCAGAGTAACTTTAAACTGGTCAGATGCCATGATCATTTGGTCTGTCAATTCATAGGGTATGTCAATGAGTTGTTTACATACATTTTCATCGACATCATTCAGTGTCACGTCGACACAACAATGAATGAATTCACTAAGTGGAGTGTGGCAGTTATTTATTGGCAATCTTTTGAATAATGTGTGCTGCAAATGAGTTTGACCAGTTGTTTTAAATTACAAAGCACACAAAGATCTCGTCAAGCTTCTATGGCCGGCTGGAAATCTATGGAACTTCACTTCGGGATTCTGGAAAGCATTCATTAAAGACACACTCTGACGATAATTCTGGTCTATGGCTGTCTGCCAGACAATTGAATTTAACTCTTAAGCAGAATTTCCCAAATTAAAAACGAAGTTGAAGGAGTACATTTATCAATCAAAGTTACTAGCAGACGACTGACTATATGAAAATACAACAACCCTTTATGCTGCTACCCATGCCATGTTTATTGAACCTCCACTGATGTGTTGCATTTACATACTTAAACAGCAGTGTGTTCTTTTTGCAAATTGGCTGAATAAAGCCGCATGGACCGATGCATTTTACACCTTTATTTAAAACTAAAAAGTTTGAGATTCAAAATGATATTTTAGTTGGTATTATGGATGTCTAATAATTGTCATGAATAAAGTCCTTGTTAAAGAGTGGTTTAGAATATCTCTTTAAGTTCACTTGCAATCCTACAGGGGTATTGTCTTTGTTTGGGGCTGTTGTTTCTTTTTCACTGTTGTTCGCTCGTTATATATTTATTATATATTTTTTATGCTGTGCAATTTTTCTTTTTTTTGGTTTTAATTGATTTGTAGCTTTGTGAATTTGACGTGTAAAATTTTAAAATTAGTTGAAATGAAATGTACTGCACCACAGTCTTGTTTTTACACAGCATGCACTGTACTACACTACATGCTATTGAATGCATAATGTGTACATAAGAAACTTACATCCTTGTATTGGAATAGTTCTTTTCTGATGTCCCTTGGTGCTGCAGATTACCACTCTCTGGTTCCCTCTGTCTGCCACTGCAATCTCATCACCAGGTTGACAAGCAGCAATACCCCAAGCCCAATTGAATTCTCCTGATCCAAATTCACCACACAGCTCCCACTTGGGTTCCTGCAGCTCCACCTTGCCAAGATTGATATCACCAACCCTCTGACTCTTCTTGAATCTCAGATGACAAAGCTTGTGATCAATTTTGGGAAGACTTTGACTGCTGAGAAATTTCAAGTCCTTGCTGAAAGTGGGATAGAGTGCAAGGAAGTCAGGATCTGATGAATTGTTGGTGACATCTTTGGCGGTCTCCAGTGAATGCTGTATTTGTTGTGAGATTACACTCACTGTTTGCTCATATTCATCCAATTTGTTGTTACCATCTTTGTGGAGGTTTTTGATTTCATCAATGATGCGACTCTCTTGAGCTGTTACCTCAGCCCTGATCTCATCAGCTCTGTTCTTCACCTCTGCCATGGTTCTTTCAACTGTGATGCCCAGTTTGTCTTTCATTGTTGAGGCAGTTGCTAGAGATTGTTCAAGTTCCTTGAGAACTCCTTCAAGGGGAGTAAAGAATTGAGCCAATGACTGTTTATATGTGGATGAGGCTTGGTTGCAATCAATGTACTCATGTTGTGGTTTACAGTGGTCTAGGACAGTGCAAGCTTGGCAAATCAACTTGTCACATGTTACACAGTAGAACCATGCCACTTCACCCTCATGGGTTTGGCATTCTGGACGATGTTTTTGTTTGTCTTTTTTATTGCTACCTTACCCTGAATAAAGTCTTCCAAAGTAGCAATGGTATGATTGGACGATGCAGGTATTTCCTCAACAAGACCAATTAGATAGAAGTTGGTCTTGAGACCTGGAACACCCATCGTAGGAAGTTGTGTCTCCCGTCGACACAAAGGACAAGGAATCACGACAGCATCCGTGTATTTGGTAGTGTGGTATTCATCTAAACAGTGTTCACAGAAGCTGTGGACACAGTCCAGTATTTTGGGTTGTCTGTACACCTTTTTGCAAATACTGCACTCAAGATGATCCTTGCTGATTTTCTCTATAGCTGAACCCAATGTTGGTTTAGAAGTAGCCCATTTCTATCTGTTAATAAATGATATAAGAAAAGAAGATTGAGAACAAACTCAACATAAGCCACATACACATATCCTGACTTCCCTGACATGTCTAACAATCAATAATTCTCTCAATATAAATCCTCTCATCCCTTACAATAATAGGTATTTTCATAAGGTGCACCCCTACTTCTCCAGTGGTATTTTTGTCTTGCAGGCATACGCTGTAAGCCCTCCTCATCCATCTATCCATCACTGCATAATCTTCTCTGTCTATCAATGCCCATTGGCGGGGGAATGGGGATGGTTAATTCTGGTTTGGTGTCCTAACAAGTTCATCTATCCAAGATTGTACATCTTCCTCTGTGTAAAAGGACTCTAGATGCTCTGTGGTGTGTTATGAATGCATTATGAAGATTTTGGAGTTTGTAAATCAACTGTAGTCCTCTCCTGAGGAGTCAGGATAGTCATACATATTTGGTTAAATATTTGTATGGTATATCTAAAAAGTGGGGGACATTTGATATACTATCATGTCATCCACCTCCACTCTAAAAAGTGGAGAGGAGCATGTCTCCCCTGTCCCTCACCAATCAACACCCATGCCTTAGTTACAACATTGATTATGTTGTCATAACTACTTCTATGGGTATGTGTCCCCATGTATTGAATCAAGATATTATATATTAAACAACCATCCTGTGATAGTTTCAGCTCAAAGGAGAGTCTAAGTCATGAGAAAAGTATTTAAAAAAACATTCACTATTTTGTGAGAAACACTTGGAGCAGAAAGTGACCAAGCAACTTTTAATGTGCATATTTTGTTGTGTTTTCTCTGAAATCAGAGCTCTTCATACTGAACAATTATTGTGGATGATTGGTACCTCTTACCAACTTCACATCAAGTTAGCTTTTGGATAATAATTCAGTCATTTTGTAATCAGGTCATTACCAATGTTGTACCTTCCCGCTTTAAACCAGTTGGTCTATCCAGCTCAATCTTATCCACTGTATCACTGTCAAAACATTTGAACAAATGTTAGCTTACCCTACAGTGGTTTTTACCTTGTTTATTGAAGTCACTTTAAGACAGTTGAACACAAAATGAAGTCAGTTTTCTTGTTGAAGACAAAGCAATGATGCTACATAACGTTAGGGCGATCCCAAACAAAATGGCGCTTGACAAACACAGTGTGCACATAGTTCCAGATAGAACACGTGACAAAGTCATTAAGTCATAGGTCTACCTGGCTGATATGTAGTTTGATAGGAGCCATCTGCAGTGCAATGTACACTTCTTCTGATAGGGTTCTGACCATGGATATCTTTTGCCATTGCTCTAACTGTCGGCATAATTAATCTGTTGCTTAATGTTGTCTTTTTCCAACCAAACTTGCTTCATGCGTCTCTTCAGTGGTGTAACAGGGTCGCAAGCGGGGATGGGATGGGGGTGTAACAAGGTATAGGCAAACAAGTTTAGTGGGTTTCTCGTGGTAGGATGGCCTTTGTAGGAGGTGCTGGTCACCTGTTCTATCTTACCACTCACTGGCTTTGTTTAACATGAATTATGTGTACTTTTTGTTTTTTTAGGGTTTGGTTTTATATTTAATTGATGTAATCTGATTAAGCCACTGTAAAATGCAATAAAATAAAATAAATAAATAAATTAAAATAAATAGTCATAAGAGTACTTTTTGGTGGTCGTATACCCGTAACGCTTGCACCTAATTATCTCCTTTTTACCGGGGTCTTCATGCGGATATGGTCAAGGGAATGGCACAGGCATCTATAATTTCTTAACTGCCTCTTGGAGACGTATACGATTGTTGCTGGAAGAATCTCTAAAAATAATAAAAAGATTTCCGTGGACTTTGGGGTCAGAACATCATTGCGCCATTGCAACACGTCTCTCTAGTTTAAAATTGCCTGCACTGTAAGTCATCATGTCCTGTCGCCTTGCGCAATCGATGTTCTTGGACGCAATTGATGATCTGATGCTAATCGATATTCTTGACCCCAAGATCATCAGCTCATGTGCATTATGCAGGCACTAATGTCATGAAAAAGTTTGTACATATATTGGCCATTGCTCTGAGAATTGTCTGAAGAAATCCACTTCTTTTAGATATCTTTTCAGCAACAATCGTAGTGTCTCCAAGAGGCGGTTAAGAAGTTATAATGTCTGGCATTTCCTTCACCATATCCCATGTGGAGACAGATAAAAAGGAGGATTATTATGCAAACATTACAGGTAGACAACCAAAAAGTACTCTAGGTCAGGGACACTATTAGAAGAAGTAGCATTAGTACTGCAGATAGGGTCTTATCAGAGGCTATTGATATGTACAGTAGCACACAGTGAATACAGTGTACTATAATTGTTTGACCCAATGACGTATGCATATTGAACTTCATTGTGAAGGTTCAGCTGTAAGGCATGATGTTGTATATAATATTGTATCCTGCTTGTGTTGTAAGTGTGAGTATAATCTACAGGTGATGACAGTGCATCCCATAGATTATACCATATGAGTAAGGTCCTTGCTATATGATTATACCTCACACTTGTTAATCACAATACAAATACTAACTTTCTTCGACTTTACTCACTGCTTGATAACTGCACTATTCATGACTGATAGGTGACTTCTCTGTAAATAATAACCAATAATAATAATAATAATAATAATATTTAATTGACTTATATAGCGCTATTTTCCAAATATGCCCAATAGCTGCTTTACATTTTAGACTAAAAGAATGGATTGTCTTTGACCAATAAATGACAAATTACAAATGCGAGCTATCTATAAAGGAGACAATAATAATAGTTACTAATGATAGATAATTATTATAATAATACTCTAATGAAATACATTTCTTAAAATTATTACACTTTGAGATTACAAATTAAAAAACATTTCCTAAAAAGGTGTGTCTTAAGCTTGTTGTTTAAAAATTACCTAGTAAAAGTGATGCCCAATAGCGCTTTTTTACATTTTAGACTTAAAAAAATTGTCTACATATAAGTGACAAAATTACAAATGCGAGCTATCTTACATACAAAGGAGACAATAATAATAGTTACAATGATAGATAATTATTATGATAGTACTCAAAAAGAAGCAGGCTGACATTTTAAAATTCACACTCCTAAAATTACAAATTAAAGGCATTTCTGAAAAAAGGTGTGTTCCTTAAGCTGTTTTTAAAATTACCTAGTGAAGTGGAAAAGTTCACTTCCTGTGGAAGCGAGTTCATTGTGCAAAGGGGCTGCGATCATCTAAAAGCTCTTCAGGCCGCCCCATAAGTTTCAAATTATACGAGGGCGAACTAGTTGTCTACTTGTCAAGAACGGAGATTAATGGGCTAGGAACATAAGTAGTGATCATATCATTGGATATACTGTGGAGCTAGATTATTTAGTGCGCCTATATGTCGCCAGTAAAAGTAGTTTGTAGATAACTGCCGCTGTTCTACAGGTAGCCAATGTAAAATTATAGAGCACAAAGGTATGATAATGATCATGCTTGAAAGTGAGTGATACCAGTCGAGCCAAGTGCATGTATCTGGACCTTCTGCAGATCGCTCAATCAATTTCAGCTAGGCTAGTCCCAAACAGGATAGAGTTACAGAAATCTAGTCTAGATGGGCTAATAAATGCATGGACTAAAATTCGGCAGATTGGATGATCAGGTACTTCCTTATATACCGACTAATGTTCCTAAGATGGAAGAAACAGGATTTGCAGGTATTAGTGATGTGCTGATCCATAGAGAGCTTAAGAGTCAAACAGAATGCCAATCGTTGCGGGTTGTGAGATCGCCCATGACAGAAGTCGCCCACGACGCTATCGCATACACACATTAATCTTGTCCAGAGGTGGGAGAAGGGCGATGTCACAGATAGAACAATCTATTTCTGTCTTGTCGCCGCTCAATTTTGAGCTTATTCAGAGTCATCCACATATCGATGTCCCGGACGCAAGCCTCTCATCCGAGACGAGATTGTGCCATGCTCATATCGTCTCGGATGAAGAAGACTTGGTGCGTGACATAGAGCTGGGTGTCGCCGGGCGATAGATGGTAATTCTATACCGTGAAGCCTGATAAGCTCTCCCCAACGGCATGCATATATACATCGAGAAGAGGAGGGAAGAAGAACACTGCCCTTGAGAGTGAACACCTGAGGAAAGTGACCGCCCATTGACACACCTCACCAGAGACATTGACAGTCAGTGTCCTGTTAGTTAGTGGTAGGATTCGAAACCTATTCATGTGCCTTCCCAACAATCCCCAAAAACTGGATGTAAGGCGCATCAGCAGAATGTGGTCGCCTAACCGCGTCGGCGCAACCGGAGTAGGTCCATAGTAGCAGGAGGATAACAGAGTTCTTGTTATCGATTGCTTTAAAATGTCAAAGCTCCTTGTTGGAAACACTGAGACATGTGCAAGCTGTTGATTCCTTGAAATGTCTGAGGAAGCTTCCTGACCACTGCCCCAGCATTGTCAGGCTCGGCTGGTCAGAGTTACTAAATCCAGTTGCATTGTTATAAGTTTGTGGTTGTCACATCCATTGGAAATGTTTATTTTTACTTACCTAAACAAAATGGTTTAGTCCTCATTAAAAACTTACCTGTAAATAAATGGACTGAAGTCAGTCAAAGGTAGTCTAAACCTCACCCTAGTTTAGTTTAACAAGGTGAGGCTACATCAGGCCATGGTTTGTTAATTGTCGCTGTGTATATTGTCAGTTCTCTTGTAGAAAAGTTTCCTTTTGTTAAAATCCAGTCTCTTGTAGAGATTTAAAACACTGCGCTGCCAGAGATCTTGTGACCATGTATACAATGAAACAGCAGCAGAAACACTAGTATTGCAGGCACCAATGATCAATGATCCAGATATCTTTTATTTGAATGGAAAGAGGAGCAAAGGAGGAGGCTTAATTTAAATATTAGAATTGTTATGTAAGAGATGTAGTTATAGGAAAAGTTATAGTGGGAAGTAGTAGAAAGTGTAAATGTGCAGTGTGTGGGAAGCAAAGTTTGATAGAGTGAGGTTGAAAGTATAAATATGCCATGCCATCTACCAACAGTCCACAAGTCGAGTTTGTGGTAGCCCCAGTTGCTGTATATTACAGATGCAAAGGCCATAGCTAGGTGAAGCAGTCACCTTGGCAAATCGTTCAGCTTTTTGGCAGGGCATATTGGCCCCATATGCGGCAGCAAATACCCAACCCAAGATTTTTCAACAATCACTGCAATAATACAAACCGTAAGTTAAAAACCAGTTTTCTTTTTATGACATAAAATGTATTAATTTTGATTCAAAAAGGAAAACGATTCGCAAAAATAAGGTGAGATATCCCTTGTGGATTATTTAATGTTAGAAAAAAACAAACAAGATGTTGAGTGGATTTAAAGAGAAGTTATAGTTGTTCTAACACACTGGAATAGATGAATTTAAGCTTGGTTTAAAGCGGAATACAAACAAGGAAAATATTTTTTAAAAATTTAAATTGGTTGCATTATAAACCCCATATTTTCGATAGCTTTGGTTGATCTATTTCACCATTAGATGGCCTTTAACCTGGAGAGCAGAAGATATATAAACTTGAGAGAGGGAGAGAGACACCACCCGGGACTAGCATAGTAGTATAGACAGCAGAGGGTCCATCCCAGTAAAACCCGTGCCCAATATCCATCACCGTAACTACTCACCCGTGATGTTAACTATTCCATAGTGTAAACTCTTCCATGGTGTTAGTATTGGTCGAGTGTCCAATATGAACACCACAAAAGGGAAGCTTTTTAAAAGCAATATCTTTGACTATAGAACTTGTAATTAAAAATTAATCAAATGGGCGGATAATGCTTAAAAAAGATAGCTCTTCAAAAAAGAAGAAAAACTAGTTTCAGGAAATATTGTTGATATATACAATAGACCTTTTGTATTGATCACCCGCATCGCCTATCTTAGAGGTAAAACGATGAAACAATGGAAAACAATGGAAACGCACATCTATTAATATCGCGGCGCACAATATAGGGGGCCCAATAAGCAACTCTTGACCTTTCAGCCGCCGAGGGGTTAAGGCCTACTACCCACTCTGACGCTATGCATTGTGCTAAGGTCTATTGGTTTATAGGATTAAAATTACTATAAAATTGCACCTACCCTTGACGTTGTCTAACTATTCCATAGTATAAACCTTTCCATGGTGTTAGTAGTTGGTCAAGGTGCCCAATATGAACAATTCAACAAGTTCGTAGTTTCTTAATAGTAACATCTTTAGATTATAGAACTTGTAATTAAAAATTCATCCAATGTAAGGGCACATAAATGCTTTCTTAAAAGGATATTACGCTTTAAAAATAAGGAAAACAACTAGTTTCGCCATAAATATTGTTAATATATATAATTGGCTTTATATGATTAAAATACTATAATAATAAGATGTAGACGCAGTATGCATGTTAAACAGAAAACAGTGTTTTGATTAACATACCTAAACAATAACGATAAATTAAAAAATTAAAAATAAAAGGTTAAAAGGCTTGAGGACATTGTTTATTTTCATTGATTGAATGGACCGGATTTGACAGTGGTCAATCCTCATGGAGCAGTGTGATAAATCTTATAGTCCCATTTAACCATTGCCCTCAAGCACCCTTACATCATTGACTTCCTTTACCTATGGGAGCATATTATTACAACAAACATGATCAAATGTGAGTTATTTCATTCTTCAAATGTTGATATTGATCAATATTTGCCAGGTTTGTGATGTGTCACCACTCTACTGTGATGTAGATTTAGTGCAAGTAAAATGTACTTACTTTATTTAAAAAATGAAATCTCCAGATATTGAATTTGTACTAATATTTGTTTCTCATTCAATTAATTAATTATTAAGGACAGGGACAGTATCGCCATGATCGAAGCAGATTTTCAACAGGGCATGGAATCAGTGTTCTTGCTTGATGAACACAGTGACTGAAAATTACTGATTCAGGGGTGTTTGTTTAAGATGAAATTACAGTGACTGGAAATTACTGATTCACTTATACAGCAGCAACAGTTAATAAGGACCTTTTCCAAGGGATATTATTTCAGGTCACTTAATCTACCCAAACCATACTGGGTACTCAGATTCCATGCCCCGTTGATCGTGACAGATATTGTCCCTTTAATTAAGAATGAAACCAACAAGTAGTAAGGACGAAGAAATGTTGAAGTTATGACTCAGACAATGATACTGACAATGATACTGGGAGTATTCCATTTGAAATGATGGGGGATTAGCAGGAATGTTGGAGGAGGATGGATGGGGAGAAGGTCATAAATTATTAACTAGCTAAATCAGGGAAGAAGGGACTTGTTTTTAGTTGAATTGGTTTAGTTGGCCTGAAAATTGGAAAATTCATAAATGACTGACCAGAGGCAGTTTAGACTAGGTTTAGGGACGTCTGATTGGTTGAGAGATGTGATCACATGGTTGTTTAAGACCAGTCTTAATGTTGGTATCACTGCTTCAAGGATGCTGCTTTCTCTCGGAAACCAAGATGTACTTAAATCAAACTAGTTTCAGTTTAATGTGGAGTCAAGCTTCTTCGAGAAAATGTTTAAAAAACTTTCCCAAGTTTTACAGAAAACATTGGAGTAAATGTTCTACTTATTTGTTCATTTTTAAATTAACTTGGAGATATTTGACATTTATATTTTGGCAAGTTATATTACATAATAATTCTGATCATTTGTGTTCATGTCATTACCAATGCTGTACCTTCCTTTAACCCAGTTGACGACGCCGGAATATTTATTTTTTCCTCGTCCCGGTCCTGCAGGTTTATTTTCAGTGAAAAATCTGAAAAATTTCTAGCCTATTAATATTTTTTTTGTCAATGAAACTAAGTTCGACAACCAAATAAACACCTTTTGACTCATTGGATACTTCAGAATAGAATCATAGTTTTTTGCACTTAAGCAGTTTGTTCAGCACACTAGACCAAACGGCAGGTGCAACGGGTTCATTAGCACGACCAGCGCCTGGGTCGAAAAGACGGCATACCTGGAGAGGAAGATCAATGCCTCGAACGTAATGGTTTAAAACTGGCCTTTACAAATGCTTGGTTGGTACGTCAAAGGAACAGGTCTTGGATAAAGGGATTAAGTAAAAAATCAACAAAAAGAGGAACTTGCTCAGTATTTGCAGTGTATTTTTGTCCGGGCCACCAACCGTGACCATGGACTCAGAAATGATTGACACATCAAGCCACCTGACGACGGCACGACCACATGTGGCGTGGTCTGACAAGTCTCCCGTTGTCCAACTGACCAAAAATCGGATTATACGTGGTTTCTGATACTAAAAACTCCGATTCATGAAAAAAAATTGCGTATATACACCAACGGCATCCGGCGAACTGGTTAAATGAAGTTGTGTAAGTTCATTTGAGATACCAGCACATCTCTGTTTCTGGGATGCAAATTGTTCCAGTTTTCTTTTGCAACAAAGCTTTTTATATTTTTACAACAAAATCAGGAGAGAGCATTCATGAATGGGGAATAAAAGAGTGACACTTTGTCTTGACCTCAGGATAAATACCTCTTGGGGTTGTGGCCATGGGCAATTATGACACACCTATGGTTATGGCTGGTTCTTTATCCCTGTGGCCGTGACTCAATCGGACTTTATCCGTAGATCAACACCATGCATTGAATTTTAACCAATTGTCATGTTTTCAGTTAAATATTTCTAATATTTTCTAATATTGATTCAGTAATATTAAATTTTCATGTTTTGAGTTCAGAGCAGATTTTCAACAGGTCATCACGGAATCGGTGTCCCAGTTTACAGAGTGACCACAGACTCAAAATTACTGGCTTATTTATGCAGCAGCAACGGTAATAAGACCTTATCATGGGGTATTATTTTCAGTCACTGATAAAATCTAAAACTAGCTAATTCATTCCATGCCCGTTGATCATGACGATACTGCCCCTTTAAGCTAGGAGGTGTGGGGGTCATGCAAAATTTTGGTGTGATTATGTAATATTCTAACTTGATCTCATGGTCATGAAAATATTGTCTCTATTATTGGCAATGTTAACGATATTTAAATTCTTTTGAAACATCTTCCCAGAGATCAATCTGGATGGGTAGTCAGGAATAAGAGTGGCTTCACGTTGGCATGCTGCCCTCTTTTCTGTCAGCAATGACCATGATAACATCAGATGGTGGTGTAGCTCGTTGTGGCCAGGATGTGTCAACTTGTTCAGGGATTTTAGAAACTTGATGTAAGTTTCTGTGATACTTGGTAAGTTATTCAATATTTTGTGTGTCTCTGAGGATTACAATCACCAAGTTGACATTTCAATCAGTTTGGTAAAAAAGGTCATTGCAGGAAAAGTTTAGTTCTTAGACAAAAATCCTCATCCAAAAGAGCTGATATTAGCTTTCTTTTAATGCGGACCTGAATTCAGTTGTTGACCTAACCACTCCCCAAACATTCTGACCTTAATTCCAACTTCATCACCACTGTGCAGCTCTGCTGTTTATACCTCAGAACGAATGGGAAAGGTTCTGCATCTGAAATGTGCAGGATTCATGCCAAAGTCAAAGTGGATGATTCTAATTTGTCTTGAAGGGAGGAAGGCTGTAAATTTTAGCAACATTTGTGTAATTCAAGAACACCTTTGATGATGGTGAACCAGTAATAAAATGTTTTTTGTTTCCCCGCCCCCCCACCCCCGACAAACCCCGATATACAACCAAATGAAATGAAAAATGATTCAAAGTTACACATTCATAGATATGATTTATTCACATCATTTATTTTTATTCACAAAATTAGATTTGCAATAATATTTTATTTTGATTGATCTATATGATGAACTGTAAAAGTAACAAAATGACAGTATATAATGAAGGTCATTACCTCATTGAAGACTCTACAAGACTGGATCCACATGGAATCATGCTCATATATATAGATAATGTACAGTGTTTAGTATTTATATCAACCAACTTCTACAAGGTATAATTTTACGACAAAATACCCAAAGCAGGGAGGAGGGGCTTCATCCCCCAAGGCCCCCACACCCCTGGATTCAAGCACAGTTATTTGGGGTTTGGGACAGAAAACCTCAAAACAGTTTGTTCATTGCAATGTATACAATTGCTTTATTACACAATTGTATGAAGATTACTATTTGTAAAAGTGTTCAATATAATGTATAAAGCTAATTATGAATGCTTATTTTTTAAAAGTGTACAATAATCATATATTTGAAAGGTAAATTTAAATCAAGAAAATTGAAGTCTCTTTGAAATTTTACAAATTATTGTTGAATTTAGTTGCTCATTTATGAGTTTAAGAGTCATGGGTTTCAGGCCATGAGAACACATTTTTGCCAGGGGGGTGCTGGGTTTTTTCCAACTATATTGGCAAGCACAAAAAATCTCAAGTGAATGAGGAGTTCACGTTCACCGCTCAAGAGTCCCTGGAGCTGTGGGGTCCTAGATAATCTGTGGTGCATCTGAGGATTCTTGATACTTTTGACACTGTTACTTGATTTTTCTTCCCAGGAATATTATTATTTGATTTTGGGGTTGATTACATCAGACAGCAATAGGGCTCAAATAAAAATGAAAATGTGAAAACATACAAGGCAATTGCAAGTTGTCAAATCGAAAGTGATTTTAAGTTGAATTTTAATTTGTCGTTCTCACAAGTTCGCTGGTAGTTACAATATTAAGGCGTTTAAACAAGCAGAAATAAAATACAGAAAAACAAAAGAACATTTTAACAGTTAATTTCATCTAAGCGCCACCTCAAATGTTACCTATATTTTGGCCCGACATTATTAAAGTAAGTTGCTTGGTTGGTAAATTGGTCATGCTCAAAAGGTGCAGCTGAAAAATAAGGCTGGTAAGCACATGATTGTGAATCAACGCTAATACTTTTTGTTTATAGCCAATCTACTAATGAACATGCAAGTACAATACACGTATTTTGTTCTTCACCAACGTAGCTAATTCATGCATATTTAAAAACTGCTACGTAATTATATTATAACTAAGTGAATTGATCCCAAAACCATCTCAAAGCATTAATGGTAGGCACTTGATCATTTTTCATAAACAATTTTGAAGACTTATAGGTAACTTAGGTAGAGTTGAACCCACAAAATCACCTCAAAGCATTAATGGAAGTACATACATTCTGGTGGACAAATGTTTTTTCATAACTTTGAAATTGGGTTGATAAGGCATTTCCAATATTTGTAAAAAAACCCCTAAAAACTTTTTTTCCCTTTAAACTCTTTATATTTAATCCTTGAGCATATATAGGCAATTGGGTTGCCCAGCCCTTTTGGGGTGTATGTTTCCTAAACCCAAGGGGCCTTTAAAAATCTCAAAATAAAAAAACATGAGGTAAGTCACTGAAGGACAAAATAAATTTTTTTAATATACGAAATGTTTAAGGTTTGGCTAAATCATTAAAGCAATTTTTGGTACTTTTACATGTGGACAAATGTTTGTTCATAACTTTTAAAATTGGTTGAAAGGCATTTAAATTTTGAAACAAAAAAAAATTTAAAGTTTTTTTTAAAACAATTACTCTTTGCATATTTAATGCGAGCATCTATAGGCAACGGGGGGAATTGAACTAAACCCCTCTGTGGTAATATCTTTTTGGCCCACAAAATTGCCCTATAAATATAAAAAAGGGTTTTTATTTTTTGTCCCAATGGTATTGGCCCGCCCCCTTTTGGTAAAAAAAATTAATTTTTCAGTAAAAAACGGGGAAGGGAAAGAATTGAAAAAAAAGTATTGAAAAAATTTTGAATAAATTAAAAAGTAACTTTTTCCAAAGACAATGTCAAAAGCAAAATGGGGGAACCTTTTAAAAGGTATTTGTAACTTTTCATATTCTGCAACTTCCTTTTTTAATATAAAATAAAAAAAAATGTTTTTCCTCTGAAACCCAAATTAAAAATTACAAATAAAATATAAAAATCATCAAACTTTTTTGAAATGAATTAATAGCTACCTCGTCTTTTTTTAAGTTTATTGGTTTTTTTATTAAAGACTCGGGAAAATGCTTATTTTGGGGTGAAGAAAATCTTCAATTATTCTTTTTGTTGGTTCTTGAAAAAAAAAGCTTCATTTAATGTTGTTTTTGCTCTGTACTCTTGTCTTCAAACATTTAAAAAAATGATAAAGATTAATTCTAAACATGATACTAAAAGATTCTACATTACATGTTTGGGTAACATTCTTGAAGGACACCATTGATGATAAAGGAGATTGCCAGTCACCCATGTTGGTTTAAATCAATTAGGGATATATCTTCACTGATTGTCTGCTGCTACCAGCGTCCCATCTGCAGTAAATTGTTTCCCCTGGGCCGGACCCGGGTATACGTGATGAATCTCCTTCATCATCAATGGTGAATTGACCAGTGTTACCCCACCCCTGCAATGTATATCCCTGATCTGTCGGCTACACCATTGCAGTTTGCTGCCCATTGATTGTTGGTTTGTTGGGTAATGAACCTTACTATCAACAATGTCTATGTTGGTCAAAACCACGACCAACTCTATTTTATTATCAATGGCCAGGGAAGGTCTTGTTTATGGCGGTGAAGGGTGAGCCATCAGTGGGCTGTGCTCACCCCCAAATCTTTCCATCACCTATTTATTTCCCCTTTTTTTACTGCTACTGGGGGGCCTGCTGTCTTCCTACCTCCTATGAGGCCTGTGGAAGTAAAGGCAAGTGTCCCATCATTTTGACATCTTGTGACATGTTGCTGGGTCTACAACCACTGTGATTGTGTATATTTAAACCCAAATGGATCGGGAAATTTAAATAGAATAACCGCCGTAATTAGTTTTATGTTTTATGAGCTGAACTTAAATGAAGGTTTCTACATTTTGACATGACTATACTTTAAAGGATGTTCATTTGAACCTTTGAACTTCGTGTTTTTTTCACTATTTATTTTAATCGTGTTGTTTGAAAATAAAATAGGGTAAATTTTAAAATTTTGACGAGTGGTAATTTTAGCCAAAATTTTAATGTATGAAGGTTTTAATAGCAAAAATGTGTTTGAGCCACTTTCTTTATCTGGAAAATTATTAGTGGAACGTTTCTACATTAAAATTATTCAAACATTTGTTTTTTTTGTTTAGGTATTACTGGGGAAAAAAAAAATTAATGAAAAATAATTTGTAATGCACTCATAGTTAAAGATTTTCCCTTTCTAAGAGGTCATGGAAACGAAACAAATTGATTTTCAAAACTCTGGAATTACTTTAAGGTTTTCTGAAATAAAAAATCTAAAATTTTCAGCTGGGGGCGTGCGGTTCCCGATCCCACTGAAACTCATTATCGGGAAAATCCCAATATAATTGTTTCAAGCTAAATTTCCGGTTCCAATCCCGAACCGACTGAAACTGTCATTCTCGAAATCTTAAAATAATTGTTTCATGCTGGGCTGTGGGTATCAGGATCAATACCTGCTAAACTATCATTACTCTGTGGGAAAATCTAATATAATTGTTTCTAGCGGGGCTGTTTCAGGTTCAGTCCGACTGAAACTTCTTACTCTTAAAACTCTAAATTTTTTTCTAGCTGGGTTGCGGTTCAGGATCCAGATACCCGACTAAACTTCATTTCTCTGTAGAAACTCCCAAAAATTGTTTCTGTAGGGTGTGCGGTTCAGGGATCAGATGCAAAACTTATTTCTCTTAGAAACTCTAATATAATTGTTTATAGTGGGGCTGTGCGGTTCGGGTTCGATCCCCACAAACTTCATTACTCTTTAAAAATCCCCAATATAATTGTTTCTATGGGGGTGTGCCCGGGTTTCCGGGGTTAATCCACTGCTTCATTACTCTTGAAACTCCTAATATAATTGTTTCTGCAGGGGTGTGCGGGGATCCGGGTTCAATACCGCTGAAACTTCATTACTCTTAAAACTCCCAAATTTGTTTCATAGCTGGGGTGTGCCGGGGATCGGATCAGTCCCCGAAACTTCTACTCTGAAAAATCCCAATATAATTGTTTTTATAGCTAGGGCTGTGCGGTTCAGGGTTTAGATACGCTGAAACTTTATTCTCTGTGAAACTCTAATATAATTGTTTTATAAGGGGGTGTGCCGGGGATCCAGGTATCAATACCCCACTGAAATTTACCGGTTATTTTGGTTCCAATTACCCGCAATTTTTTTTAAAAACGGACTTAACTTGGGGTTGCAAAAAAGAAATCTTTACTCTTGAACAATGTAATGTTACACTTTTAAACAATTTTCTTTAAATTCAAAGTTCCCCAATAAACCTTTGTAGTATTTTACCAACACCATATTTTTCTCCAACTGTTTGTGATACATTGTCAATTTAAGACTCAAAGGGCCTGACAGTGGCTCTTCAAAAAACTTATCCCCAGATGGGGAAAATTTGCTAATTGTTTGATTTGGATTGTGAGGCAATTTCATGCTGATCCGGGTTTTATAACATGTGAATACAAAATTCTTTTCCGAATGGTTCCCCCCCACATGTTTTGTAACCCCCGGGGGATGTTTTCAACAAAAAATAAGGGAAAATCCGGGTAAGTTTCCTGTTTGGGGGATCGGTTCCAAATTATCAGCCCCCTATTCCGGGTATACAATTTTTAAAATTTCAGTATTACAAATCAAAAATAAATAATTCCCCTTAAAAAATTTAAAATTTTCGGTGGTTAGAACGTCAGTGCGACCCTTCCTGACATCATTGAAAAAATTATCAATGAATAGGGTATTTTTGGGGTCTAAATTTCAATTCTGTTCTAAAAATGAAAAACAATGATCTTTGAAAACCCTTCCCCATGTTTTACACATTTTAACTGTTTTTTAATTTTTATAACTCCTGTGTGTGTTCACACCGATGGATCTCTTTTCTGTTATGTGTACAAAAATATCTGTTCTTTTTTAGGGGGAAAAAAGGGGACAAAAAAAATTTTCTAGGAAAATTTTAGCAAAAAATAGGTTGTTTAAAAAAACAATCTATCAGTCTCCCCAAGAAATTTTTTTTTTCAGTAAACCTTTAAAAATACTGAACCAGTTTTTTTTCAAAAACAGGAAAATCCGATGTAATCTTTGTTTTCTCTTGTTGAATTTGGGTAAGTAGGGAAAAAAAATTATAATTGTTTGTGTTCATTGTTTCCTGCAATTTTGCCAGTTTATTACAAAGAACATCTGTCTGATTTTCCATCAATATGGGAAAAATTTGACCATTCAATGGATAAAGCGGGGTACCAAAAAGTTATTTTGTCTCTTTTTTTTTTTATTCGATAACTTTAAACTGGTCCAATGCCCTGATCAATTGGTCTGTCAATGCATGGGTATGTCAATGAGTTTTCCATTTCAAAAACCCAAATTTATTAAAAGGTTTTGGTAGTTTTTCTTGAAAATTTTGAAAAAAGTTTAAAAAATTTGGGGACTGGTTGTTTTAAAAAAAAAGCACTCGTCTGTCTTAAACTTGTTGACTGGCTGAAATCGTGGGAAATTCACTTTTTAATTTGGAAAAAAGTAATTAAAATTCTGGTTGGGAAAAAGATGAACAGCCCCCTCTTGAAAATTCGTATTTTCCCAAATAACAATTTAAATCTTAGCAGAATTCCCAAAAATTAAAATATCCATCAATGGCTTACGAAGACGACAGTTAAAAAAACAACAACCCTTTATGCTGCTACCCATCCCTTTTTTGAACCCCCTTTATGTGTTTCATTTACATTTAAAAAACGTATCATCATGATCAACAGGGGATGGGTCAGAAAGGTTTTGATTAAAGACCTTTAAAACCCCCCTAGGGGGCTTCAGTCCTAAAGAATCAAATTTTCCCCTCACTGTGTTTATCTTAAAACAGGACACCAATTTTCCCCTTGAAATCTGCTCTGATTGACAATACTGTCCCCTTTAAAAAACAGTTTTCTTTGAAATTGACTGAATAAAATGGACCTGCATTTATAGATGTTTGTTTAAAAAATAAAAAAACCTTTTAAGTCAAATGATATTTTGTTTATTTTGGATGTCTAAAAAGTCATAACAATGAATAAAATCTTTGTTAAAATGGTTTTTGAATATCTTTAAAATTCCCTTCCCAAACCCAAATTTTTTTTTTGGTCTGGGGCAGTTTTGTTTCTTTTCTCTGTTTTGAATTTTCCTTCTTATAAAACTTTTTATACTTCAATTTTCTTTTTTTGTTGTTTTTTGGTTTGTACTTTGTGAATTTGGCGTGTAAATTAAAAATAATTGAAATAAATTACTCCCCCCCTCTTGTTTTTACAGCATACTGTCCCATCTTTGAAAATAATGTTACCAAAACACTTCCTTTATTGGAATGGTTCTTTTTTGATGTCCCTTTGCGCGTTACCACTCTATTGTTCAGTGTCTGTCACTGCAATCATCACCGGTTGACAAGCAATCCCAGCCCTTGAAATTTTCCCAGTTTCCAAATTTATCACCTCCCATTTGGGGTTTCCCCGCTCCCCCTTGCCAATTGAAAACCCCCCCTCTGACTCTCCTGAAACTCAGATGACAAAACCTGTATCAATCTTGGGGGACTTTGATCAAAATTTTAAATCCTTGCGTAGTGGGATGATGCAAAAAGGGAGGATCTGATAATTGTTGGTGACATCTTTGGGGTCTCAGTAATCTTATTTGTTTAAAAATTACACTCATTGTTTGCCATTTAAATTTGTTATGATCTTTTTGGGGGTTTTTTTTCATTATGACTCTCTTGACTTTCCCACCATCTCTCAGCTCTTTTCCTCTGCCATGGTTCTTTCCCAAAGGGTGCGATCGTCTTTCATTTTGAGGCAGTTGTAAATTTTCAAGTTTTTTGAAATTTCAAGGGTAAAATTTACTAATGACTGTTTATATTTGGGTGGGGGGTCATACTCAATGTACTCATGTTTTGGGACGTGGTGGGGCATCAAAAAGGAATCAACCCCTTTTCCTTTCCCCCCATGGGTTGGGGATTCTGGGGCGCTTTTTGTTTTGCTCCTTTTTTGCTACCTTCCCTGTAAGTCAAAAAGGGTGGTATGGTTTGAAATCGGATTTTTGTCTTTTTAAAGTTTGCGAGGTTCTGTACGTCAAAATTGGATAGCCTCATTTCTTCTACATCTCCCCATTACGTATTCAGAGCTGAAACTTCTGTTGCAGTGTCTCCTCAACAAGACCAATTAGATAAGTTGGTCTTGGGGCCTGAAACCCATCGGGGGTTGGTTCCCGTCGCACAAAAGGGCAAGGAAACATGACAGCATCCTTGTATTTGGGTGTGGTTTCATCTAAACAGTTTCACAGACTTTAACGTCCGTATTTTTTGTCCTTTAAAACCCCTTTGCAAATACCGCCTCAAGATGATCCTTCGATTTTCTAGAGCTCAATGTTGGTTTAAGTAGCCATTTCTATAGTCTGTTTATAAATATTTTGGGAAAGAAAAGTAAATCAGACTCAATTCCCAAACCCTCAGTTAAGAACTAAGTTTTTAAAAGTGTTTAAAAAGGTTATTGACTTTCAGAAAAAACTTAAATTTCATTTTTAGATACAATTTTTTTAATAAATCTTTTTTAACAAAAATTCTTTTAAAAAATTATTTTCATTTTTCGAAAACAAATTTCAATTCAATTTTAAAAAATTTTGCCTTGTTTGGTCATCTATTAAAATTAAAATTTTTGATTTTTATTACTCATGCTGACAAAAAACTGGAATTTAAATTTTTTGGGTCACCAAAGTTGTAACAAAAACCCGACATCTAACAAAAATCATTAAAAATATATTGCAAATGTTGAAACCGAAATTAATATTCATCCTCAATTTTAAATTTGTTTTTCCTTTTAACATACAAAATTTTTATTTTTTTTTTCTTTAAAATTTTTGAACCCAAAACAAAAAAATATTAAAAAAAATTTCATATAAAAACTTATTTTTTTTAAAATTTTCAAACATTTTCAACGTTGTGTTAAAAATTTTCCCCCAGTTTTTTTTTTAAAAATTTCCCCAAATTTGCTTTCTATTTTACTTTGAAGGGAAAAACCCGGTTTTAATAAAAATGTACTAAAAAATTAATTTATTTGGTCCCTCTAAATTCTTTCTGCTATACCAAAATCGGACCTTTTTTTTTTCCCAAATTTTAAAGTTTTTTTTTCTAAAAATAAATTTGATAAAACAGAAAATTTTTTAATCTCCATTGTAATGTGGACCTGATTTTTTAACTAACATTCAACATCATAAAGTTTCAACAAAAAAATTTTGATAATACATCTAAATGAATTAAATTTCTATACAGTTTAACATTCATTACAGGTTTTGATCCCAAAATGGGGTCCCTATGGGAAAAAAAAATCTCTGGTAGATGAACAAAAATTAACCTATATTTGTCCCTAAATCCTCCCAAAAATCTAAACAAAAAAAAATGTTACACCTCCATTTTTTTGTTTATTGAAGCCAGGGAAAACAAAATGGTAAATTTTTTTCTTTCTGACAGGCATATGATATAACATAAACGTTAGGGGATCCCCCAAAAAAATGGCGCTTGACAAACACAGTTCAGTTCTGGGGAGTACATGCAAAATCTTAGGTCATAGGTCTTCTTTTGTAATAAAGTGTCGGGGTACCATAATTTTGACTCAATGACTTTCATATTGAAATTTTGTGAAAGTTCAGCTGTGTTGCATGATGTTGTATATATTGTATCCCTTGTGTTGTAAAGGTAAATTTTAATCTACAGGATTAAACCCTGTTTAAACCCTAGGTAAGGGCCTTTTAGTTAACCTACTTTTAAATAAAAAACTCTTTTCTCTGACTTTTCCCTGATAATCACTATTCTGATATTGCTTCTCTGAAAAAAAACCAAACCCTTGTTGAAACACTGAGACACAGTGGGTGTTCTGAAATTCTGGGAAAACTCGACCACTGCCCGTTTTCAGGCCCCATTGGGCAGGGGTTCTAAAATTTGGGATTTTTAAATTTTGGTTTCACATCCATTTTTAAATATTTTACTTACCTTTAAACAAAATGGTTTAGTCCTCATTAAAAACTTACCTGTAAATAAAATGGATCAGTCAAAAGTAGTCTAACCTCACCTAGTTTAGTTTAACAAGGTGAGGCTACATCAAACCATGGTTTGTTAATTGTCGTTGTGTATTGTCAGTTCTTTGTGTAAAGTTTCCTTTTATTAAAACCAGTCTTTGTAGACTTAAATAATACTGCGCTGTAGGATCTTGTGAATGTATACAATAAAACAGCAGCAGAAACTGTAGCTTCACCCAATGATCCAGATATCTTTTATTTGAATGGAAAGAGTGAGCAAAGGAGGCTTAATTTAAATACTAGAATTGTTATGTAAGAGATGTAGTTATAGGAAAAGTTATATGGGGAAATAGTGAAAGTGTAAATGTGCAGTGTGGAAGAAAGTTTGATAGAGTGAGGTTGACAGTTTTGCTAGCCATCACCCAACAGTCCACAAGTCGATTTGTGCCACAGCTTGCATATTACAGATGCAAAGGAAATAGCCACGTCAAGCAGTCACCTTGGGCAAATCGTTCAGATTTTAGCAGGGCATATTGGCCCCATATGGCGGCAGCGTAATACCCAACCCAAGATTCTTCAACAATCACTGCAATAATACAAACCGTAAGTTAAAAACCAGTTTTCTTTATGACATAAATGTATTAACTTTGATTCAAAAGGAAAACGATTCGCAAAATAAGGTGATATCCCTTGTGGATTATTTAATGATAGAAAAAACAAACAAGATGTTGAGTGGATTTAAGAGAAGTAGCCTATAGTTGTTCCAATACACTGGAATAGATTAATTTAAGCTTGGTTTAAAGGAATACAAACAAGGAAATATTTTTTAAAATTTAAATTGTTGCATTATAAAACCCATATTTTCGATAGCTTTGGTTGATCTATTTCAATTATAGATGGCCTTTAACCTGGAGTAGAAGATATATAAACTTGAGAGTGGGAGAGAGACACCACCCGGGACGAGTATAGACAGCAGAGGGTCCATCCCAGTAAAACCTGCCGATCATCGTAACTACCTACCCGTGATGTTAACTATTCCATAGTGTAAACTCTTCCATGGTGTTAGTATTGAGTCCGAAAAGGTGCCCAATATGAACACCAAAAGTGTGTTTTTTAAAGTAATATCTTTGGACTATAGAACTTGTAATTAAAATTAATCAAATGGGTGGATAAATGCTTTCTTAAAAAGATAGCTCTTCAAAAAAAAAACAACAACTAGTTTCAGGAAATATTGTTGATATATACAATAGACCTTATGCATTGGCGATCATCAACGCCATCTTAGAGGTAAAACGATGATGAAACAATGGAAAATGCACATCTATACACGCGCGGCACACATATTAGGCCAATAAGCAACCTTCTTTTGACCTCTAGCCGAGGGCGCCCTACTCAAATGACATGTGCATAAGGTCTATTGGCTTTATAGGATTAAAATTACTATAAAATTGCACCTACCCTTGACGTTAACTATTCCATAGTATAAACTCTTCCATGGTGTTAGTATTGGTCAAGGAGCCCAATATGAACACCAAAAGTGTAGTTTTTAATAGTAACATCTTTAGATTATAGAACTTGTAATTAAAAATTCATCCAATGGGCGCATAAATGCTTTCTTAAAAGGATAGCGCTTAAAATAAGGAAAACAACTAGTTTCATGAAATATTGTTAATATATATAATTGGCTTTATATGATTAAAATACTATAATATTGTAATATTTGTACATGTATGTTATAAAATAGTGTTTGATTAAATATAATTTTAAACAAATAAATTAAAAATATAAAAGGCTTCTTGAGGACATTGTTTATTTTCTATTGATTTTTGGACCGGATTTGACAGTGGTCAATCCTCATAGGAGCAGTGTGATAAATTCATAGTCCCATTTAACCCATTGCCCCTACACCCTTACATCATTGACTCTTTACTCTATGGGAGCTATTATTATTACAATAAACATGATCAAATGTGAGTTATTTCATTCTCAAATGTTGATATTGATCAATATTTGGGTTTGTGATGTCACCAATTCACTGTGATGTAGATTTAGTGCAAGTAAAATGTACTTTATTTTAAAATGAAAATTCCAGATATTGAATTTGTACTAATATTTGTTTCTGTCTAATTTTAATTATTAAAGGACAGTATCGCCATGATCAAAGCAGATTTTCAACAGGGCATGGAATCAGTGTTCTTGTTTAAGATGAACACAGTGACTGAAAATTACTGATTCACTTATACAGCAGCAACAGTTAATATGACCTTATCATGTGGATATTATTTTCAGTCACTGAGTTAATCTAAAACCATTGCCTCAGATTCCATGCCCTGTTGATCGTGATGATATTGTCCCTTTAATTAAGAATGAAACTGTTAGAAGTAGTTTGTAATTTTTAAGAAATGTTGTAGTCATGACTCAGGACAATGATACTGGGGAGTATTCATTTGAAATGATGTGGATTAGCAGGAATGTTGGAGGAGGATGGTGGGAGAAGGTCATAAATTATTAACTTAGCTTCAGGGAAGAAGGGACTTGTTTTTAGTTGAATTGGTTTAGTTGGCCTGAAAATTGGAAAATTCATAAATGACTCAGAGGCAGTTTAGACTAGGTTTAGGACGTCTGATTGGTTGAGATGTGATCACATGGTTGTTTAAGACCAGTCTTAATGTTGGTATCACTGCTTCTACAAGGATGCTTTCTCTCTTTGAACCAAGATGTACTTGAATCAACCAGTTTCAGTTTAATGTGGAGTCAAGTCTTGAGAAAAATGTTTAAAAAAACATTCCCAAGTTTTACAGAAAACATTGGAGTAAATGTTCTATTTTGTTCATTTTTTTAAATGCAAGTACTTGAGATATAATTTATATTTCAAGTTATAGCTGTCATATAATAATTTGATCATTTTGTGTTCATGTCATTACCAATGCTGTACCTTCCCTTTAACCAGTTGACGTCGGGAATATTTATTTTTTTCCGGTCCCCCGTGCAGGTTTATTTTCAGTGAAAAATCTGAAAAAATTTCTAGCCATTAATATTTTTTTTTGTCAATGAAACTAAGTTCGGACAACCAAATAAACACCTTTACTCATTGACATTTCGAGAATTAAATGGCTAGTTTTTAATTACGGTTGTGTTTGTTCAGCACAATTAGACCGCTGGCAAGCTCCGATGCAAACGGCCTATTAGCGACCAGCGCCCGGTCGAAAAGACGGCATACCTGGAGAGAGATCGAATGCCCTCGTAAACAATGGATATAAATCCGTCTTTACAAATGCTTGGCTGGTACGTCAAAGGAACAGGTCTTGGATAAAGGGATTAAGCAAAATCAACAAAAAGAGTGAACTCGTTCAGTATTTGCAGTGCATTTTGTCCGGGGCCACCGAACCGTGACCCCATGGACTCCGAAATGATTGCGTGTATACACATCAGCCAACGACGGCACGCCACATGTGGCGTGTTGACAAGTCTCGGTGACACACACAAAATCGGAATGCGTGTTTAGACGCCTCCCGATACGCTGTACAAAAAAATTGCGTGTATACACGGCATCCGAAGCGAACTGGTTAAACAGTTGTGTAAGTTCATTTGAGATGCACCAGCTACATCTGTGTTTCTGGATGCAAATTGTTCCAGTTTTGCAACAAAGTTTTTTATATTTTTACAACAAAATCAGGAGAGCATTCATGAATGGGAATAAAAGAGTGACACTTTGTCTTGACCTCAGGATAAACACCCCTGGGGTTGTGGCCATGGGCAATTAAGGACATTACCTATGGTTTACTGGTTCTTTATCCCTGTGGCCGTGACTCAATCGGACTTTATCCTGTGATCAACACCATGCATTGAATTTTGAATCCAATTGTCATGTTTTCAGTTAGATATTTCTAATATTTCTAATATTGATTCAGTAATATTAAATTTTCATGTTTTGAGTTCAGAGCAGATTTTCAACAGGTCATGGAATCGGTGTCCTAGTTTAAGATGACCACAGTGACTGAAAATTACTGGCTTATTTATGCAGCAGCAACGGTAATATGACCTTATCATGTGGGGTATTATTTTCAGTCACTGATTTAATCTAAAACTAGCACTCTGATTCCATGCCCTGTTGATCGTGACGATACTGCCCCTTTAAGCTAGGGAGGTGTGGGGTCATGCAAAATTTGTGTGATTATGTTAATATTCTAACTTGATCTCATGGTCATGAAAACATTGTCTCTTATTGGCTTGAATGTTAACGATATTTAAATTCTTTTGAAACATCTTCCTAGAGATCAATCTGGATGGGTAGTCAGAATAACATGATGGCTTCAATGTTGCAGCATGCTGCCCTCTTTCTGTCAGCAATGACCATGATAACATCAGATGGTGGTGTAGCTCGTTGTACAGGATGTGTCAACTTGTTCAGGGATTTTTGTGAAACTTGATGGTAAGTTTCTGTGATACTTGGTAAGCATATTCAATATTTTGTGTGTCTCTGAGGATTAAGAATCACCAAGTTGACATTTCAATCAGTTTGCAAAAGGTCATTGCAGGAAAGTTTAGTTCTTAGACAAAAAATCCCTCATTCCAAAAGAGCTGATATTAGCTTTCTTTTAATACGACCTGAATTCAGTTGTTGACCGAACCACTCCCAAACATTCTTGACTCAATTCCAACTTCATCACCACTGTGCAGCTCTGCTGTTTATACCTCAGAGCGAATGGAAGGTTCTGCATCTGAAATGTGCAGGATTCATGCCAAAGTCAAAGTGGATGATTCTAATTTGTCTTGAAGGGGAGGGAAGGCTGTAAATTTTAGTACACATTTGTGTAATTCAAGAAATACCTTTGATGACGGTGAACCAGTAATAAAATGTTTTTTGCTTGGTTGGTAAATTGGTCATGCTCAAAAGGTGCAGCTGAAAATAAGGCTGGTAAGCACATGATTGTGAATCAACGTTAACATTTTGTTTATAGCCAAATCTACGACTGAACATGCAAGTATAATACATGCATTTTGTTCTTCACCAACGTAGCTAATTCATGTATATTTAAAACTGCTACGTAATTATATATAACTAAGTGGGAATTGAACCCAAATCCATCTCAAAGCATTAATGGTAGGCACTTTGATCATTTTTCATAAACAATTCTGAAGACTTATAGGTAACTTAGGTAGGAGTTGAACCCACAATCACCTCAAAGCATTAATGGAAGTACATGTTACTGGTGGACAAATGTTTTTTCATAACTTTTGAAATTGGTTGATAAGGCATTTCAATATTTGTAACTTAAAACCCGCCTGAAAAAACTTTGTCCTTCAACAAGTTAGCTCTTTGCATATTTAATGCCTTCGAGCATATATAGGCAACTTGGGTGGGAACTGAACCCAGAACCCTCTGCATGGTAGATGTTTACCTTTGAACCACCAAGATTGCCTATAAATGCACAAAAGTATTAACGGAACTACATGAGGTAAGTCACTGAAGGACAAAATAAATATTTTTGACAAAAGTATATCAACAAATGTTTAAAGGTTTTACCTACAATCATGTCAAAGCATTAATGGAAGTACATGTTACATGTGGACATATGTTTGTTCATAACTTTTGAAATTGGTTGACAAGGCATTTCAATATTTGAAACTAAAAATAAAATCTGAAGACTTTGTCCTTCAACAAATTAGCTCTTTGCATATTTAATGTATTTGAGTATCTATAGGCAACTTGGGTGTGAATTGAACCCAGAACCCTCTGCATGGTAGTGCAGATATCTTACATTTGGACTACAAAAATTGCCTATAAACGCTCAAAAGTATTAAAGGAACTACATGAGATAAGTCACTGAAGGACAAAGTTTAAAAATTGAAAACATATTAAAAATGCCGTTGAGTTTTTTATTCATGTTAGTGTACATGTATTTAAAGCAGTGTTTTTGTTTGTTAAAAATTTGATTTACCGCATCCTTGTCACCGCACTATCCCAATTGGGATATCCTTTTATCCAGGTTGTAATCCTAATGAGTAAATAAAAAAGTCCCCAATCCGAAAACATTTTTTCTAATGCAACAGATGCCCCCTCAGAAAAAAGAAGGAGAAAAAATCCAAACTAATGTATTACACACTGGTGATGAATTTTAAACACAGTATGGCAAACCTGGTCAAAGACCCAACTCAATAGGGTCTGACACTAACAATTCACATCCTATCTAGTCCCAGGCTAGGGGGGGGGGGGATACTGTCCCATTAATACCTGTATTACCTACAGCCATCTTAAGTCATGTTCCCTTTACCTGTGGTACTTAAATCTTAACACCCATGTAAGAGGTACCAGTCTAATAATTGCGTCATTCTGAAATCATTCAGTGTTAATATATGAAGACACCCAAGACTGAGTCTGCGTTGATAAATAATCAATAAGATGATGGTTCCGTCTTCAGAACGGAATGCAATCTAATAATCAATATAGCATTTCAATGAAATCACAAATGTGTGATTGGTTATATCATCATCAAATACATCTGAAAATTGAATTTACATAAAACTCAGCACTTCCTGTGGAAAAAAGTTTTCCATAATACTACTAGTAGTACTACTAGTACTAGCACTAAAACATGAGTGAACATTAACCCTATCAGGACCAGGCTTTTTTGGACTTTTCCAAAGGTTTCGACCGATTTTTAAGAAACTGGCCACAAAATTAGCATGTTAAAAATATCCCATTGATAAAAAACTTGATATAGTTGTGTTGGGTACCAGGCAATTTCGGCCTCTAGTCGACAAATGGTCCTTGTGCGAACTGGGCCCACGCTGTAACTATCACTGATGATCGATCGTGACGACTACGTCATACAATTTGACGGCTTAGCAGACATACGGTCCGCAAGCAGACTATGAACCAAAAGTCCATTGTTTATAATGGTTTGGCGCGTGCACGGACTAGGGCAACATCGACACAGGGCATTGCATGCATGCCGCCAGCGTGTGCAAAGTTATGTATAACTCAAGTAGTTCTAATTATAAGAGCGCGGCGCCGAAATAGTGGGAATTCAACAATGATTTTTTGTAATGTGTTACATTATTTTTTCAGGGATTTTTTCAGGGATTTTTTTTGCTTAGGTAAGAATAGTTATAGTTCTTATGATAGAATGTGCATTATGTTCGAAGTAGAGGATGCTGTAGTATATTCCAGCACCCCCAACCAAAACATTGGGGGTGCTGCAGCACCCACAGCACCCCCCGTTCTCGGGCTTGTGGGTTTCCTGAAGATAATTTCTGTCTGGAATGGGACAGAAATGATTGCATAGAAACCTACAGTGCTTTGGTTAGAAACTGTGAATGAGATTTCACAACTTGTTTCCAAATGAAACATTGACTGGTCAATTGTTTATATGCAATTCTTGATTGTCATTTAGTATTCATTCACATGATGACATTTTACAAACAGTGTATCAAGAATGTACTATTCATTTTTATTTCCCTCCAGGTTGACAGCATGACAACCCTTCTAATTGACCTGATCAGAGGTCAACAAGAAACAGTCTCAGCAAGAAACATCCTCAACCAAGAGAGATCAGCTCAAGATGCTCCAACAAAAGGTAAGAGGAAGAAAACTAGACTTGTATAAGGTGCAGCTCAGGTGTTAGAATATAACCTTTCCATTATGCAACTCTGTACAAGGGTGGATCCAGAGGGGAAAAGAGAGGTATAGACCTTTCTTTTTGCTATGTCACAATTGTAGTTTTTGTCAACTGGTGATTGGCAAACAATGGGTGACCATCAGTGAAAACAAAGAAAGTATTGACAAGATATTGACATATGAATAATTAAAGAGTAACATTTACAAATCAACAGACAATGTCAAAAGCAAAATCAGGGGAACTCGCTCTTAAAGGTATTTGTAACTTTTTCACTAGTGATTCCTGGCAACTTCCTTTTAATATGAAAAATAAATAAAAATGTATTTTCCTCATAGAAAGGCAACCAAATACTTAACAATTACAAATGAAATTAACAAATCATCAGAGGCTTGTTTTTGAAATGAATTAATAGCTAGCCTCGTCATAAATTAATTTATTAGTTCATATGTGGATTTCTTTTATTAAAGACTCTGGAGAAGTGCTTAGCTAAATTGGTGAAGGGCAAACATCTAAATCAATTATTCATTTTAGTTGGTTCTTGAAGCAAAAAAAGACTTCATTGTCAATGAATTGTATATGCTCTGTATCTCTTGTCATGTCAAACATTAATAAAAAATGATACAAGATTAATTCTATAGAGTGACATTGATACTCAAGATTCTACATTACATGTTTGGGTAACATATCTTGAAGAGGACATTTCACCATTATGATGATGACAAGGGAGATTGCCAGTCAGCAGCATGTTGGATTACATCACATTGTGATATATCTTCACTGAGTTGCAGTCTGCTGCTACCAGCTGATGCCCATCTGCAGTGAATGTGATTCCCATCGGGTAGTACAGACCCTGAGCTATACATGAGATGAATCTACCATCATCTTCATAATGGTGAATATGACCATTGTTAACCCCATTGCGCATTGCAATGTATATGCCTGATCTGTCACAGCATACACCAGTGCAGTATTGAACTTCCTGACCATTGATTGTTGGTTTGATTGTGAGTAATGAAGTACCATTGCCATCAACCATGTCTACTTGATGTTGGTTATAACCACTGACTACAACTCTATTATTATTATCAATGGCCAGGAACCAAGGTGGTGTTTTGACTGGCATAGTGTGAATGAGCGAGCCATCAGTGGGGCTGTGCTCGCTTACCACCATCCTCTTCACATCACCTATTATGATGTTACCCTTATTATTTACTGCTACACTCAAGAGTGACACTGCTGTCTTCCCTACCTCACTATGAGGCACTGTGTGGAAGTCAAAGGCAAGTGTGCCATCATTGTTGTACATCTTGATGACATTGTTGGTGTAGTCCACAACCACTAAGTGATTGTGTATAGCTGCAATGCCACGTGGACCTGGAAAAATAATAATAATAGAGATAACACAGCACAGTGATATAACAATTATGTGTGTTATGTTTTATGAGCTGAACATTACCTAAATGAAGATATTTCTACATATTTTGACATGAAGGTCTATACATGTACAAAGGGATTCACAACAGCCAATGTTCACTTTGAACCTTTAAACTGTCATGATTTATTATTCACTATTTATTACAATCAATGTCATGTTTCAGAAAATAAAATATGCTAAATTTAAATTGATGACAGCCAGTGAGTACATGTATAGCACATAATTTCAATGTATGAAGGTTTTAATAGCATAACATGTAGTTATGAGCCACTTTCTTTTTCTAGTAAAATTCAGTTACATGTAAGTGGAACGTTTCTACATTAAATTATTATTCAAACATTTTGTTTAATGTTTGTTGAGATATTACTAGGAGAGTAATTAGACAGTGAATAAAGAGATATTCTAATGCCCTCATAGTTATAGAGATTTCCCCGCTTTCTAAGAGAAGGTCATCGGAAACTGAATCAAATTGATAATTTCACATTAACTCATGGTTAATTACTTGAAAGGTTTGCTGAAATACATGTAGAAACTCCTAATATAATTGTTTCATAGCTAGGGCTGTGCCGGGTATCTGGGTATCCAGATACCCGACCGAAACTGTCATTACCCGGTTCCATTTTTCGGTTCCAATTACCGGTCCGTAAACGACTTAACATTTGAGCGTTGAAACAGAAATCTGTGACTCTTGAATAATGTAATGTTTACACTTTTACAGACAATTATCTTTAAATTCAAGAGATTACACTCCAATAAAGCCTTTGTAGTATTTTACCAACATTTGCCATATATTTTTCTCCAACTGTTTGTGATACATTGTATCCAATCATTAAGACTGCAAAGGGCCTGACAGTGGCTGCTTCAAACAACTTATCACACCAGCAGCATATGAGGGAATATTTGCCTAATTGTTTGCAGTAATTGGATTAGTTAGGCAATTGCATGCTGATCATGATCGGGTAATTTATAGCTTGTTATGTGAATACATAATTTTTTTTCCCTAATGGTTTCCGCCCACATCACCTTTGACCAATGACATAATTCAACACCTGTTTTGTGAACATAAACAACCAACCAGAGCTCTGATCACGCACACAGGTCTTCTAGTGTCCTGACTCAGTCACGTGTTATGTTCAGGTAGGCTGCTGTGTGCGTGTGATCAATGGGGCTTTCTTTTGTACATCGTACATCGTATATTGTAACTCAGACACTTTTACTGCGATCAGTTTTTATTTCTGAAATAACTTTCAGTAAATACAATACAGGTACATATTTCATGAACAGATTTTACTTTAATAAAAATGAAACGGTAAAGAAAAGATCATGTATTTGTACACCACGGGAGGCATGTTTTCAACAAAAATGAAAACAAATATCCGAGTAGCCGAAGTTTCCTGATTTGGGGTATCCGGTTCCAAATATATCTGAAAATGCACACCCCTATTCATAGCTATACAATGTGTGTAAGCTTGTCAGTATTACAAATCAAAACATAAATAATTACGCCTTCAATGTAAATTGTCAGAGCTGGTTAGAACAGTAAGTGACACAGACCCTTCATATGATATCATTGACAGAATTATCAATGAATAGGGAGTATGTTTGGCGTCTAAATTTACTTGAATTCTGTTCAAAGATGAAAATGCACCAATGATCTTTTGACACACTTGCTAACACACATATGTGTATTTACAGCATATGTACATCATGTGTATTTAAGTTTTGATAACTCCTGTGTGATGTTCACACATGATGGATGCTACCGTATGCTGTCAATCATGTGTACAAAAATATATGTTCTTTTTTTCAGGGGGGTAAAGAACAGCGACAAAAAACAACAATTTTCTGCGATTGAAATATATTTTAGAGAAACAAAACACAAATGAGGTTGTTACAACATCCAATCTATCAATCTCCCAAAGGAATATTTCTATTTCAGTAAACATTGAAAAGGAAATTTTTTCTGAACCAGTTTTTTCTCAAAATCAGGAAAGTCCGATGTCAATCTTTGTTTACATCGTGGCAATGCGGCATAGCGTGTGGTGTAAGTGAGGGAAAACAAACTTATCAAGATTATGTGTATGTGTACATTGTATACCTGCAATTAATGCTCAGTTTACTGATACACATGAACATCTGTCAGATGCCATGATCATTTGGTCTGTCAATTCATAGGGTATGTCAATGAGTTGTTTGCTTTTATTCAGAGTAACTTTAAACTGGTCAGATGCCATGATCATTTGGTCTGTCAATTCATAGGGTATGTCAATGAGTTGTTTGCTTTTATTCAGAGTAACTTTAAACTGGTCAGATGCCATGATCATTTGGTCTGTCAATTCATAGGGTATGTCAATGAGTTGTTTGCTTTTATTCAGAGTAACTTTAACCCTTTCCTTACCATAGGCGACTTTAGTCGACCAAGCTTTCACACAAAAAAGCATTCAAGCCTGAGCACAAAGGCCATTTATTATAAAGCTGTAGTTTTGTCCATGTTCACCCTCCATACCCAAGCTTACAATGGTTGGAAAGAGCAAGATCGGATCTTTCCATTGATGGTGAAATAAAATAAGGTTGCTATTATGCAATCCCTTCAAATTGTAGTGTAAAGATCCGAAATGCCAAACACCTACGGAGCGCCATGTGTTTGTGTACAAAAAAGTGTTTGAGTTTACAGATCACACTGAGGAAACAAAGACCGAGAACTTGGACATTTATTGACCGATCTTAATGTTTTTTTGATTTTATGAAAGGGAATTCAATAAGTAAGATATTTTTTATTATTTATTTTGCTGTAAAACGATATCTTCAAGGTGATAATAGAGTTTGTAAAATTGGCCTTTGAACACAAGCTTTCTGTTGTGTAAGAATGTGTGCTTCACGGTTGAGTGGTCAAACAATTCGGTACTGAGAGGGTTAAACTGGTCAGATGCCATGATCATTTGGTCTGTCAATTCATAGGGTATGTCAATGAGTTGTTTGCTTTTATTCAGAGTAACTTTAAACTGGTCAGATGCCATGATCACTTGGTCTGTCAATTCATAGGGTATGTCAATGAGTTGTTTGCTTTTATTCAGAGTAACTTTAAACTGGTCAGATGCCATGATCATTTGGTCTGTCAATTCATAGGGTATGTCAATGAGTTGTTTGCTTTTATTCAGAGTAACTTTAAACTGGTCAGATGCCATGATCATTTGGTCTGTCAATGCATAGGGTATGTCAATGAGTTGTTTACTTGCATGTTCAAAACCAATTCAATAAATGGATTTTGGTAGTTATTTCTTGGCAAACTTTTGAAAAATGTGTGCTACAAATTATTGAAGTTTGACTGGTTGTTTTAAATGACAAAGCACACTCATGATCTCGTCTTAAAGCTTGTATGACTGGCTGGAAATCTGTGGAACTTCACTTTTGAATTCTGGAAAACATTAATTAAAGTTCTGGTTGGAACACAGATGAACAGACACACTCTGGTGAAAATTCTAGACTATGGCTGTCTGCCAAATAACTGAATTTAAATCTTAAGCAGAATTCCCCAAATTAAAAGTATCCATCAATGTTGCTTACAGAAGACTGACTGAGTATGAAAACACAACAACCCTTTATGCTGCTACCCATGCCATGTTTATTGAACCTCCACGCACTGATGTGTTGTATTTACATACTTAAATGGGCAGTATCATTATGATCAACAGGGCATGGAATCAGAGTGCTAGTTTTAGATTAACTCTGTGACTACCATAATACCCCAAATGAATCAGTAATTTTCAGTCACTGTGTTCAACTTATAAAACCAGTACACTGATTCCATGCCCATTTGAAAGTCTGCTCTGATCGTGACAATACTGTCCCTTTAAACAGCAGTGTGTTCTTTTTGAAAATTGACTGCATTTATAAATGTTTGTTTAAAAACTAAAAACCTTTTTTTCTAAGAGTCAAATGATATTTTAGTTGGTATTATGGATGTCTAATAATTGTCCTAAGAATGAATAAAGTCCTTGTTAAAGAGTGGTTTAGAATATCTCTTTAAGTTCACTTACAATCCTACAGGGGTATTGTCTTTGTTTGGTCTGGGGCAGTTGTTGTTTCTTTTTCTCTGTTCAGTGTGAATTTTCACTTCTAATATAAATCTTTTGATACTGTCCAATTTTTCTGTAATTTTGTTGTTTTAATGGATTTGTAGCTTTGTGAATTTGACGTGTAAAATTAAAAAGTGAATTGAAATGAAATGTACTGCACCACAGTCTTGTTTGTACACAGCATGCACTGTACTACACTACATGCTATTGAATGCATAATGTGTACATAAGAAACTTACATTCTTGTATTGGAATGGTTCTTTTCTGATGTCCCTTGGTGCTGCAGATTACCACTCTCTTGTTACAGTAGTCTGTCACTGCAATCTCATCACCAGGTTGACAAGCAGCAATACCCCAAGCCCCATTGAATTCTCCCAGTTTGCCAAATTCATCACACAGCTCCCACTTGGGTTCCTGCAGCTCCACTTTACCAAGATTGATATCACCAACCCTCTGACTCTCCTTGAATCTCAGATGACAAAGCTTGTGATCAATTTTGGGAATACTTTGACTGCTGAGAAATTTCAAGTCCTTGCTGATAGTGGGATAGAGTGCAAGGAAGTCAGGATCTGATGAATTGTTGGTGACATCTTTGGCAGTCTCCAGTGAATGCTGTATTTGTTGTGAGATTACACTCACTGTTTGCTCATATTCATCCAATTTGTTGTCATGATCTTTGTGGAGGTTTTTGATTTCATCAATGATGCGACTCTCTTGAGCTGTTACCTCAGCCCTGATCTCATCAGCTCTGTTCTTCACCTCTGCCATGGTTCTTTCAACTGTGATGCCGAGTTTGTCTTTCATTGTTGAGGCAGTTGCTAGAGATTGTTCAAGTTCCTTGAGAACTCCTTCAAGGGGAGTATAAAATTGAGCCAATGACTGTTTATATGTCGATGAGGCTTGGTTGCAATCAATGTACTCATGTTGTGGTTTACAGTGGTCTAGGACAGTGCAAGCTTGGCAAATCAACTTGTCACATGTTACACAGTAGAACCATGCCATTTCACCTTTATGAATGGGGCATTCGGGTTGAAGATTTGTCTGTTGCAATGTGATCTCCTCAACAAGACCAATTAGATAGAAGTTGTTCTTGAGACCTGGAACACCCATCGTAGGAAGTTGTGTCTCCGTCGACACAAAGGACAAGGAATCATGACAGCATCCTTGTAGTTGGTAGTGTGGTATTCATCTAAACAGTTTTCACAGAAGCTGTGGACACAGTCCAGTATTTTGGGTTGTCTGTACACCTCTTTGCAAATACTGCACTCAAGATGATCCTTGCTGATTTTCTCTAGAGCTGAACCCAGTGTTGGTTTAGAAGTAGCCATTTCTATCTGTTAATAAATGATATAAGAAAAGAAGATTGAGAACAAACTCAACATAAACCACATACACATATCCTGACTTACCTGACATGTCTAACAATCAATAATTCTCTGAATAAGAGGTATTTTCATAAGGTGCACCCCTACTTCTCCAATGATATTTTTGTCTTGCAGGCATGCGCTGTAAGCCCTCTACATCCATCTATCCATCACTGCATAATCTTCTCTTTTTTACAGGCGGGGTCTTCAGAGGTGGTAAACAATTGACACCTTCAAAATCACTGGCTGAGGGTTCAGGTAGACATGATAAATTTGCTGACTGAAAATTTATATGGGGGGGGGTGTCAAACACTTCCTTTGGCTACAGTCCTGCATCACTGTATGTATGAGCCAAGTTGTAATTAGGGTCTACCTCTCTCTGGATTCTAGACGCTCTGTAGTACTTACAGTCATGCATCACTGTATGTATGAGCCAAGTTGTAATTAGGGTCTACCTCTCTCTGGATTCTAGACACTCTGTAGTACTTACAGTCCTGCATCACTGTATGTATGAGCCAAGTTGTAATTAGGGTCTACCTCTCTCTGGATTCTAGATACTCTGTAGTGCTTACAGTCTTGCATCACTGTATGTATGAGCCAAGTTGTAATTAGGGTCTACCTCTCTCTGGATTCTAGACACTCTGTAGTACTTACAGTCCTGCATCACTGTATGCATGAGCCAAGTTGTAATTAGGGTCTACCTCTCTCTGGATTCTAGACACTCTGTAGTACTTACAGTCCTGCATCACTGTATGTACGAGCAAAGTTGTAATTAGGGTCTATCTCTCTCTGGATTCTAGACACTCTGTAGTACTTACAGTCCTGCATCACTGTATGCATGAGCCAAGTTGTAATTAGGGTCATCTACCTCTCTCTGGATTCTAGACACTCTGTAGTACTTACAGTCCTGCATCACTGTATGTACGAGCCAAGTTGTAATTAGGGTCTACCTCTCTGGATTCTAGACACTCTGTAGTACTTACAGTCCTGCATCACTGTATGTATGAGCCAAGTTGTAATTAGGGTCTACCTCTCTCTGGATTCTAGACACTCTGTAGTACTTACAGTCTTGCATCACTGTATGTATGAGCCAAGTTGTACTAATTTGGGTCACCTCTCTCTGGATTCTAGACACTCTGTAGTACTTACAGTCTTGCATCACTGTATGTATGAGCCAAGTTGTAATTAGGGTCTACCTCTCTGGATTCTAGACACTCTGTAGTACTTACAGTCTTGCATCACTGTATGTATGAGCCAAGTTGTAATTAGGGTCTACCTCTCTCTGGATTCTAGATACTCTGTAGTACTTACAGTCTTGCATCACTGTATGTATGAGCCAAGTTGTAATTAGGGTCTACCTCTCTCTGGATTCTAGACACTCTGTAGTACTTACAGTCTTGCATCACTGTATGTACGAGCCAAGTTGTAATTAGGGTCTACCTCTCTCTGGATTCTAGACACTCTGTAGTACTTACAGTCTTGCATCACTGTATGTATGAGCCAAGTTGTAATTAGGGTCTGCCTCTCTCTGGATTCTAGATACTCTGTAGTACTTACAGTCCTGCATCACTGTATGTATGAGCCAAGTTGTAATTAGGGTCTACCTCTCTCTGGATTCTAGACACTCTGTAGTACTTACAGTCTTGCATCACTGTATGTACGAGCCAAGTTGTAATTAGGGTCTGCCTCTCTCTGGATTCTAGATACTCTGTAGTACTTACAGTCCTGCATATCACTGTATGTATGAGCCAAGTTGTAATTAGGGTCTACCTCTCTCTGGATTCTAGACACTCTGTAGTACTTACAGTCCTGCATCACTGTATGTATGAGCCAAGTTGTAATTAGGGTCTTCCTCTCTCTGGATTCTAGACACTCTGTAGTACTTACAGTCTTGCATCACTGTATGTATGAGCCAAGTTGTAATTAGGGTCTACCTCTCTCTGGATTCTAGACACTCTGTAGTACTTACAGTCCTGCGTCACTGTATGTATGAGCCAAGTTGTAATTAGTGTCTGCCTCTCTCTGGATTCTAGACACTCTGTAGTACTTACAGTCCTGCGTCACTGTATGTATGAGCCAAGTTGTAATTAGGGTCTACCTCTCTCTGGATTCTAGACACTCTGTAGTACTTACAGTCTTGCATCACTGTATGTACGAGCCAAGTTGTAATTAGGGTCTACTTCTCTCTGGATTCTAGACACTCTGTAGTACTTACAGTCTTGCATCACTGTATGCATGAGCCAAGTTGTAATTAGGGTCTACCTCTCTCTGGATTCTAGACACTCTGTAGTACTTACAGTCTTGCATCACTGTATGTATGAGCCAAGTTGTAATTAGGGTCTACCTCTCTCTGGCTTCTAGACACTCTGTAGTACTTACAGTCCTGCATCACTGTATGTATGAGCCAAGTTGTAATTAGGGTCTACCTCTCTCTGGATTCTAGACACTCTGCAGTACTACAGTCCTGCATCACTGTACGTATGAGCCAAGTTGTAATTAGGGTCTACCTCTCTCTGGATTCTAGACACTCTGTAGTACTTCAGAGGTTAAATGTTGGTATCAAGTATCAAATCCATAAGGATTTTAACATCATAAAATTCAATCCAGAAACTGGTCAGAAAGTCAGCAGAGTTTAAAGTTATATTGGGAAACATTTTAAACAACTGAAAAAATATTCTTCCATACATTTTCAAAAACATTTATTTATGAGTTTCCTGATTTTCTAAATTTTTTAAACATAGGTTCACTGCCCAATTGAAAAGATGTTGGTATAAAAGTTGATTCCTTAGCAATTAAGGTGTATAAATATTGCTTATCAAGCTCTCTGTAAGAGGAACAAAATGTGCAGTGAGCCAAGTTAGACTATGTATCACATTACCCAATGTCAACAGTACGGGTGTACATAATTATTTACAGTATTTTTATTATAAAGGCCATCAAAAAAGTGTGAGGGGGCAATTGATATACTGTCACACCCCTCTCCTCCCCTCCCCCACTCTAGAAGGTGGTATGAATGTATGACCCTCAATCCTAAAAGGATCGACACCCATGGGCGGGGGAATGGGGATGGTCATCTCTGGTTCCATGTCCCAACAATTAAGCCTGTCTATCCAAGATTGTACATCTACTGTGTAAGTGGACTCTAGATGCTCTGTGGTGTGTTCTGAATGCATTATGAAGATTTTGGGGTTTGCAAATCAACTGTAGCCCTCTCCTCAGGAGTCAGGGTAGTCCTACATATTTGGTAAAATATTTGTATGGGATATCTAAAAAGTGGGGATAAGTTTGGGCGATAACACCGAATAATAATATCGAATATCGCGATACTTTTTTTATTCGATTATGATATTGAGAACCTTTTTAAGTTATCGAGATATCGGCAAATCAGGATTAAAAGAAATCGACATAGTGAGTCCAGTCAGATTAAATTCCATGGAAACAAAATTAGAACAGTCTTTTCAGCTTTTGGAAGTGAGAAACAAAAGTGGACTACATGTACTTCAGAAGTACATACACGCTCTGCAAATGAATTTGTGATTTGTATAACCTGTGGTCATCGGCTCTAAAGCAATTCCTGCATGAATGAAAACATAATCGCTATATTATCGAAAATCGCGATATATGTTTGCCGATATATTGTGGATGAAAAAAATTGATATCACCCAAGCTTAAGTGGGGGACATTTGATATAATGTCCCATCGTCCACCCCCCCCCTTTAACCCTTTCCTTACCACAGGCGACTTTACTCGACTGCACTCATAACCCCTCTTCCTTACCACAGGCGACTTTACTCGACTGCACTCATAACCCCTCTTCCTTACCACAGGCGACTTTAGTCGACTGCACTCATACCCCTTCTTCCTTACCATAGGCGACTTTAGTCGACCAAGCTTTCACACAAAAAAGCACTCAAGCCTGAGCACAAAGGCCATTTATTATAAAGCTTACAATGGTTGGAAAGAGCAAGATTGGATCTTTCCATTGATGGTGAAATAAAATAAGGTTGCTATTATGGAATCCCTTCGAATTGGAGTGGAAAGGTCCGAAATGCCAAACACCTACGGAGCGCCATGTGTTTGTGTACAAAAAGTGTTTGAGTTTACAGATCACAGGAAACAAAGACCGAGAACTTGGACATTTATTGACCGATCTTAATGTTTGTTTGATTTTATGAAAGGGAATTCAATAAGTAAGATATTTTTTATTATTTATTTTGCTGTAAAACGATATCTTCAAGGTGATAATAGAGTTTGTAAAACTGGCCTTTGAACACAAGCTTTCTGTTGTGTAAGAATGTGTGCTTCACGCTTGAGTGGTCAAACAATGCAGTCACCAGAGGTTGTTTATGTCAAAACAATTCGGTACTGAGAGGGTTAAAAAGTAGAGATTGGCATGTCCCCCAGCCCTGTCTCCCCACTGATCAACACCCATGCCTTGGTTACAACATTGATTACATGTATGTTATCATAACTACTTCTATGGGTATGTGTCCCCATGTATTGAATCAAGATATTATATATTATAATATTATATATTATACAACCATCCTGTGATAGTTTCAGCTCAAAGCATTAAGTCATGATTAAAGTATTTAAAAAAACATTCACTATTTTTGTAGAAAACACTTGGAGCAGAAAGTGACCAAGCAACTTTTTAATGTGCATATTTTGTTGTGTTTTCTCTGAAATCAGAGCTCTTCATACTGAACAATTATTGTGGATGATTGGTACCTCTTACCAACTTCACATCAAGTTAGCTTTTGGATAATAATTCAATCATTTTGTAATCAGGTAATTACCAATGTTGTACCTTCCCTGCTTTAAACCAGTTGGTTTACCGTCTAATCTTATCCACTGTATCACTGTCAAAACATATGAACAAATGTTAGCTTACCCTACAGTGGTTTTACCTTGTTTTATTGAAGTCACTTTAAGACAGTTGAACACAAAATGAAGTCAATTTTTCTTGTTGAAGACAGAGCAAATGATACTACATGTAACGTTAGGGCGGATCCCAAACAAAATGGCGCTTGACAAACACAGTTTCAATTGTTATAGCTACACGTATACAGTCATATGGCAAGGTCATAGGTTTGCCTGCTACACAGTGAATGCAGTGTACATTTATGTGTATTATTGGCTCAGTGACGTACATTGAACTTTATTGTCAAAGTTCAGCTGTGTTGAGTAATGGTATTGTATATGATATTGGATAGATTATTTCATATCAACAATGTTGATGTTGATTAATCTTGGGATCATTTGTCACCCAAGACCATTTTGTCTAATTATGGGTCATCCTGATTAAAGTTATCCACTGAATTTATTTTAGGGAAGATTAATACCATCATCAGTTTTACAGGAAAATTTGAGCATTTGGGTATTTTTTCAATTATCAATCCTATGTCTTATCTAGTAACAGCAAGGTCTATTCACTAGTAATCAACTACAGTCTTAATTATGACTGAATCAGGTTTGTAATTAAGAACCCAAACCTATTGACCTATTGCTGTTGAAGACTTAGCTATGTCCCTAAGAATTGTTAATTCTCTTCCCAAAGACCTTAGACATGAGCTTGTTAATTTATCCAAAAAACACTTTTGTAAATTGTCTTAAAGAGTTTTACCTAAATAAGTATCAAGAGTTTCTTTGTACTAATTTAAAATGCTACACATGTTCCTAAGCAGCAGGGCATTAAAGGGACAATATCATCATGATCAACAGGGCATGGAATCAGAGTGCTAATTTTAGATTAACTCAGTGACTGAAAATAATACCCCACATAAAGTCATATTACCGTTACTGCTGCATAAATGAGCCAGTCATATTCAGTCACTTTGTTAATCTTAAACTAGGACACCGAATCCATGCCCTGTCAAATATCTGCTCTGATCATGACAGAACTGCCCCTTTAAATTTATTTATTCATATAAATAAAATGCTTTTGTGGGGAGGAATTATAATTTATGACATGTTCTAGTTTTGCTCTCTGTGCTGGAGAATATACTATTATAATTTCATGTATGTATGATTTATTTATTGTGTGATCAACACCATGCGTTGAATTTTGAATCCAATTGTCATGTTTTCAGTTAGATATTTATATTTCTAATATTGATTCAGTAATGTTAAATTTTCATGTTTTGAGTTCAGAGCAGATTTTCAACAGGGCATGGAATTGGTGTCCTAGTTTAAGATGACCACAGTGACTGAAAATTACTGGCTTATTTATGCAGCAGCAACGGTAATATGACCTTATCATGTGGGGTATTATTTTCAGTCACTGAGTTAATCTAAAACAAGCACTCCGTTTCCATGCCCTGTTGATCGTCATGTGATTATGTTAATATTATAACTTGATCTCATGGTCATGAAAACATTGTCTCTTATTGGCTTGAATCTTAATGATATTTAAATTCTTTTGAAACAATCTTCCTACAGATCATTCTGGTTGGGTAGTCAGAATAACATGATAGCTTCAATGTTGTAGCATGCTGCCCTCTTTCTGTCAGCAATGACCATGATAACATCAGATGGTGTTGTAGCTCGTTGTACAGGATGTGTCAACTTGTTCAGGGATTTTTGTAAAAGTTAATGGTAAGTTTCTGTGATACTTGATGGTAATCATGTTCAATATTTTGTGTGTTTCTGAGGATTAAGAATCACTGAGTTGACATTTCAATCAGTTTGCAAAAGGTCATTTCAGGAAAGTTTAGTTCTTAGACAAAAATCCCTCATTCCAAAAGAGCTGATATTAGCTTTCTTTTAATGTAGACCTGAATTCAGTTGTTGACCGAACCACTCCCAAACATTCTTGACTCAATTCCAACTTCATCACCACTGTGCAGCTGTGCTGTTTATCCCCCAGAACTAATGGAAGGATCCGTATCTGAAATGTGCAGGATGCGAGCCAAAGTCAAAGCGGATGATTCCAATTTGTCTTGAAAGGGAGGGAAGGCTGTAAATTTTAGTACAAATTTGTGTAATTCAAGAAATACTTTTGATGATAGTGAACCAGTAATAAAATGTTTTTTGTGCCCCCCCTATAAACCCATGATATACAACCAAAAGAAATGAAAATGATTCAAAGTTATACATTCATAGATTTTATTCACAATTTTATTCATATATTTTATTCACAAAATTAGATTTGTACAATATTTTATTTTGATTAGGTCTATGTACATGCAGAGAGAGCTTTATGGATTGCAATATGAATGACAAGTAAATTAAATCTTATTGAAACTAAATTGAAACAATAACATAATAATAGTCAATAAATCAAAAGTCTCTAGATGATATACCAGTAATTAAAGGAGAGATTGTGAAACAAATGTCCTTGAAAGTCTGCAAATGAATATTTATGTTGAAATTCATCAGCAAAGAAACATTAGAGCACAAGTTTGAGGTGTTCAGTGGCTTGAAATTTAGTTACTCCATTGAGGAATGGACAAATTGTGGAATTACAAAACAATAATAATTTCCTTAAAGGGAGGTTACACATAGTTTTACATATAATGTACTTGGTGTAAAGTTGATGATGGAATCAAACATCTCTTGAAATCTTTCTGTCTGAGGAGCTATCATATAAATACAAATTTATGAAATCATTTCTTGACTGAATTTCTGACTGAATGAGACACAAAATTATAATAAATACAAACAATTTAAAGGTATTTTCACTATTTTGACATTAAAGACACAACCTCATTAAGCTGAAACTTTCACAGGTTGGTTGATAAATGCAGATCTTGAAAGTAAGCAAACTTGTAGAAGAAATTTAGCAAAAGTGTAACCTCCCTGTACAAATACATTCATTCAGAAATAGAATTGGATTGACCTTATTAAGAAGGTGCATTAGATTCCAACAATTGATAAAAGTACACAAGACTTGAATATAAACATTACATAGTATCATGCGTGTCACCAGGAATTTCATTATGAGTTGAACATTTGTAAATGTATTCAAATGTTCACATTGTCACACAAATTGTTTTTGTTTGTTTTTTTAGAAAAGAAGTGACATCTTTGCTTCTTCATTAAAATATAGAATCCAAATCTAGAAGGAGATTTGTTCACATCCTTCAAACCTCCCTGGTGATGCACATGAGTATGATGAACTGTAGCAACTAAATAAATGACAGTATAATGAAGGTCATTACCCTCATTGAAGACTCTACAAGAGACTGGATCCACATGGAATCATGCTCATATATATAGATAATGTACAGTGCTTAGTATTTATATCAACCAACTTCTACAAGGTATAATTACATGACAAAATACCCAAAGCAGGGAGGAGGGGGCTTCATCCCCCAAGGCCCCCCACACCCCCTGGATCTGCCATTGGAAGTTATTGGGGCTTGGGACAGGAAAACCTCAAAACAGTTTGTTCATTGCAATGTATACAATTAAGCTTATTACACAATTGATGAAGATTATCATTTGTAAAAGTGTTCAATATAATGTATAAAGCTAATTATGAATGCTTATTTTTAAAAGTGTACAATAATCATATATGTTGAAAAGTAAATTTAAATCAAGACAAATGAAGCTCCTCTTTTGTAATTTCACAAATTATTATGTTGAATTAGTTGCTCATTTATGATATTAAGAGTCATGGGTTTCCTGAAGGTAATTTCTGTCTGGAATGGGACAGAAATGATTGCTTAGAAACCTACAGTGCTTTGGTTAGAAACTGTGAATGAGATTTCACAACTTGTTTCCAAATGAAACATTGACTGGTCAATTGTTTATATGCAATTCTTGATTGTCATTTAGTATTCATGCACATGATGACATTTTACAAACAGTGTATCAAGAATGTACGATTCATTTTTATTTCCCTCCAGGTTGACGGCGTGACAACCCTTCTAATTGACCTGATCAGAGGTCAACAAGAAACAGTCTCAGCAAGAAACATCCTCAACCAAGAGAGATCAGCTCAGGATGCTCCAACAAAAGGTAAGAGGAAGAAAACTAGACTTGTATAAGGTGCAGCTCAGGTGTAGAATATAACCTTTCCATTATGCAACTCTGTACAAGGGTGGATCCAGAGGGGGAAAAGAGAGGGTATAGACCTTTCTTTTGCTATGTTACAATTGTAGTTTTTGTCAACTGGTGATTGGCAAACAATGGGTGGCCATCAGTGAAAACAAAGAAAGTATTGACAAGATATTGACATATGAATAATTAAAGAGTAACATTTACAAATCAACAGACAATGCCAAAAGCAAAATCAGGGGAACTCCCTCTCAAAGATGCATCACCCATATTTGTAACTTTTTCACCAGTGATTCCTGTCAACTTCCTTTTAATTTGAAAAATAAATAAAAATGTTTTTTCCTCATAGAAAGGCAACTAAATTCTTTAAAAAATTACAAATGGGGCTTTTTTGTAAGGGGCTGTATTTTAAACAACTGTTTCCACATTGGGGTATATGAATGTTTTCCTGATTGGTGAGGCCTCTCTTAGCTACCCATACTTTGTACATCAGAAATTTGGTCCCCACGTGTAACATGTATCACATATTTCCCTGTGACAAAAAAAAAAAGATTACCAAAAAATAAATAAAAATCTGTCTCACCACACCGATTTTGAAGCCGACCTATGACCAGAAACTGGCAATTTTTTTGTTTGCCTATTGGTCAGCTTGCCCAATATAAACACCATGGAAGTTGACATCATTGGTGTTATTTTAACACCCAGTTTTGGATGGGTATACTTGCTGGGTCTATAGAAGACACCGTAACAGAAGACCTGTTTATACAATATACATTCTATAAAAACACAAAATAGTAAACTGTATTAAATTAAACAATTATGATAATTAACAATGATGTAAATTTACATGAAAATGTAGGACAAGTTTCATGAATGAAATATCACTCCCAAAAGCTGCTATTGTCTCAAATAGCTTATGAACGAATGAAAAAAATGTCACAAAGAAATGTTTTTTTCATTGGAGTGGAACCTCTGATGACTTCTGAAAAAGAAAAGATTTACTACAGAAACCACAAACAAATGGTTTCTCACTGGTGGATCCTGTGGTAATTTAGTTGTGAGAAGGATATTTGGCACAATGTTACCACCAAGTCATTTATTGGTGTGGACTCTTTGATGACGTCTTAGACTGCCTCCTGGGAAGGATTTGCCACAAATTTTACAAACAAATGGTTTCTCATTGGTGTGGATTCTCTGGTGACATTTTAAAGAACTTCCTTGTGAGAAAAATTTTCCACAAATGTCACAGACAAATGGTTTCTCATTGGTGTGGACCCTCTGATGACATCTTAGATTGCCTCCATGTGAGAAAGACTTTCCACAAATGTCACAGACAAATGGTTTCTCATTGGTGTGTACCCTCTGGTGACATCTTAAATAATTTCCTTGTGAGAAGGATTTTCCACAAATGTCACAAACAAATGGTTTCTCATTGGTGTGGAGTCTCTGGTGAAATTTTAAAGAACTTCCTTGTGAGAACAATTTTCCACAAATGTCACAGACAAATGGTTTTTCATTGGTGTGTACCCTCTGATGACGTGTTAGACTGCTTCCTTGTGAAAAGGTTTTTCCACAAATGTCACAGACAAATGGTTTCTCATTGGTGTGGACCCTCTGATGACGTCTTAGATTGCCTCCATGTGAAAAGGTTTTTCCACAAATGTCACAGACAAATGGTTTCTCATTGGTGTGCACCCTCTGATGACATCTTAAATCATTTCCTTGTGAGAAGGATTTGCCACAAATGTCACAGACAAATGGTCTCTCATTGGTGTGGACCCTCTGATGACATCTTAGACTGCTTCCATGTGAGAAGGATTTGCCACAAATGTCACAGACAAATGGTTTCTCATTGGTGTGTACCCTCTGATGACGTCTTAGACTGCTTCCGTGTGAGAAGGATGTTCCACAAATGTCACAGACAAATGGTTTTTCATCGGTGTGGACCCTCTGATGACGTCTTACATTGCTTCTATGTGAGAATTGTTTCTCATGATTTGTTAGATCCATTGGGTGACTTGTGATTCAGGTTGAGAACACAAATAATCAAACGGCTTATCATTGGTGAAGACTTTCTGACTCAAAGCAGCTTTCTATATTAAGGAAAAGAAAAAATAAAGGTAATTAATAAAATATTTATTGAGGCAGGAAGTTGACAGCATCAGAGCAGGGTTGAAATTTCCCCTACACCATCACCAGCCAAAGTGGATTAACAGAATGACTACTACAACTGCTTGGTTTGATAGTCTGGGGGCTAATGTACAAATATAAGAAATACATGTCATCACAATTTAAAAAAATGTATTTGCTGACAGCACAAGCCAGTTCTTTGGCATTTTTACTAACTTTTCGAATGAGCTTGAAAATTGAAAATTTATTTTAAAACTCAGTTTTGAGAGTAGACTGTACACATTACTAGACTGTACACATATGAACTTAGAACAATAATAGTTTTGTTTTTATTTATTGATGCTCTTTGCATTGTTAGGTACGGAAGCGTAGTGCTGCCACATGAATTTTTAAAAATCTTGCTCTTATCGTGTACGTACACGATAACTATCGTGTACGTACACGATAAGTCCAAAGTTAATACAAGTCAAAGCGTCACCTTGTATAAACTTAATTATGTCCTGGTGTCGAGTTAGCTAACCGTGCTCGTACCTGTTACATAATTTGGCGCCCGATGTGAGGTACGCTGTATTTTTTTCTAAACATTGATTGTGTGTCTACAAAACTACACCTTTAAATCGGCGCTACTTGAAGGGGCCCACAACATCTCACTATTCATTTTAGTTTTCATTATCAATTATACTTGCACTATTTTCTTTTAATTGCTTTTGTTTTTATCTGTTATTTCTGTTTTAATTTAGCCATTTTGTTACACTTTTGTCGTTAATTTTGCGGTCATTATGATGTCCCCTAGGCTTACTTGGTGTACCGTTTTGGTGGCTCATATTTCACTACACGCCACCAAAGAGGAGGTCCAGTTCCATTTGAGTAGGGCGGGCGTCATCCAACATATCAGCGAACTGTCTTGCTCGGACGGCTATGGCAACTACTTGTATTGTCATTATCGCTTTCCGGGCAACGCAGCTCATGCTGTTCACCCATTAGATGGACAGCCCTTCCTCGATGGCTGCCTGCGTATTTTGCCCTCATCACACCAGCCTCCACCTCCTGGCACGGTCCCTGTCCCTATGACCTCCCTTATCCCCTCCCCAGAAGATGTTCTCCGAACAACTTCACCCCTCCCCATTCTCCATCCGCCCACGCCACTCTCATTGCCAATCCCTACCCCACCACAACCTACCGTCCCTCTTGCCCACCCAACCCCCCATCTGCCTTCTCCCCACCCACCCCCGTCCATTCCTTTCGCCCAACCCCCACCGCCTCCCCCTGCAATTTCTCGTCATCTGCACACCTTTTCTGCCGTGGCGCGAGCAGCGCTTCAGCCTCAACCTACTTTGATTAGTCCTCCCCATACTCATTCTCTGGCATTCCCTCCGCATCCACCTAACCTCCACTCAATTACACGCCAGGCCACACCCCTATCGTTGCCCCTCCCAGTGGCACCCCCAGTTGCCATTCCACAAATTCCCCCGCAGTGCCAACTTCCGCTGTTTCCCGCCCTGTTCCATCTTATTATGCACCCCCTGCTGTGTCACACCTTCCCACTGGGTATCTCCAGCCACCTCGAATATCTCCTTTCTTTGGAGATGTGTCATCGAAAGGCCATGGCGTGTACTTCGACTCTTGGAAATTCGAAGTTGAATCCTTGCTCCGCGACGGCACATATCCAGAATGTTCAGTTCCTTGCCCCACATGTCCAGCAATCGATTCGTGGCGAGCCCAGTCGGCTCATCCAGACACTTGGTCCCCATGCATCGATTGCGGCCACCATTCTCGAATTGGAAGGCAGTTACGGCGCAGTACAAGATGGCCCAACTCTCCTTCAGAAGGCATACAACAGCCATCAGGAGGAACGAGAGACAGCTGCTGGCTTTGGCCGGCATCTGAAGCTCTTGGTATTTGTGGCATACCGCCGCGATGGCCTCCCTAGCTGTAGCCTCGATGGCCTCCCTGTAGCCTCGATGGATGTTGTGCTGAGGCAGATATTTTGGTGTGGGTTACGTGACCAACGTACAGCTTAAGAATATCTGCCACCATAGGAAAGACGAGGCACGCACATTTGACCACCTCGTGCGACTCGTCTGTATGGGGGAACAGGAGTTGGTCGTTAAACGCTAACCAAAGGATTTGCCTGCTGTTCCTCCCCGCGCCCCAGACCCTAACCTTAAGGATGCCCTGGCAACAATAATATTGCTTCCTCCCTGGCTGACCTTAAAGTCACTTTTGCTGCCTCAACACCCCAGTCTTTACCCCCTCCACCACCCCACTTTTATAGCTTCCCAATGGTGTCCTGCCCCCCTCCTCGATCGACCCCCGTTGAATGTTATAAGTGTGGCCAAACTGGCCATATATCCTGGGGTTGCTGCAATCTCCCAAAGAGACCCAAACAGTCCCACCAACAGTTAAACGCAAATCGGCCATATATCCCGGGGTTGCTGCAGTCTTCCAAAGAGACCCAAACAGTCCCACCAACAGTTAAACTCAAATCGGCCTCCACAAGGGGTGATGTGGCAGGCAGCGATGCCACCAGCTCCAGCAGCCTCCACCACACCCCCAATGTCCTAAATTGTTTGGTCGGCAGTGCCAACGAGACAGATGCATTTGTTTCGGGTGTCAAATGCCTCTGCCTTGTCGACACTGAGTCCCAGGTCACCACAATATCGCAATCTTTCCATACCAGGCATCTTGCCACAGTTCCAATCAAGCCCATCAGTGACCTCCTTCAAGTCCACGGTGCTGGTGGTGCTTCGGTGCCCTTCCTTGGATACATTGAAGTCCAAATTTCATTCCCTTTTACACTCAGTAACAGTCCTGCCGCATACTGGACACTGGCTCTTGTTGTGCCAGACACGGCCTACCATGCCGAAGTCCCTCTCAGGAGGAAATGCCCTCCCAGGCAATCTAGAACTCCTGCCTACAGTCCTTACCTTGGACAGACATGTTCAATACAACACCATTCCTGTCACAGTCAGAAATGCATCACGAAAACCATGCACTATCCGACCAAGAGCTGTTTTGTGCAAATTGGAGCATGTTGATTCCATTGCGGCCATTGACTCTGGGAACAAACTACTAAATAGTCAACCCACGAGCCACACGGTGGAAAAGACAGATGATTTCACTGAGTCACTTATTATTAGTAATGATGACCTGGCCACAGTACAAAATTTCCTAAGGCAACGTAAATCCGTATTCTCCCTTCATGATAAAGACCTAGGACACACCACCACAGTCCAACACAAAATTAATCTGACCAATAGCACACCCTTTAAGGAACGGCATCGCAGGATTCCCCCTGCTCAGTATGATGAAGTCTGAAACCTTCTCAGGGAAATGCTCGATGCCGGGGCAATCAGGGAATCCCACTCCCCTTGGGCATCTCCTGTTGTCCTTGTACGGAAGAAGGATGGCAGTCTGAGGTTTTGCATAGACTACCGGAAAATTAACAAACGGACAGTACTGAATGCCTATGCACTACCTTGAATTGAGGAAAAATTGGATGGTCTTCCAGCTACCATCACCAATTCCTGTTCCGTCGTATGAGTTTCAACACCAGATAGACCATTTCATTTATTTTATTTTTGTTATATTTTCATTTTTATATTTTCATTGTATTAAATTTTCATTGTATTATTTTATTTGGGATAGTTTTATCCAAAACACCTACCCCACTTGTATTATATACAGTGTCTATCGTATCCCTTCCCTAGTAGCTGGAAAAGAATAAATAAATTATCCATTCTAATACAAGTCAAAGCGTCACCTTGTATAAACTTAATTATGTCCTGGTGTCGAGTTAGCTAACCGCACTCGTACCTGTTACATCTGTATACCTCTCGGCCATCTGTAACTCTTCGGGCTGCTATGGATGAGTTGTCGATGCGGTATATGATGTAGAAAGTTGGTACAAATGCTGTACTCCATTTGTTCTTTTTGGCCTGTTTCAGAAGTACATAATCTCCTACTACAAAGTTATGTTGCTTGGTATTCTTGTTTTCAGCATTTTGTTTCAGCTTTATCTTGTACTGTTTATCTCTCATGTTGATGTAGGTGTCCTTCATGTTTTGAGTAGTGTGTCCCATCTGATAGTCAAGTTTTGTTCTTACAGGTCTGTTCATCAAAGCTTCATAGGGTGTTGTATTTGTCGCTGGGTGAGGTGTTGAGCGATATCCTGTTAGCATCTCTTGGAATAATCCTGCTGATAATCCCTCATGGTAACTTGCCTCTGCTCGGACTATAATGGGTTGTCTGGGGTCAAAGTAAGCCATGGTATTTTCATTTGTGATGCTTTCCTTGAGCTTTTCAAATGCTGCGTTATCTTTAGGTCCCCATCTGAACTTGGTGTCTTTGTGTGTGAGTTCCCTCAGTGGGGCTGTTAGTGATGTATATCTAGGAATGAATTTGGAGAGATATCCAATCATGCCCGGGTAACTTCTCACAGCTTCTTTGGATTCTGGAGGCGCACTTTCTTTCACTGCTCGGACTTTATCTGGGGCTGGCTTGAGTCCGTCTTTGGTGAATCTATAACCATAGAATTCAATCTCATCAACTCCGAATTGGCACTTTTCTGAGTTGAAAGTGATGCCAAAATCTGCAGCTCTCTGTAAGACTTCAGCTAGCACCTTATTATGTTCATCTAAGTTGCGCCCTCCAAGTAGGATGTCATCTCTTTGATTGAGACATTTTGGGATGTCTCCGAAGATTCTGTAAATCGTTTCATCAAAAAGTCTTGAGACGACTTAGCACCGAAGATTAGACGTTTTGGTCTCATGTTGCCCCACGGTGTACTGAATGTGGCTATTGCTCTTGATTCAGTTTTGAGAAAACTCTGCAGTCATTAAACTTATACATGAAATCTTCAACCACTGGTCCTTGAGTAATTTTGTTCCTATCCATGAATTTGTTTGGAACTCTCATCAGATCAACACTGGCTCTGATCATGTGGATGTGGTTGCAGCTGTTCTCTTGGTGTATTACCAAATCTTGGTTTCGGTTGGACAACAAGTGGCGAACACCATGTCACTGGTTCACCTTGAGGAACTTCCTCAAATATGCCTTCCTTGATACACAGGTCCAGCCATTCTCTTAACGGTTTTTGCAGATAGTATGCAACTGGTCTCAGTTTCTGTGCAACAGGTACTGCCTCTAATTTCATGCAGAATTTAGCAAAGATTTCCTTATCTTGCTTTATGTCTCTGATCATACCAATTCCTTGGAATACAGAGCTGTATCTGCTAACAAAATTCTGCATCAGGTCTGGAACTTTGTTCTCAGTGACAACTCTGACAGTTGGAGATCCTTCTGGAATTCTGAGTTCGTTGGGCTCTGCTAATTTGCCATCTGGATGAAATTGCATCATCCCCAAGTCAATGATGAGGGTATCCTTGCTGATGAGAGGGGCTGAGGGGGGCACAAAATTGGGCACAAAATTGGAAGCGCTTGAGAGAGCTGGTCTCGACTGAAACATGTATTCCTGGATAAGGAAATACCACTTTTTATCCGGGTCAGAATTCTCGAGGCGACGGTCCGCTCCAGACTCACCTATGCACTACAGGCCCGCCTCCTGACCGCGAAAGAGAACACGCGGATCAATTCTATATGGGTCGGCTTTCTCAGAAAGATGCTCAAAGGCGGCTACGTCCGTCGAAACGCGCCTGCCAAGAACACGAAGGATGCTGATGACACAGAGTGGAACTGGTCCTTCAAGTACAGCAACACCAAAGCACTTGAAATCGTGCGCACACCCAGCATTGCATCGTTCTGCGAAAAACAACACTACAAGTTCATAGCGCACACCACCCGCCGCCAAAATAATGAGCTCCAAAAGATCCTTTGCTTTGCGAACCTCGGAAAGGACAACAAGCGCACTGGACGCGTCTTGGCAAGAACACTCAGATTGAACCTATGCAGCTTAGAAGAATTATGTTTAACAGAAATGATTTCAACAAGTGGCTGTATGAAAAATATGGCCATGGATCTCCAAGTACGTAAGACGTACACGTTGAGAAACCGTAACGACGACGAGTTAATTCTACCTTTCATAACAACAAACTTTGTTGCTACTCCACATGTCTGATTTCGGACGATGGTGTCAAATTCACCTTTCACTGGCAGATCACTCTGTAATGTGTTCAACCTTGTGCGACTGGCTTTAAGCACCTGCATTTTGCTTGATCTGTGTTGCAGTGCCTTGTATTGGTGTTCATCCATGATGTTTACCTCTGCTCCACTATCTGGCTCAATTTTTACATTTACGTCATCAATCTGCCCTGTCATTGTTTCATTTTGCTTCTCTGCCTGTGAAACTTTATGCACCAGCTTTAGATGCTTGACGATTTAGTCAAAGAACTCATCATCGGATGATGTTTGGCTCTCTTCTGCTGTAGTTTTCTTTACGTTGCTTTTCTTCTTCGATTTCCCATATTTTTGGGTAGTGAAGGTTTTACTTGAAGGTGCTCTTGTTTTGTCGGTCGGTGCATCAGTTCGGCACACAGCACCAAAATGGTTCCACTTCTTGCATTTGTTGCACTGTTTTCCATATGCAGGGCAGTTCTTCCCTTTCAAGTGGACTCCTCTTAAACGGCAATATTTGCAGGGCAATTTCTTGAAATTTTGCTTACACTGGCGGTTGTCAGCTAGCTTTTTCCTATACCCCACTTTAATGCACACTATAGTTGTTAAAGCGTTTCACTGTTAAATCAAGAATATTACATTTACGGAAACACTTTCATTGAAATTACAAAATAATGGTTATGGCCTTATGATTTGAACCTAACAGGTTCTTTCTCAAAGGCAAACTGGGATGGAATAAAAACATACATTCATACATGAACACAAGAGTGAGCAGAAGTTAGTGTCCTGGGACTGTTAAACATATATTGACAGAATGATTAAAACCGAAATTGAATGTTTCATCCTCAATTCATTACAATGATTAGGTTTTCACTTCATCTATTGGTATACATACAAGAATTGTTGATGTCTTATTTAATTTCTTAAAACTTTAGTGAACCAACAACAAATCCATATTAAATAAATATCTCATATAAAAACTGATTTTCTTCAAATTTTCAAATGTTCCTGCTTAAAGTGTTTTTTGCTATTTTAACGGCAATTTCTGGCAATTTCATTTGTCATCAGAGCATTACTATTTTACTTGAGAGAGGGAAAACAAATGCTTTAAAACATTTCTCAAAATAATTGTGAGAAGCATGATTTTACAGTAAATATGTACACTACCAAAGTGAATTTATTAATTAATTTTGGCACTTTTTTACTGTTAAATCAAGCTTTGGAAATTGTTTTACTACTACACCAAGATCAGACAACTATTTTTTGAAATGTCCAATTTCAAAGTATTTATTTTCCTTTCTAAAATAAAAATTATCGGTGTTTCGATGAACACTCAAAATGTTTGAAATATTCGGTTACACGGCAATACATCTTTAATCTCCAGTGTGTATTGTGGACCTGATTTGTCTCAACTATCATTTAACTTGTATCATATAGATTTGTTTCAACAAGAAGACAATTTCTTATAATACATCATACACTGAAGGGCAATTCTCCATGGGAGAGAAAAAATTGTCAAAATTTTACATTAGCAATAGAGGAATATTTCATATTGATCCTAGACCAGAATTTCATAGGCAAGCCAATCCAAGTGGTTAAAATTCGAAAAACTCATGTTTTCTGGGAGAAATATGGATTTTTGAGTAGTAAGTCTGAAAATGTGGAATTTTCATTAAAAATTCAAAATTAATTCTCTTTGACATTGTGATTAGTGGAGGCCTTGTGTGAAAATAATTGTTTGTGTGTCTAGATAGCCATTGTACCAAAGATTACTTTTGTATGTAAAAACATTAAAATTATTTTTCTTGTTCTCCAAAAATTTAAAAATAACAGAAATGAGAAAATCACACGTAATTCCATTACCAAAATAATGCACAAATAATCTTTGGGCAAAGAATATAAAAATCTCAACATTGTTATTTTCTAAATATACCTCCCTACAAGTTTAAAAAATTTTTTTTTTCACTTTTGGACATTTGCTTAGTACTTTAATATACGGTAACGGAGTTACGGTATGGTTACGGATTTGCACTTCACTTATATTCAAGTTTTTATTACTGTTACAATGACTTTTACTGTGACTTTTGACATCTTCTGTGACAAACATTTATTTAATGTTAATTAATAAAAAAAATTCAATAAAAAAAACTTTAAAAAACAACTGTTTACTGAAAAATATGACACACTGTTTAGTTTGAATGCAAAAGTATGCTATTGTACATGTATTTGTACAGTGTTTATAGGCAGTGCTTGTAGTAAACGCTCATTAATTTGGTTGGAAATTGTTAAGTTGGAATAATTTAATTATGTATGTTCAGGATATGTACTTGTGAGAACATTATTGCATATCATAAAAACACAAAATGGATATGCCTAAATGTAGAAATTCAAGTAAAATACTGTTTTTTAATACTGTTTTTGCCTTGCATTTTGCACTATTTAGACCTGTACAAATACAATACGTAATTCCGTTACTGTCCTGACGTAATTCCGTTACCATGATTGAAGGTCATTTTTTTCAATGAAGGAATAATATTTCAAATTTTATTTTGCATTGTAGTTATTAACCCTACTAAAGTCTATATACTACAAATAACACCCCTTTTGGAAATTACTAAACTTCACAGAGATTTATTAATTTATGCAAGACCTGAAAACTGCTTGTCCTGCTTGTCCTGCTTGTCCTTTTCCGAAATTTTGACCTCCCTAAAGTGACCCAGCAGGTGATTTTTTTTTCATTTGTGTCCAATGAATCTGTTGGATCTTGGCTCCCATTTCATACACAGATTAGTTCTAGGTGATGGGCAAATGTTGGCTGGGTCATGAATGGACGTCATTCCGTTACCAGAGAATTGCCCTGAATTAGAATTTCTAAAATGAGTTCAACATTCATTACAGGATTTTGTGATCCCACAACCTTGTGGAAGTACCGTATGGTAAAACTCAATCTGCTGAGTAGATGAACAAAATCATAATCACTATATTCACTGTCCGTAGAAGTCACTCCAAACATCTAAACAAACATGACAAATGTTAGCTTACCTCACAGTGGTTTTACTGTGTTTTATTGAAGCCAGTTGAACACAAAATGAAGTCAATTTTTACTTTCAACCAGAGCAAATGATATGACAGGAAACTAACGCTTGACAAACAGTCATTAGGTCATATTCTACCTGTCTGATATGTACAGTACACAGTGAATACAGTGTACCATAATTGTTTGACTCAATGACGTATGCATATTGAACTTCATTGTGAAAGTTCAGCTGTGTTGCATGATGTTGTATACTACTCAAAAGAAGTTAAGGGTCAAAAGTATTTGTGCATATAAATATAAGCTAACGAGCTAAAATGGTGACGACTATGACAAAATAATTCTTTGATGGCTCAAAAACAGAAAACACAAAACAAAAAACATTTGATTAGACACTAGTTTATTACCCTGATGAAAAAAAGTCATGTACCCACCCAAAATGATGTTTACAGAAGTCGCAAAGGAAGCTTCATTAACTGCGTAGCCACCGTTAGCATTTACACATTCTTGACAACGTTGGGCGCATGCTGTTCATCAGGCGCTGAAAAATAACGTTAGAGGGATCGCTGCGCATTCCATGCGACTAATCGACTGAGCCAGTTGCCGAGGATAAGTTGACGGCAGGGATGTGATGTGATCGAACTCGCCGCCCTAGTTCATCCCACACATGCTCAATGGGTGACAAGTCGGGTGAATATGCAGGCCAATCCATGTGCTGAACGCTCTGCTGCTTGCAGGAAGTCGGCCACCAGCACACTGGCACGATGAGGTTCTATGCTGTCATCCTGGAACCTGCTCCCGGGTCCAATCTGCTGCAGAAGTGGCCTTACCAGAGGTTAAACAATCCTTGAGATAACTCTGACCAGTCAAATTTCCGCTGGACGACGACAGAGGGGTTCTGTGGTTCATGGATCTCCCGCCCACACCATCACACTCCTCCTCCAAATGGTAGACGTTGAGCAACGCTGACATCAGTAAATTCTCCTTGACGCATTTATAAACACGAGCCCGGCCATCATTGAACTGGAGCAGAAGGCAGACTCATCTGTGAACATTGTCTCTGCTCACTGACCACGGTTCCAATCGGATATGACGCTCTGCACCAATCTCCGCGAAAGCCCTTCTGTGACGGCCGGGTAGCGGTGGTTGACTGCAGGACGCCGCATCGCGAAAACCCCGCCTCGCAGACGATTCCTAATACCGGTCTGGTCGACGCTGCTACTTGCGCTCGGCAGCTCTGAGTTGATCCCGAAAGATGTCTTTGCGGCCGCAAAGCCGTCGCAACGCCCGTTATCATCAGGAAGCAGTCTTCGTGCTGTTGTTGATCGGGGTCTTCCAGAACGGGGTGATACTTGAACAGCATTAGTTGTCCTGAACTTCTGCCAGAGTTCGCCGATAACGCTTATTACATTTAGACGCTTGAGTCACAGTTCTCTGAGTTTGTCCATCTTGTAGCCAAGCTAATGGCCCTTCCCCTGTCTTGATGCTGAGTTGTCGTCGAACCATCTTCAAATTTTTAGTGATGATGAATGGAAAATGCTCAGCCCTTTTATTGCTAAAATTGGCATGCATGGAATGACACTCATGCAAAACACCTGCAAATGGTGCAAGGAGGTGGCACAATGGGTGTTTCTGAGTGAAGTTTGTCAGTTTGGGGTCTGACTAAGTTCGTGCTTCAAATCTATGAAACTAAATCTGGTTAAGTTAAAAAGTTTCTAAAGATAAGTGCACGATTATAATACGTCCTATAATAACGTGATGTCTATAGTCCAAATGACAACCCAAAGGGGATATTCTGACCCTATCTGGCTTAAAAGACATATAATTACACAAATGATCAAAAATTTTGGGACCCTTAACTTTTGAGTATATATAA
>CM055831.1:30487303-30545299 GCA_029582265.1 Zoroaster sp. YZ-2022
CAAAGTATCCCCCTCGAAAACAGGAATCGGGGAAATGCTTGTTTTAGATTAACTCAGTGACCTGCTTATAATACCCACACATGATAAGGTCACATTACCATTGATATAATAAACCCCAAGATTTTCAAGATTAAACATGGATGTTTAATCTTTAAAAACCTGGTTTATCATCAGATTACATGCCCTGTTAAAAGCTCATTTGATGATTACAATGGACTAATAATGTTCCTTTAATGCAGTGCTAGACATATACCTTTGGCAAGTATATCAACATTTTGACCTGATTTTGACCCTTGTAGTAGCAAGAGGGTTAACAGTTATCCTGAAAACAAAATATTCTTTTTAATCGTAAGTTTTCATTCTTAGGATTTCAGAAAACTCAAAAAATTATGCCATTTTTCATGACTTGTATGCTTTTAAAACGTGACTTAGCAGACGTAGTACAGTTTGGGTCCTCATTTTGAAGCTTTAGGTTTTCATATCAGTCAGGACTCACCTAGGAGCCTGGTGAACCAGTCTTGACTGTGTTCTCTTTTTAATCTGCCTTTCAATAGGAATATCCACCAGAAGTCTCTGGGGATACCTGTCCAGGGATCCTTGAGTAGTATCAGGGACCTCTTAGGAATACAAAAATAAACTAAGCTTGGTCAAATTTGTATTTTCCCTACGACAAGTATGAGCTATGTGATGTATCAAGGATACTGGGAGTTAATATAATTCGAAGTGGTTGATCTTCTTGTTACAGCGCCCAGATCTATATTAGCAAAGTAAAGAGCATGATTAACTTCACCTTCTACAAGTGAAAGGTTTCTACTACGGAAAGTTCATTTAATCATTCGCCTTAAAACCATACACCAACTACTTTCTCAACTTTTCCTTTGCAGTTTCTATCTCACTAGGCTCTCCAGCATTGGGTAGCATATATGTCTCGTCTAGGACGAACACATGTGCTTCCAGATTTTAGTCGAATTGGACATAATGTACTTTCTGTCACAAAGAACCCCTAAGTTTGGCAAAATTTAGGTGTAGCCTTTTGCAATTTTAGGTCATGGCCCATTAGGTCAAAAAAAGTCTGTACATCAGCATAGGAGCTGTACGTTTTCAGATATTTTGGAACCGGACACTCAAATGGGAAAACTTGGATAATTGATACCCGATAACCATTTTCATATTTATGTACTATGTAAATTATTAATAATTAATGGGTAACTCGCAAAAATAACAAATTGACTTATAATACAGAGGACTACCAATGCTTAAATCGATCTTTTTCTTTATTGGAGTGTAAAATCTCCTTGGGAATTTAAATTCTAATTATCTCTGGGTTTCAAGTGCATTATTTCAAAGAGTCACAGATTTCTGTTTGCACCTACTCAAACTCAAATATTAAGTTCGAATTAAAAAATGGATTTACGGTAATTGGAACCGAAAAATTGAACCCGGGTAATAAGTGTTTTGGTGCTGGGTATCCGGATACCCGGCACAATAAAGCTTCCATCAAGCAATTTTGATTTTTCTTTTTTCAAAATTGCTGGGATAGATTGAATGGTCGGCCTTGAATACTGGTCCCTGTGTGTGGTCGTATTATATGTTTCCCTGTGCAAAAAAGATTACTGAAAGTAAAAAGGACCATCACCGCACCCATTTTTGAAGCCGACCCATGACCTTTGAAACCTGCAACTTTTTTGGGCCAATTAGTCAGTCATTGCTCAATATAAACTACCATGGAAGAATAAAGTTGACATCATTGGTGTTATTTTAACAACCCAGTATTGGATGGGTATATCTCTTGCTGGGTATATAAGAAGACATCGCAATAACAGGACCTGTTTATACAATATACCATTCTCATAAAAACACAAAATAGTAAAATGTATTAAAATAAACAACTGTGATAATAAACAATGATGTGAATAAATTACATGAAGGAAAATGTAGTACAAGTTTCATGAACGAAAATATCCTCCCAAAAATGTGCGTTATTGTCCTCAGAGAAATAGCTTATGAGTGTAAAAGAAATGTCGTCACAAACAAAATGGGTTTTTTTTTCATTGGTGTGGGATCCTGATGACTTTCATTTCTTTGCTTTTATAGCGAAAAAGGATTTACTAGCAGAAACCATAGACAAAAGGGTTTCTCACTGGTGGATCCTGTGGTAATTTATTTGTGAGAAGGATATTTAGCACAATCTTATAACCGGGGTCATTTATTGTGTGGTGTGAACTCTGATGACTTCTTAGATTGTATCCCCTTGTGAGGGAGAAGGATTTTCCACAAATGTCATAGATAAAGGTTTTCTCATTGGTAGTGGACCCTCTGATGACGTCTTAGAACTGCTTCCATCTGAGAAGGATTTTAAAAAATGTCACAGAGAAAAATGGTTTCTGTTGAGTGTGTACCCTCTGATGATCGCTTAGACTGCTTCCATTTGAGGAATGATTTCCACAAATGTCACCAGGAAAATGGCTTCCTCATTTGGTGTGGACCTCTGATGACGCTCTTAGACTGCTTCCAAGTGAGAAGGATTTTTCCACATGTCATACAGACAAATGGTTTCTCATTGGTGTGTGTATGCCTCCGATGGACGATCTTTAGATTGTTCCATATCCATATGGCGAGTAGTATTTTCCCACAAATGTCACAGACAAATGGTCCATTGGTGTGTGCCTCCGATGACATCTTAGATTGCTTCCATCCATATGGTAGTAGCATTTTCCCAAAAAATGTCGGCTACCAGACAAATGGTTTCTCATTGGTGTGTACCCTCCGATGATCTTTGTCTTCAGTATGGTATCCTTGTGAGAAGGATTTTCCACAAATGTCACAGACAAATGGTTTCTCATTGGTGTGGACCCTCTGATGACGTCTTAGACTGCTTCCATCTGAGAAGGATTTTTCCGCCACAAATGTCTCATAGACAAATGAACTTCTCATTGGTATGTACCCTCTGATGACGTCTTAGACTGCTTCCATTTTGAGAAATTTTTTCCACAAATGCTCACAGAAAATGGTTTTTCTCATTGTGTGTGGACCCTCTGATGACGTCTTAGAGCTGCTTCCAAGTGAGAAGAGGATTTTCCACAAATGTCACACAGACAAATGGTTTTCTCATTGGTGGTGTGTACCCTCCGATGACGTCTCTAGATTGCTACAACTCCATGTGAGTAGCATTTTCCACAAAATGTCACCAGACAAAATGGTTTCTCTTTAGTGTGTGACAATTTGATGCATTCTTAGTGAGCTTTTCTTGGGTGAAGCGGATTTGCCTTACAAATGTTACTGTAATAAATGGTTTTCATTGGTGTGTTGCCCTCTGATGACATCTTAGATTGCTTTTACCGGCGTGAGAAATGTTTTCATGATTTGTTAGATCCATTGGGTGACTTGTAGATTCGTAGGTTGAGAACATCAACAATCAAACGGCTTGTCATTGGTGTGAAGACTCTTCTGACTCAAAGTAGCTTTCTCATATTAAGAAAAAGATGATAGGTAATTAATAAAATATTTATTGAGGGAGCCAGAGGAATGGTCGATAGTATAAGAGCAGGGTTGATCCCTATTGCCTTGGGTTAGCAAGTGATTAATAGAATGACTACTACATCTGCTTGGTGAAAGTCTGAGGGCAAATAGGTGTGTACAAATATAAGAAATACATCATCACAATTTAAAAAAAAATCAATGATATTTTTGTCGACACCATAAGGCAGTTCTTTGGCATGGTGGAGTATAAACTCATCCTATAACTATTTCAAATAAGCTTGGCAAAACAGTAAACGGCAATTTTCAAGCTCAGACCTTTGGGCCATTAAGCAATAATACAATAATAATAATGTGGACTTATATATAGCGCGCACGATCCACCAAACTGTGGTTGCTCAAGGCGATTATATTATTGGGCCCTGCTCATCAGGCTCTTACAAATCATTCCTGAAACCATCTCAGCTCCCTGGGAGTATACAGCTCAATTGCTGCCATTACAGCGCATATAGCTAATCAAACGCAACAACCAACTCCGTTGCTGCCTCACAGGAAAATTGCCCATTTACCCTGGGTGAAAGAAAGCAATTATGATGTAAAGCGTGCTTGCTCAAGCTTATCACAAGCACCATGGTAGCGCTGTGGGATTGCTAACCCATTATTCTGATTTACTCAGCCATATCAGAACACAAATCTGATGGCACTCCAATTATCCACAGTATACAGTATAAATCAACAATAATTATACAGCATACCATACAACAATAATTGTTTTGTTTGTTTATTTATTGACCCTCTTTGCATGGTGGGGTATTGCCTTGACAAAATTTGTTCATTGACTTCTGAAAACAACCTGCGGCTTTGGAAAAATGAGTACCCTTGCATGAGGAGAGATTACACATGAATAGATAGAGGTACCATACTATAAGAGAGGAAGTGAATAGTGTGAAATGAACACAAAAGAAGAAAGATACAAGAAGCAGAGTCAAGTGTACTGGTCCTGGGACTGGACAATAGAGGATTAAGATTACACATGAATAGAGATGAAATTACTATATACTATAAGAGGAAGAAGTTAGTCAATTGAAATGACAATAAAAGAAGATACAAAACAGCAGAGTCATGTACTGGTCCTGGGACTGGACAATAGAGGATTACATGAATAGATAGTAGAGGTACCATACTATAAGAGGAGGAAGTTAGTCAGTGAAATGAACACAGTAAGAAGAAGATACAAGAAGCAGAGTCATGTATCAGTCCTGGACTGGGACAATATTGAGAGGATTACACATGAATAGATAGAGGTACCATACTATAAGAGAGAGAAGTTAAGTCAGTGTGTGTGAAAATGAACACAGTAGAGATAGAAGATACAAGAAGCAGAGTCATGTACTGGTCCTGGGACTGGACAATAGAGGATTACACATGAATAGATAGAGGTACCATACCTATAAGAGAGGAAGAATAGTCAGGTGAAATGAACACAAAAAGAAGAAGATACAAGAAGCTAACAGTCAAGTGTACTCGGTCCTGGGACTGGACAATAGAGAGATTCATACATGAATAGATAGAGTGCAGTTACCATACTATAAGAGAGGAAGTTAGTCAAATTGGTAGTGAAATGAAACAGTAGACAAAAAGAAGATACAAGAGCAGAGTCATGTGCTGGTCCTGGACTAACAATAGAGATTACACATGAATAGATAGAAGTGAACCATACTATAAGAGAGGAAGTTGGTCAGGGTGAAATGAACACAAAAGAAGAAGATACAAGAAGGTGAAGAGTCATGTACTGGTCCTGGGACTGGACAATATGAGAGGATTACACATGAATAGATAGGAGAGTACCATACTATAAGAGAGGAAGTTGAATAGGTGGTGAAATGAGACATTGGTAAGAAGAAGATAACAATAGCAGAGCTACGTATGTACTGGTCCTGGACTGGAAGGTCAATGAAGAGATTACACATGAAAATAGATAGAGGGGTACCGCCACTATAAGAGAGGAAGAATTGGTCAGGTGTGGAAATGAACACAGTAAAGAAGAAGATACAAGAAGCAGGGGCTGCATGTACTGGTCCTGGACTGGACAATAGAGATTACACATGAATAGATAGAGGTACCCATACTATAAGAGAGGAAGTTGGTCAGTGTGAAATGAACACAGTAAGAAGATAGATACAAGAAGTGAGTCACACAACGGTACTGAATGGGACTGGACACATAGAGGATTATACACATGAATAGATGGAGAGGTACCATACTATACTATAGAGAGAGAAGTAGTCAGTCAGGTGTGAAATGAGACATGCGTAAGAAGTTAGTAAGAAGAAGATACAAGAAGCAGAGTCATGTACTGGTCCTGGGACTGGTCAATATTGAGGGATTACATGAATAGATAGAAGGTACCATACTATAAGAGAGGAAGTTAGTCAGGTGTGAAATGAGACACAATAAGAAGAAGATACAAGAAGCAGAGTCATGTACTGGTCTCAATGGGACTGGACAATAGAGGGATTGGTACACATGAATAGATAGAGGGCCCATACTATAAGAGAGAGAGGTTAGTCAGGTGAAATGAGACACAAAAGAAGAAGATACAAGAAGCAGAGTCAGTCACTTGTCCTGTCCTGGACTGGACAATAGAGAGGATTACACATGAATAGATATGAGGCACCTAATATACTATAAGAGAGGAAGTTAATAGGTGTGAAAATGAAGACAATTGTCAAAGAGAAGATAGATACAGAAGCAGAGGTCATGTCATGGCCCTGGGACCGGGACAATAGAGGATTACACATGAATAGATAGAGGTATTGCCAGGAGTTATTGGCTGAAGAAGAGGATTATAAGATTAGTGAAAACCAAAAAGGAGTCAGATAGTAGGGGAGTAAACAACAAAAAAAACTAATAAGAAAAACAAAATGTAAAACAAATGTAGAAGAAATATTCTGTGGAGAAAGAAAAAAAAAAAGGAAAAAGTTATATCATTCCTCTCTTCTTGATATATTGTTAGATATACTAATTCAAGTATCTATTTCTATGATCTTATCAATTTCAAAGAAAATGTTCCATAATGTTGTCATGACAAATTACCAACGTCAATTTATCATCAAAAAGATTTCTAAGTCTCGGTAAAAAAAAATTCCCCACCCAAATAATATTCCCCTATAATGTTTTAAATTAATATATCGACGTCGACGGTAATCAAGTTTTTTGCACAATTGGTCAATTTAAATTCAGTAAAAAGTAATGCAAAACAACATGGCTAGTACGTAGGCTAGTACGTGAGGCTCATTTATTTTGGCACATGTACCAGTAGTGAGCGCATTCGTGCTGACGTCCCATAAAGTGAGTTTACGTGAGTACGAAAGTTGCTACAAATGTACGAGTGTGTAGGCAGTAATAGTTGATTCAATTTCGACTGCAACTAGTATGCTTATTATGGCCGCGGCTATGTCACCCAAAGATTTAAGGTGCTCTATTTCCTGAAATTGTGTGTCACACGTCACATTCTTATAGCACATTTATATCTATAATGTAATAGTATATTTATATACTGTAAATATAATCGTAAAAGCAATTTGTCACACAAATTTTCATTTTGCAAATATCATGCGTGTGGGTTTGGGCGACGGACACGATACGGTAGAATATCACTTATTATTTTTTATTCGATTATGATGATGCGAGAACTTTTCAAATTTTCGGGATATCGGGCATCGATCGCTGATGAAGAAAAATATATCTCATGGATGAAAAATTGGATATTGTGAAGAAAAAATTCATATCGCAATTAAAAAAATTCTGATTGCCAGGACGGGAATGAGAAATCATGAAAATTTCATGGAAATTTTTAGAAGTCTTCTGCTTTGGAAGTGAGAAACAAATCGAACTACTCCTGTGGTAAGGCGATCACCTATATCTAAAGGGCACCGCCTAACAAGACGCGTTTAAAATCCACCGCCACTCAAAGAAATATATTCGACGGATTAAGTGTTGGGGATGAATGGGGCATATTTGATCCAATAATGTAGTAGGACAAAAATCCTGAAAATAAGGTCACTTGAAAAATATAATATTATATTAAACTACAATGCTACGTGGGATACAACGATCTAAATGATGAGTCGCGAGACTTTTCCCTTTAAACAACTGGGGGTGAAGACGTTTGAATCTGTACTACAACAACAAATTGAACTTTAACTCGATTTCCAAATAATAATTTTAAAAACCCTTTAAACCAGAAAAAAAAAATATTAACCAAAAAATAAAAATCAAGGGTTACTCAAAAACATCTTAAGCGTTATAAAACAAAACAAAAATTTAAAAAACAAAAAAACACCAACACAGTACTAATAGCAAATTACTCTGTAAGAACAATTCCAGAACAGATACACATGTATATTAACCCATAAATACAAAGAAAAATACAAGGAAGGAAAATGATTAAGAATACATGCTAAAAACAAATATTAAGAAAATATGCATAAAAGTTATACATGTATGTACAATGTATCTATCCTGTGTATACAAAACTATGCCAGGGAACACTTTAAAATAAAAATCTTCCCTCCAAACAAGAACCTTCAAATCTAAACTAATAACAATGGAACTGGCCAAAGGGCAGGGGATTAAGTAATAAAAACTGTACATAAACTTGAAGCCACACAACCCTTATTATGAACCTCATAGGTATGCAAATCTCTAATAAACATCTTGACTTGAGGAACAAAAGAGTTTCACTGGCAAGAGCATGGTCAATAAACCCTACTAAAGAAAAACAGAGTTTCCACACACAAATGTACCGGCATCTACCTCCGTCAAAACTAAATAAGAAAAATACTATAAAAATAACCCTTAAAAATTAGTCCAATGTAAATTCAGAATAAAACGGAAAAACTCTTCTTCCTTAGGGCCTATCAAGTAAGTTCCAAAACATTGACCCCAGCAAGTAAAAACCAGTGGCAACGCTCCAGACATGAGGCAAAGTTTGGTCACGGTACTGATAAAGTACCTCAAACTAAACCTGAACAAACACAAATACACTCAAAGATGTCTCAGCCAAACTAGCTTCCTTTACACAAAATAATAACTCCTTACATGATCCCGGAAATTCAGAGAGTTCTTGGTGCAAAAATCAAGTTTTCCAAAACTTTAGAACTTCCAAACAGTAATTCTTAGAAAATCGGAACAAAACTACCTTTGTAAATAAACTTTCTTTTGGAAAACCTACTCAAAATTAAATAAATAGTTTCCACACCTCAGAAAGTTTGATACAAAAATTTATAATACATGTCTCTCACAAAATAAAATAACTGGCTTAAAAAATAGAAAGATAAAAAGACAAAACTGTATTATTTCCAACCACTGCTGAAATACTTCTTAACTACCATCATAAGCAAAATTTCAAAATGAACTTAAGATTCACCCATGAACTTAATTAATCTCAACATCTCAAGAGAGAATGGCACAAGTATGCTTTTTAAGCAATGCAAATGCAACAGAAGTAATTAAGTTGAAAGACTCACCAGGATTATTGAGCAACATAAAAAAACAGCAACTTTGATGTCCTTACTTTTTAGGAGTATTTACAAGATATGTATACATAGTAAAACTTGTAGCTTTGCATGGTGAGGATGTTAAGTAAGACTAATCATGCAGTGACACCTCATGTGTGGGAATCTCTATTGAGTAGTAAGTTAGTTCTGAAAAGAACTGGATGTTACAACCTCGGGACGTTTGATCAGTATGCTCTGATCGTCCTCAGGAGAACGTTTTTTGCCGGACTCTGGGGAGTAATGCAGCTGCTTAAGTAGGCTGCTGACGATTACGCGAAGACAGGATGCTGGTGGATTAGTGTGTTGATGCGTGCAGGCGGGAACCTACGTGGATCCTAAGGGGTTGGCGGTAGGAGGTCTCGTGCACACTTCACTCAAAGCCGCTTAGCTGCTCATTGACCCTTGAAAAGAAGCTAGCACACACATGTGGACAGTGATGAGTGCAGGGACTAAAGAAATAGACTTGCCTTGCAAAATAAACCTAATAAAAGCGGTGTAACATAAGTCAAGGGAAGCCAAACAGGAAACCCACTCCTAAATAAAAAGTGAAAAACTCTTGGGAAACCATATTACAAAATACTAATGGAAAGATAGATATAAAAACAAAATAAATTTCACTCCTCTACAAAAGGCAATGTTAATAAAGTCCACTGTCTATCCATGGTGGTCTGTAGAACTGGCTGGCGCACCTTGTACGACAACATTATATCGCCATGGTTATCAAATATATGCAAGTGTAATATGGTTACCTTAAAATCGAAAACAAAATAACCCTTTTGCAGTAAGTGCAGGTGACTGGTGCTCTGTGCTCACGCAGGTCCTTGAAAATAATCAAAGGCATGGATCAGCGACTCGATCAAAAGTTGGGGAATTACGACACTATATATTCTATTATACCATGGGACTCTTGTCAAGTGACAAAACACATACATTACTCTTGATAAACCATGTGAAGTTTATTTAAAATAGTGTGAGTACAATCCAAACTGGGTCAAATTTTCCGTAGTGCAAATGACGTGTCACAATCACATGGTTTTATATTAAAATGTTTCTTACAGTTCAAGGCCCGTATTCATAAAGAGTCACTAATTTAAACTGTTACCAAGTTAATCTCCAATTAGTTACTGAGGAATTGCCCACTAAGTTAATTTGGTATTTATAAAACTGCCACTAATTAGTAGATACTAAAATGTCTCACCTAACTTGGTAGTAGCATTTTAAAACTGATTTACTTCTTCCGGCACAGTACAATAGACCACTGGCATCGTTTCCTGGAATTGATTGTTATATAATAGGAGAATGCCCCAGGGGAAAGGTTGACTGAGTGTGCATGCACAGGCCTTACATAGACATGGCTGCAAAAGGGAAAGAGGTGAGAATTGGGATTACATGGAAAGATCTTTTGCTAGAACTATATGCCAGGAAAAAGTGGAAATCAGAAGACAAGCGATTGATGCAGATTGAACTAAGAGGAAAAAGAGAAGGCACGGAAGAAATCGAAACAAACCAGTTCAAGGTACAGGCAGAGACGTGATAAAAGCGGCTAAAGAAGGAACAGTGGGCAGGATAAAAACTGAAGGCTAAACAGGACTACAGTAAATATGAAAGAGCAGAGAAAGAAGACAGGTGGGGGCCTGAGCCAAAACCCAGGTATCTCGAACAAATTCATGACATTTTGCCGGGGAGAATTTTGAGATTCAGTCTGTCCCTGAAAATCCTCGCGGCGGAGTGCACCACCCTGCTTTTGGATATCGCGTAGAGCAAATAATAGCATCCATGACTGCAAGAGAACAGCTCAGAAATGGCACATGTATTCCACTTAGTGAGAAGTTGCACCCCCAGGGCTCCTCTAGTTAGTGAGACTAGTTTAGTGTAAGTTAGTGGTAGTTTAAGACTAGTGAACCTTTATGAATTCAATTTTAATTTAAAATTGCCACTAGGGTGGATTTAAACTATCACTAGGCTAAAATTGGTTTAGTACTCCTTTATGAATACGGGCCCAAGTCTTTATAAATTATTCTTATTTTATATCAAGATAATGGACGGATCTATCATAGTATTTCATAAATATAAACATCTGTATTGACGCACTGGTAAAATGTAAACCACCAATATTGCTCTGGCAATAAATATTTGTCCAACAGATTATGAATATTCAAAATATAGACAATTAATATTCAATAATTAAACAATGAATGTGATCTTAATAACCTCTTGTTGATGTCTCAAAGATACCTCCGCAAACTGAAACTGTAAAGTTGGGCATAAAGTCAGTATACAGTTTTTTGGAAATGTCTATTCATTCTGCATGAGCTGTTGAAGGCACTTGTTTTAAATCACTGTTGATCGAAAGGACAGCAATAGTGCATTGCGTTTTGGCGTATTTTGCAGTTGATGGCAATCATTGGGGAAATATCTCCAGTGATCATTGGCTGGTAGAAGATCACGTGCGTAATGTCATAACATAATGCTCACTTGATGCCAAAGTGGCTACCATCAAGACACTGGATGCAATTTCACTGGATGATGATGAATAACTTCATTTCTACTTGTTACAAATCATGCTATTAATGTTGGTGAGTAGTGCAATTACTCGAGTACTCGCGAGTAATAATTGCTAATCATACATGTATTATTTTACTATTTGATTAATCATCCTGTTGCGATGTACTCACGGGAACAACACATCCATGAGTAACGACTCTTTTTTTTATTGTTCATTTATTAAACATATAAAATCTGAAATATCAATTTTTTTTGGAGTAATTATCATAAAATAGACTAAAAAGTATGTTTTGAAATAGTATAAATGTGGTCAATTACTAAGTGATTAATCAAGTACTCATGAGTAACTTCTGTTTGATTACTTGAAAATTGAATTTTATTAATCGTCAAGTACTACAAGATATCTTATAAAAAAATGAACCTGTTTAGATCATTTTAATGTAATCAAATAAACCACAAGGGAAAATGACGAGATACATAAATATATTGTTTGGAGTAAATAACAGGAGTGTGATTATTGAAAGTCTGCCCTCATCGTCATGATACTGCCCCTTTAATTTAAGCCTACAAATGTTATTTACTCCAGTTGAATGAACAGTTCTTGGGCGAGTTTGTGATCCTGGTAAAAAAAAACACCAAACCCCCCCCAAAAAAACACAGGGATATTGAAGATTCTCCTCAGTCTCTCAATTACAATCAGAACCAATTTTTTCATGATGCTTTGATTATATGACTAAAGTTATATTTTATGCATTTTATTAGCTTGTACCCCAAATTAAATAAAAATTATTTCCATATATTTTCCTTATCCTTATTGTGAACAAAATTTGTTTAAATTGTTTGTTCCAAAATATAGCAGGCATTTTGTTTTCATAACATTTTGAGGTTATTTTTTTATTTCACCATTTCAATAGTCATCAATTTACCTGTAACACGACTGTATATCTGGAAGCATTGCACGATCAGTAGCCATTATGTGTAGTTGTCTCCATGTTCACATTGTAAGTCAGACTATGTCCACCTTCAAACATCTGTTCTTCAAACATCTGTAAACTTAATCATGAATATGTATGAGACGTCTGATTGGCTTAAATATCACGGAATGGCAATTCTCGTTTGCAGAATAAAATCACGGCCGGCCTCACACGTATATAAAATGCATATATAAAAAGCACTGCGCAAGCGCAGGATCCAAGAGGGCGCGTGGTGACAATTATACAATGTTTTTCTAGGTTCCCCACAAAAAATCCCGATAGCGCCCCATAACAACAAAAGGAAAAGAAAAAGAAAAGGGAAAAACCTATAACCCTGCCCCCCCCCCCATTCGACTGAGTGACACAATTAAATAAATCCTTTTGACTATTGTAAAAATTCAATATGTACAAAGGAATTGTTATGTTCTCGTTCAACAATTAAATATAAATCCATATTACTGGGAAAGACTTGCAAAGACTTCCAAAGTGAGGCAGTTGTGATTTATTGATGAAAGCTTTGCTTTTTTTTAAGTGATTCGAAAAATTACAACTGGTACAATTTCTGCGGGAAACATCGGGGGCTTTTATGATGTGCCCCACCTAAATATTTTCTCAAATATACCCTCGTCCAGCGATTTTGAAGGTGTTTCATTTTTTACTGCCGCTAGTTATGTCAGTCGGTACATTGGCTTCCATGCCCCCCCAAACAAAAATAAATAAATAAAAAACAATAAATTAATAATTTAAAATAATGAAAATAATGCCAGTTCTTGTACTATAGCTCGATATGGATTGCTGAATTATAAGGAAAAATTGTTCCAGGGAGTTAAAAAGTGAAGTCAGACAAATGTAGACAATAAGATCAAAATAAAAGTTTGGTACATAATGCTTTTAGAAGTTTAATATTAGGTATGACAAAACTCAGGTATTGGCTTGCTGGGGGAGGGGTGAACCATCCAGATGAGATTGTATAAGGGAAGGTTATACAACATTGGTAATGTTGGCAAAACTGCTTCTATGAGTATGCTTACTCTCTTTGAATCAAGATATACATTGAAGGGAAGTTACAACATTGGTAATGTTGGCAAAACTGCTTCTATGAGTATGCTTACTCTTTGAATCAAGATATACATTGAAGGGAAGTTACAACATTGGTAATGTTGGCAAAACTGCTTCTATGAGTATGCTTACTCTCTTTGAATCAAGATATACATTGAAGGGAAGGTACAACATTGGTAATAATGGCAAAACTGCTTCTATGGGTATGCTTGATCAAGATATACATTGAAGGGAAGGTACAACATTGGTGATGTTGGCCAAACTGCTTCTATGTGTATGCTTACTCTCTTTCAATCAAGATATACATTGAAGGGAAGGTACAACACTGGTAATGTTGGCAAAACTGCTTCTATAGGTATGCTTACTCTCTTTGAATCAAGATATACATTGAAGGGAAGGTACAACACTGGTAATGTTGGCAAAACTGCTTCTATGAGTATGCTTACTCTCTTTGAATCAAGATATACATTGAAGGGAAGGTACAACATTGGTAATGTTGGCAAAACTGCTTCTATGGGTATGCTTACTCTCTTTGAATCAAGACATACATTGAAGGGAAGGTACAACATTGGTAATGTTGGCAAACTGCTTCTATGAGTATGCTTTACCTCAAGATATTGACACATCCATTAAAAACAACCCATGAAAGTTTAAGCAAAATGCGAAAAATGTTAAATGCATTGTTGTTATATAGAATTTAGGAAAGAATATTCTTTCCTAAATTCAAATTAGAAATTATTTCACTTTTCAAAAGTTACAGCAGATAAAAATAATTTCTAGGGAGATTCATACCATCAGCTTTACACAAAGTAAGTTTTACATTAGAATTTAAAACATTTGGTAATTTTGTAATTACCAATCCCATACCTTAGCTTTAAAGGAAAACATCAATTTCAAAATATGACAACTTTCCATTGCCTACTGGTGGGATAATTATTTGAAAGCTAAACTTGATGTGGGTTAGCAAAGTAACAGTTATCCTGAAAATAAACTTTCCATTGCCTATTGGGGATAATTATTTGAAAGCTAAACTTGATGTGTAGTTGGTAAAAAGTAATAGTCATCCTGAAAACAAAAAGTAACTTCCATTGCCGCTACAAACAGCCCATGGTGGAATAATTATTGAAAGCTAAACGTGATGTGAAGTTGGCAAAAAAAACAGTCATCCTGAAAAACAAAATATGACAACTTTCCATTGCCTACTAGTGGGGATAATTATTTGAAAGCTAATCTTTATGTGTAGTTGGCAAAAAGTAACAGTCATCCTGAAAACAAAATATGACAACTTTCCATTGTCTACTGGTGGGGATAATTATTTGAAAGCTAAACTTGGTGTGTAGTTGGCAAAAAGTAATAGTCATCCTGAAAACAAAATATGACAACTTTCCATTGTCTACTGGTGGGGATAATTATTTGAAAGCTAAACTTGATGTGTAGTTGGCAAAAAGTAATAGTCATCCTGAAAACAAAATATGACAACTTTCCATTGCCTACTGGTGGGGATAATTATTTGAAAGCTAAACTTGATGTGCAGTTTGCAAAAAGTAATAGTCATCCTGAAAACAAAATATGACAACTTTCCATTGCTGCTACAAAAACAGCCCATAGTGGGGATAATTATTTGAAAGCTAAACTTGATGTGCAGTTTGCAAAAAGTAATAGTCATCCTGAAAACAAAATATGACAACTTTCCATTGCTGCTACAAAAACAGCCCATAGTGGGGATAATTATTTGAAAGCTAAACTTGATGTGTAGTTTGCAAAAAGTAACCTTTATATAGATTTTTGATAATATCGCGATTATTTTTTAATTCATGCATGACTGCTTTCTAGCCGATAACCATAGGTATGTACCCCTCTACAAGCGTCACAATAAACAAATTTTGCAGAGCTTGTATCACTATGAATAACTTTACCTTGAAAATGCAATTTCATGGAGTCTCTTCCTCTCAGATATTGGCAATAATGTTCATAGTGATTTCAGGGCAAATTCACGCCGATCTTGAGAATTAATGAGCTGCCCCAAAACTACCACAAGAAGTTCATGTCATTTTCACTTCGAAGAAATTCCAAGAGTATTTCATGGCATTTTCACAATGTTGTGTCATCATGAAATTGCTGTGAACTATTTATTTCAAGGTAAAACAGATTTTCAGGGCATTTTCAGGCTAAAGTTATTCATAGTGTATGTACTTGTGAAGTAGTTCACTTTTGTTTCTCACGTCCAAAAGCTGAAAAGACTGTTCTAATTTTGTTTCCATGGAATTTCTGACTTGGCTCACAATTGCATTTTTTTTTAAATCGCAATATATTTTTTAAAATTGCGATTTGCCGATATATCGATAAGTTAAAAAGGTTCTTGATATCGTAATCGAATAAAAAAGTTATCGCAATATTCGATATCATTGTGTTATTGCCCAAGCTTACTACTGGTGGGGATCATTATTTGAAAGCTAAACTTGATGTGTACTTTGCAAAAAGTAACCTCCCAGTATAGCTGCACCTATAGTGGAAGTCGTTAATAGAGGTCAAAACCAGTCAACTGACTGTTGACCAAAATGTGCAATACAGGGGCATTTTTGACTGGTTTTACTGTCATTTTGACCACCCTGAACAATACCAGATAATGCTTTACTATTAAAAAACAGTCGACTATTTTGACTTGTAAATGTACTCACTACATGTAAGATTTGACAGTGTTTGACTTTTAAAGGGGGTATTGTCTCGATAAACAGGAATCGGAATGCTTGTTTTAGATTAACTCAGTGACTGCCATAATACCTAACATGATAAGGTCATACTACCACTATGTAATCGATGTCCAAGTTTAAGATTAAACATGGATGTTTAATCTTAAACCTTGACATCGATTACATGCCCTGTTAAAAGTTTGCTCTGATACTGCCCCTTTAAGTGCACTAGATCAACATTTTGACTGATTTTGACCCTTGTAGTAGCAGGAGGGCTAACAGTTATCCTGAAAACAAAATATTCTTTTTGGAAGTTTTTGATGTGTTTTCGTTTTAGAGATTTCAGAAAACTCAAAAAAATATGCACATTTATTTTTCATGACTTGTATACTTTTAAACGCATTGACTTAGAGGACATCATTGGCCCATGAGGTCAAAAAAAGTCTCAGTGCATCAGCATAGGGCTGTACGTTTTCGGATATTTTTGGAACCGGATACCCGAAATCAGGAAACTTCGGATACCCGGATACCCATTTTCATTTTTGTTGAAAACATGCCTCCAGTGTTGTACAAATGTACTGTAAATGGTAACAAATTGACTTATAATACAGAGGATACCATGCTTAAATCGATCTTTTCTTTATTGGAGTGTAATCTCTTGAATTTAAAGATAATTGTCTGTACAAGTGCATTGTTCAAGAGTCACAGATTTCTGTTTGCACCGCTCAAATGTTAAGTTCGAATTTTAAAAAGTCGTTTACGGGTAATTGGAACCGAAAAATGGAACCGGTAATGAGTAGCTTTTGTTGGTATCCGATACCCGGATACCCGGCACAGTTTCTCCATCAGCAATTTTGATTTTCTTTTTCAAAATTGCTGGATAGATTGGAATACGGCCAATACTGGTCCCTGTGTATAATGCATCATATATTTCCTGTGGCAAAAAAAAAAAGATTACTGAAAGTAAAAGGCATCACACCCATTTTGAAGCCGACCTATGACCAGAAACACGCGACTTTTTTTTTTTGCCAATTGGTCAGCTTGCCCAATATAAACACCATGGAAGAATAAAGTTGACACCATTGGTGTTATTTTAACACCCAGTATTGGATGGGTATACTTGCTGGGTACATAGAAGACATCGTAACACAAGACCTGTTTATACAATATACATTCTATAAAAACACAAAATAGTAAAATGTATTTAAATATACAACTATGATAATAAACAATGATGTAAATAAATTTTCATGAACGAAATATCACTCCAAAAATGTGCTATTGTCTCAGAAATAGCTTATGATGACTTCTTACTTAGTTGCTTCTATATGAAAAATAGGATTTACTACAGAAACCACAGACAAAGGGTTTCTCACTGGTGGATCCTGTGGTAATTTATTTGTGAGCAGGATATTTAGCACCATGTTACAAACCCCAAATTTATTGCGTGAACTCTCTGATGACGTCTTAGATGGTATCCTTGTGAGAAGGATTTTCCACAAATGTCGTTGGTGACAAATGGTTTCTCATTGGTGTGGACCCTCTGATGACGTCTTAGACTGCTTCCATTTGAGAAGGATTTTCCACAAATGTCACAGACAAATGGTTTCTCATTGGTGTGTACCTCCGATGACATCTTAGATTGCTGCCATGTGAGTAGTATTTCTTCACAAATGTCACAGACAAATGGCTTCACATTGGTGTGGACCTCCATGACGCCTTAGATTGCTGCCTTGTGAGAAAGGATTTTACAAATGTCACAGACAAATGGCTTCACATTGGTGTGGACCCTCTGATGACATCTAGACTGCTTTCATGTGAAAACGATTTGCCATCAAATGTCAACAGACAAATGGTTTCATTGGTGTGTACCTCTGATGACGCTCTTAGACTGCTTCCATGTGAGAATGATTTTCCACAAATGCTCACAGACAAATGGTTTCTCATTGGTGTGGACCCTCCGATGACGCCTTAGATTGCTGCCATGTGAGAAGGATTTTCCACAAATGTCACAGACAAATGGTTTCTCATTGTGTGTACCCTCTGATGACATCTTAGACTGCTTTCATGTGAAAACGATTTGCCACAAATGTCACAGGTAAATGGTTTCTCATTGGTGTGTACCCTCCGATGACATCTTAGATTGCCTCCTTGTGAAAAGGATTTTCCACAAATGTCACAGGTAAATGGTTTCTCATTGGTGTGGACCCTCTGATGACATCTTAGACTGCTTTCATGTGAAAACGATTTGCCACAAATGTCACAGGTAAATGGTTTCTCATTGGTGTGTACCCTCCGATGACATCTTATATTGCCTCCTTGTGAAAAGGATTTTCCACAAATGTCACAGGTAAATGGTTTCTCATTGGTGTGTACCCTTAGACTGCTTCCATGTGAGTAGCATTTTCCACAAATGTCACAGACAAATGGTTTCTCTTTAGTGTGGACAATTTGATGCATTCTTAGTGAGCTTTCTTGGGTGAAGGATTTGCCACAAATGTTACAAATAAATGGTTTCTCATTGGTGTACCTCTGATGACGTCTTAGATTGCTTCTATGTGAGAATTGTTTCTCATGATTTGTTAGATCCATTGGGTGACTTGTGATTCAGGTTGAGAACACGAATAATCAAACGGCTTGTCATTGGTGAAGACTTTCTGACTCAAAGTAGCTTTCTATATTAAGAAAAAAAGAATAGGTAATTAATAAAAATATTTATTGAGGGAGCCACAGGAAGTCGATAGTATAAGAGCAGGGTTGATAATTTCCCTTGGAGCCTTGGGTTAGTGAATTAACAGAATGACTACTAGATCTACTTGGTGTGAAAGTCTGGGGGCTAGTGTACAAATATAAGAAACACATCAGCACAATTTAGAAAATATCAATGATTTGTTTGCTGACACCATAAGACAGTTCTTTAGCATGGTGGAGTATAACTCATCCTATAAACTTATTTAAAATAGCTTGAAAATTGTGCAACCAATTTTCAAGCTCAGCTTTGGGGCATTATAATACACATAATAATGTGGACTTGTATAGCGCACGTATCCACTACAAACTGGTGCTCAAGGCACATTATATTACTACCCCTGCTCATCAGGCTCATAAATCATTCCTGAAACCATCTCAGCTCCCTGGGAGTATACAGCTCAATTGCTGCCATTACAGCGCATATAGGGCTAATCAAACACAACAACCAACTCTGCCTCACAGGTACCCATTCACCCCTGGGTGGAGAGAAGCAATTACGGTAAAGTGTCTTGTTTTCAGTTGACACAAGCACCATGGTCACGGTTGGGATTCGAACCCACATTCTGACGCACTCAACCATCAGAACACAAATCCGATGCACTAAAACCGCTCGACCATGGCACTCCAGTATACAGTATACATCAACAATAATTGTTTTTGTTTTATTTATTGATACTCTTTGCATGGTGGGAGTATTGCCTTTGACAAATTTGGCATTGACTTGAAAAACAACCTCGCGCTTTGGAAAAGATGAGTACCCTTGCATATGAGGATATGTAAAAAGTCAATGGGGTGATATTTTTGGGGAAAAGTTGGAAGTTTTACGTATTATGAGAACCTTACGGAAATATTTTCTTTGAAATTGCAAAATAATGATTGTGGCATTAAATTTCGAACCTAACAGGATCTTTTTTAAAGCAAAAATGGATGGAATACAAACATACATACATATACATAAACAAAGAGTGAGCAGCAAGTTAGTCAGGTGAAATATACACAAAAGAAGAAGTTACAAGAAGTAGAGTCATGTACTGGTCCTGGGACTGGACAATAGAGGATTTAAATATAGATAGAGCCAGGTACCAGGTATTACAATAAGTAAGCACTGCTTGCGGCAAACTTTAATGAGCTTTATATGACATCATCACTCATTTTACATAAGCTAATTACAGCATGCAGTGGTTTGGGAAGTAATGAATATTCATTTAATGATTACGCCGGTGAACCGTGACCTCATCGTCGACAGCAATCAGCATGCAGTAAGTGGAAGATTGCACATCACCCCACAACTGTGTCACAGAATGCAGTCGATCAACTTCGGTGGTCTGTGAATATTACATAGGTACATACAGTAAAAATTATAAATTTCATTCAAACTTTGTTTGAATATTCATTAGGGTCGAAACAACTAACTGTGCAGTTACTTTATGAATGAACTACAGCAAATAGACCGCCCACTGGAGGCCATGTAGGGAGCTGTCTTCACCCCACTTACACGAACACGTGTATTGTTAATATGTTCGTGCAAAAGTTGTCGCTTTTGAATTGACAGGCACATATGTACAAATTTTCCAAAAGCAGAAATATTGGGGTTTTCAGCAAGTAGACAAACAAATTTGCATGGGATACAGTTAATATGTCCAGTAACTGTTTCTTTTGGAAGCATGGGTTTCATAAAATAGAGGGTATATGCATTTGGTCTATACTTGTCTGTGTACGTAATGCAGTGTGTATTTCAACGCTGGTGTTTTGTATGAGAGATGTCCGTTTACTTATTGTAATGGAGTTTTGGCTGGAAGAGATTATGAGAGATTTGTGAAAAACAAAGAGTCAGATAGAGGGAGTAAAACAAAAAGACAAATAAACTAACAAGCAAAACAAATGTAAACAAATGAAGAAATATCTGTGGAGAAAGAAAATAATTAATTTTCTATGCAAATTAATTTTTGAATGAAATCGTTCCCTGTAATATAACCAATAATATTATCTTACCTACCTAGTAAGGTGGACAAATATATGGATGATGATGGACATATACTTCAAATTATTCCAGGATATTTATTTCATGAAAATTAGGGCATTTTGGTATACAATGACTTCTTCAGTCATGTCAGTGTGATCTTGTCAACTCCCATAAGTGACCAACACGGTCATTGTTCAAGCACAGTGGCAACTATAATAGGATCCTTCTATTTTCTGAAAGAGGATTTTTTATAGCAGGGAAATAAAGTCCGAAAACATCTTTTTATGGATTTTAAAATAGTTTTCGCTTGTACCCTCAAAATCGATCAAAATCATTTTTAACTGTTAGTGGTTGCAAAATATTTTTAAAAGCAGCGGGTAGAATGTCAGATCCAACCGCCCACTTTTCTCATTCAATATAACCAATAATGTAATCTTACCTACCTAGTAAGCCAATTAAGTAAGGTGGAGAACATATGGACATATGGATGATGGACATATACTAAAATTATTCCAGGATATTTATTTCATGAAAATCAGGCATTTTAGTATACGATGACTTCTCAGTTATGTCAGTTTGACCTTGTCAACTCCCCTATAAGTATAAACCACGGTCATTGTACATGCGCAGTGGCAACTATAATAGTATCCTCTCTATTTTCTGAAGGGAGGATTTTTAATCAGTCAGAAATCAAGTCCGATAACATCATAAAAGTGGATTTGGAAAGAATGTCGATCCGGCCGCCACTTTAAGGGCTTTTTGGATTTTTTTTTTGCAAACCTACTAACCAGTTAAAAATCATTCTATCGATTTTGTAGACAGAAAGCGAAACTATCATTAAAATCCACTTTTATGATGGTTTTCGGACTTAATTTCCCTTCTAAAAAAATCCTCCCCTTCAGAAAATAGAAGGATCCTATTATAGTTGCCACTACGCATGTACAATGACCGTGTTGGTCACTAATTAAGGAGTTTACAAGATCAGACTGACATGACTGGAGGAAGTCATCGTATACCAAAAATGCCTGATTTTTCATGAAATAAATATCCTGGAATAATTTGAAGTATATGTCCATCATCATCCATTATGTTCTCCACCTTACCAAGATTACATTATTGGTTATATTTAATGAAAAATAGTGGCAGCCAGATACGACATTCTACCTTTTCAAAAAACCCTTAAAAAGTGGCGGTCGTTTACGACATTCTTTGGAAATTTTTGCTGCGTTTGTTCATATCATTTGTCCCCAAAACCCACTTCCCATAATTCATTGATTAAAAAGGACCCACGACCTCTCCTACCAACGACTGCAAATAAAGACCAAAACTCTTGAATTAATTTTTTTCCATGGACTACAGTACTAAAATTTGGAACGATTTACCAGGCCCGTACGCAGGATTTTTTATGGGGTGGTGCGAATTTGTACTGATGGGACCAAAAATGCCTTGGGAAACTATATAACGTCGGTTTCGCGCCCTTTCATGTGGACCTTTTGTGGACCTTTTGGTAATTTGGGGGGGTGCGTACGGGCCTGTTTACCACACCATCTACGTACTCGATCAAACAAAGCTAACCAGCTTCAAAACCGGAACGAAACCACAACCCACAACACAAACTAGTCTGTCAAGTCAACACTCTGTACTGTAGTGATGCGGATTTACCGCTTTTACGGAGTATAACAATCCAGATCCAGAGATCCAGATTGCGCACACAATTCCGAATAGGTCTTGAGTCCACGGGAGTCGATACTTACGCTAGACCTCAACGTTCACCAACGGACAAAACAAACCCATTTATTTCACTGTCACAACTAACTACAAAAACTACATTAACTTACCTATATATTCTATATCCTCAATGGAGTATCATACGTTGTCATGATGACATTTTGTATATTCCGATGTATAAAGTCGTCACATTCTTCGACAAGTTCACCACGTGCGTAAAAAGCCATTTTCAAATTAACCAACCTCCAGATATCCAGCAGCCAGCGCTGCAGCCCCCGGCCACACACACACAGAGCAATGCGCGTGCGTATTAGAAAACGCAGCGCAGGGGTCCAAGAGGGCGTGTGTGGTGACAATTGTTTTTTCAGGTCCCCACCGAAAACCCTGACAGTGCCCTATAAAAGAAAGAAAAGGAAAACCCATACCTTCCCCCACTGAAAAGCAATGCCCCTCCCATTCCCTCCCCGTTCCCGGGGAATGGCTACTGGTTCACAAAGACGAATGAGAACAGGCCACAGCCAATGAACATATCCTGAGATAATGAATATGCATATTTCACTGGCAACTGCATTTGTTATTCTTTTTTGTAAGTAAATTCCTGTTTGATCACGAAGAATTAAGAATGTCGTGTTGTCCAGGTTCAGAAAGTTAAGAGATAATGACCCCATTCGACTGAGTTACACAATTAATTAAATCCTTTTTATTGTAAAAAATCCAAATCTGTACAAATGAATTATGTTCTCGTTCAACAATTAAATATAAATCCATATTACTGGGAAAGACTTGCAAAGACTTGCAAAGTGAAGTAAAAGTTGTGATTTATTGATGAAAAGCTTTTGGTTTTAAGTGATTCGAAAAATTACAACTGATACAATTTCTGAGGGAACATCTATGTCAAATAGAGACAGGGAAGGGGGCTTTTATGATGTGCTTGTATGAATATTATGGTCATTATTCTGAGACAGTTACATGGCTGAAATGAAATGGGCCATAACCAAAATAGAGGCACATTGGTAGTATACAAGGATGAAACGCCTACCCCAAATATTTCCTCATATCTACCCACTCGTCCAGCACATTGGTAGTATACAGGGATGTAAATATCGATTTTCAGTTGACAATAAACCGCCAATTCAATCCATCAAAGCAGGCTTGTATTTTTTTTTTGCAGAGGTGGTTTGAAACGCCTACCATCCCCCCTCAAAAATATCCCACACTTAGCCCCGGCCCCACCTAAATATTTTCTCACCTTATACCCTCGTCCAGCGATTTTAAAGGTTTTTAATTTTTTCAATCCCGCTAGTTAATTCAGTCGGCACATTGGCTTCCATTCCCCACCCCCCCCAAAAATTTTTTTTTTTAATTTTTTAAATAATGAAAATAATGCCATTGCTTGTAGTATAGCTCGATATGGATTGAATAAGAAAAACATTGTTCCAAGTGAAGACAGACAAATGTAGACAATAAGATCAAAAAAAAGAAAAAGGTACAGAATGCTTTTGTTATTAATTATACATTAAAGGAAGGTACAACCATTGGTAATGTTGGTAACATGCTACTATTAGTATGTTTTCTCTTGAACTCAAGATACATTGAACGAAGGTACAACATTGGTAATGTTAGCAAACCGCTTCTATGAGTATACTTTACTTTCTTTGAATCAATTGAAGGAAGGTACAACATTGGTAATGTAGGCAAAACTGCTTCTATGAGTATGCTTACTCTCTTTGAATCAAGATATACATTGAAGGGAAGGTACAACATTGGTAATGTTGGCCAAACTGCTTCTATGAGTATGCTTACTCTCAAGATATTGACACATCCATTAAAAACAACCTATGAAAGTTTAAGCAAAAAATGCGAAAAATGTTAAATGCATTGTTGTTATGCAGAATTTAGGAAAGAATACTCTTTCCTAAATTCAAATTAGAAATTATTTCACTTTTCTAAAAATTAAAAGCAGATAAAATAATTTCTAGGGGAGATTCACACCATCAGCTTTACACAAAGTATGTTTTACATTAAAATTTGATACATTTGGTAATTTTGTAATTACCAATCATATACCTTAGCTTTAAAGGAACACATCATTTTGAAAATATGACAACTTTCCATTGCCTACTAGTGGGGATAATTATTTGAAAGCTAATCTTGATGTGTAGTTGGCAAAAAGTAATAGTCATCCTGAAAACAAAATATGACAACTTTCCATTGCCACTACAAAAAACAGCCCATGGTGGGAATAATTATTTGAAAGCTAAACGTGATGTGAAGTTGGCAAAAAGTAAGTCATCCTGAAAACAAAATATGACAACTTTCCATTGTCTACTGGTGGGGATAATTATTTGAAAGCTAAACTTGGTGTGTAGTTGGCAAAAAGTAATAGTCATCCTGAAAACAAAATATGACAACTTTCCATTGCCGCCACAAAAACAGCCCATGGTGGGAATAATTATTTGAAAGCTAAACTTGATGTGTAGTTGGCAAAAGTAACAGTCATCCTGAAAACAAAATATGACAACTTTCCATTGTTCTATCTGGTGGGATAATTATTTGAAAGCTAAACTGGTGGTGTAGTTGGCAAAAGTAATAGTCATCCTGAAACAAAATATGACAACTTTCCATTGCCGCTTCAACAAAACAGCCCATGGTGGAATAATTATTTGAAAGCTAAACTTGATGTGAAGTTGGCAAAAGTAACAGTCATCCTGAAAACAAAAATATGACAACTTTCCATTGTCTACTGGTGGGGATAATTATTTGAAAGTTAAACTTGGTGTGTAGTTGGCAAAAAATAATAGTCATCGTGAAAACAAAATATGACAACTTTCCATTGCCGCTACAAAAACAGCCCATGGTGGGGATAATTATTTGAAAGCTAAACTTGATATGTAGTTTGCAAAAAGTAACCCTTATTTTTTCATTCATGCATGACTGCTTTATAGCCGATAACCACAGGTATGTACCCCTCTACAAGCGTCACAATACATTTTGTTTGCAGATCTTGTATGAATAACTATGAATAACTTTACCCTGAAAATGCAATTTCATGGTGTCTCTTCCTCTCAGATATTGGCAATAATGTTCATAGTGATTTCAGGGCAAATTCACGGCGATCTTGAGAATAAATGAGCTGCCCCAAAACTGCCACAAGAAGTTCATGTTGCTTTCACGGCATTTTCAAGTCATTTACGGGTAATTGGAACCGAAAAATGGAACCCGGTAATGAGTGTTTTGGTTGGGTATCCGGATACCCGGCACAGCCCTCCATCAGCAATTTTGATTTTCTTTTTTCAAAATTGCTGGATAGATTGAATACGGCCAAATACTGGTCCCTGTGTGTATATCGCATCATATATTTCCTGTGGCAAAAAAAAGATTACTGAAAGTAAAAGTGCATCACCGCACCCATTTTGAAGCCGACCTATGACCAGAAACCTCAAGACTTTTTTTTGGCCAATTGGTCAGCTTGCCCAATATAAAATACCCTGGAAGAATAAAGTTGACAGCAGTGGTGTTATTTTTAACACCCAGTATTGATGGGTATACTTGCTGGGTATATAGAAGACACCCTACAGGAAGACCTGTTTATACAATATACATTCTATAAAAAACACAAATAGTAAAATGTATTAAAATAAACAACTATGATAATAAACAATGATGTAAATAAATTTACATGAAAATGTAGGACAAGTTTCATGAACGAAATATCACTCCAAAAATGTGCTATTGTCTCAGAAATAGCTTATGAGTGTAAGAAGAAAATGTCACAAACAAATGTTTTTTTTTCATTGGTGTGGGATCCTCTGATGACTTCTTACTTAGTTGCTTCTATATGAAAAAAAGGATTTACTACAGAAACAACAGACAAAGGGTTTCTCACTGGTGGATCCTGTGGTAATTTATTTGTGAGGATATTTGGCAAAATGTTACAACCCAAGTCATTTATTGGTGTGGACTCTCTGATGACGTCTTAGATTGCCTCCTTGTGAGAAGGATTTGCCACAAATGTCACAAACAAATGGTTTCTCATTGGTGTGTACCCTCAGATGACGTCTTAGACTGCTTCCAAGTGAGAAGGACTTTCCACAAATGTCACAGACAAATGGTTTCTCATTGGTGTGTACCCTCAGATGACGTCTTAGACTGCTTCCAAGTGAGAAGGATTTTCCACAAATGTCACAGACAAATGGTTTCTCATTGGTGTGGACCCTCCGATGACGTCTTAGATTGCTTCCATGTGAGTAGCATTTTCCACAAATGTCACAGACAAATGGTTTCTCATTGGTGTGTACCCTCTGATGACATCTTAGATTGCTGCCATGTGAGTAGCATTTTCCACAAATGTCACAGACAAATGGTTTCTCATTGGTGTGTACCCTCCGATGACATCTTAGATTGCTTCCATGTGAGAAGGACTTTCCACAAATGTCACAGACAAATGGCTTCACATTGGTGTGGACCCTCTGATGACATCTTAGACTGCTTTCATGTGAAAACGATTTGCCACAAATGTCACAGGTAAATGGTTTCTCATTGGTGTGTACCCTCCGATGACATCTTAGATTGCTTCCTTGTGAAAAGGATTTTCCACAAATGTCACAGACAAATGGTTTCTCATTAGTGTGTACCCTCCGATGACGTCTTAGATTGCTTCCTTGTGAAAAGGATTTTCCACAAATGTCACAGGTAAATGGTTTCTCATTGGTGTGTACCCTCTGATGACATCTTAGATTGCTTCCATGTGAGTAGCATTTTCCACAAATGTCACAGACAAATGGTTTCTCTTTAGTGTGGACAATTTGATGCATTCTTAGTGAGCTTTCTTGGGTGAAGGATTTGCCACAAATGTTACAAATAAATGGTTTCTCATTGGTGTGTACCCTCTGATGACGTCTTAGACTGCTTCCATGTGAGAAGGATTTTCCACAAATGTCACAGGTAAATGGTTTCTCATTGGTGTGTACCCTCCGATGACATCTTAGATTGCTTCCATGTGAGAAGGATTTTCCACAAATGTCACAGACAAATGGTTTCTCTTTAGTGTGGACAATTTGATGCATTCTTAGTGAGCTTCCTTGGGTGAAGGATTTGCCACAAATTTTACAAATAAATGGTTTCTCATTGGTGTGTACCCTCTGATGACGTCTTACATTGCTTCCATGTGAGAATTGTTTCTCATTTGTTAGATCCATTAGGTGACTTGTGATTCAGGTTGAGAACACAAATAATCAAACGGCTTATCATTGGTGAAGACTTTCTGACTCAAAGCAGCTTTCTACATTAAGGAAAAAAGTATAGGTAATTAATAAAATATTTATTGAGGCAGTGCCTAAAGCCATGTTGTTTATCGTTCTTGTGTGATTCAATGTTTGTTTACTTCCTATGTGGTAGCATCAGGAGATCAACTCGACAGTAATCTAGTTTACTTTTTTGTAATCTACAGGGTGCTACCTTGTTTCTTTTTCTGATAATTTAATGTAAATTTGTGTTTATTTTTTGTTCTACCTGTGAAATCAATAAATGAATGAAATGAATGAATGAATGAAAGAGCAGGGTTGATAATTTCCCCTAGAGCCTTGGGCTAGTGGATTAACAGAATGACTACTACATCTCCTTGGTGTGAAAGTCTGGGGGCTAGTGTACAAATATAAGAAACACATCATCACAATTTAGAAAAAATCAGTGATTTTTTGGCTGACACCATAAGGCAGTTCTTTGGCATGGTGGAATATAATTCATCCTATAAACTTATTCAAATAAGCTTGAAAATTGTGCAACCAATTTTCAAGCTCAGTTTTGAGACATTAAGTATACAGTATACATGAACTTAAAACAATAATTGTTTGTTTTTATTTATTGATACTCTTTTACGATTATGAGAACCTTATTTGAAATTGCAAAATAACGGTTGTGGCCTTACATTTTGAACCTAATAGGATCTTTCTCAAAGGCAAAAATGGGACGGAATACAAACATACATTCATACATAAACACAAGAGTGAGCAGAAGTTAGTCAGGTGTGAAATGAACACAAAAGAAGAAGATACAAGAAGCAGAGTCATGTACTGGTCCTGGGACTGGACAATAGAGGGATTACACATGAATAGATAGAGGTACCATTATAAGAGAGGAAGTTAGTCAGGTGTGAAATGAACACAAAAGAAGAAGATACAAGAAGCAGAGTCATGTACTGGTCCTACGGATGACTCATGAATAGATAGAGGTACCAGGAGTTTTTGGCTAGGAGAAGGGGTAGAATGTCGTATCCGACTGCCACTTTTTCTCATTAAATATATCCAATAATGTAATATTACCTACCCAGTAAGGTGGAGATCATAATGGATGATGATGGACATATACTTCAAATTATTCCAGGATATTTATTTCATGAAAAATCAGGCATTTGTGGTATACGATGACTTCCTCAGTCATGTCAGTCTGATCTTGTAAACTCCCCCATAAGTGACCAACACAGTCATTGTAGTGACATGCGCAGTGGCAACTATAGATCCTTCTATTTTCTGAAGGGGAGGATTTTTGTAGACAGGAAATCAAGTCCGAAAACATCATAAAAGTGGATTTTAAAGATAGTTTTCGCTTTCTGTACCCCCAAAAATCGATTTTGTAACTGGTTAGGCCTATTTAAACAGTGAGTTTGTGGTTGCAAAACAACTTTTTTCAAAAAACCCTTAAAAAGTGGCGGTCGGATAGGACATTCTTTGCTGCGTTTGTTCATGTCATTTGACCCCAAAACCCATTGTTCATTGCGCAGACAATTCCGAATAGGTCTCGAGTCCACGGGAGTCGATACTTACGCTAGGCTGGCTCGCGAGACCTCAGCGTTCACCAACGGACAAAACAAACCCATTTATTTCACTGTCACAACTACCTACAAAACTACATTAACTTACATATATATTCTATATCCTCAGTGGAGTATCATACGTTGTCTTGATGACATTTTGTATATTCCTGATGTTTAAAGTCGTCACATTCTTCGACAATTTCACCACGTGCGAAATTCCAAGGCGCCATTTTCAAAATTAACCCCCCCCCCCCTCCGGCTACACACACTAGCAATGCGTATGCGTATATAAAAGGCACTGCGCAAGCACAGGATCCAAGAGGGCGCGTGGTGACAATTATGCTAAGTTTTTCTAGGAAAGAAAGTGATTTGCATTTTGTTTAATATTTGAATAAGAAAGAAGTGACATATTTACAATAGTGGAGTAGTTAAGGGGGAGAACGTTACCCCACAAATTTCCAGTGTTCCCCAGGTTTCCCCCACGAAAAATCCCGATAGTGCCCAAAAAAAGAAAAGAAAAAGAAAAGGGATTCGAGAGTGAAGAGATAATGACTCCATTCGACTGAGTTACAGAATTAAATAAATTCTTATGACTATTGTAAAAATCCCACTGTACCAATGAATTGTCATGTTCTCGTTCAACAATTAAATATAAATCCATATTACTGGGAAAGACTTGCAAAGACTTCCAAAGTGATGCAGTTGTGATTTATTGATGAAAGCTTTGCTTTTTTAAGTGATTCGAAAAATTATAACTGATACAATTACTGAGGGAAACATCTATGTCAAATAGGAGACAGGGGAGGGGGATTTTATGATGTGCTTGTTTGAATATAGTGGTCGAGACAGTTACATGGCTGAAATGAAATGGGTCATAACCAAAATAGAGGCACCTTTGTAGGATACAGGGATGTAAATATCGATTTTCACTCGATTCAAGCCATCAAAGCAGGCTTGTATTTTTTATTTATTTATTTTTTTGCAGAGGTGGTTTGAAATGCCTACCCCCCCCCCTCAAAAATATCCCCACACTTAGCCCCACCTAAATATTTTCTCACATATACCCTTGTCCAGCGATTTTGAAGGCGTTTCATTTTTATTGCTATAGTTAATCAGTCAGCACATTGGCTTCCATGCCCCCCCAAACAAAAATTAATAAATAAAATAAATTATTATTATTATTTTTTTTTTAATTTAAAATAATGAAAATAATGCCAGTGCTGGTAGTATAGCTCAATATGGATTGCTGAATTATAGGGGAAATTGTTCCAGGGAGTTAACAAGTGAAGACAGACAAAATGTAGACAATAAGATCAAAATAAAAGTTTGGTACATAATGGTTTTAGAAGTTTAATATTAGGTATGGCAAAACTCATGTCTTGGCTTGCTGGGGGAGGGAGTGAACCGTCCAGATGAGATTGTATAAGGGAAGGTTATACAACATTGGTAATGTTGGCAAAACTGCTTCTATGAGTATGCTTACTCTCTTTGAATCAAGATATACATTGAAGGGGAGGTACAACATTGGTCATGTTGGCAAAACTGCTTCTATGAGTATGCTTACTCTCTTTGAATCAAGATATTGACACATACATTAAAAAACATCCTATGAAAGTTTAAGCAAAAACGCGAAAATTGTTAAATGCATTGTTGTTATGCGGAATTTAGGAAAGAGTAGTCTTTCCTAAATTCAAGTTGGAAATTATTTCACTTTTCTAAATTATTACAGCAGATAAAATAATTTCTAGAGGAGATTCATACCATCAGCTTTACAAAGTAAGTTTTACATTAGAATTTGAACATTTGGTAATTTTGTAATTACCAATCCTATACCTTAGCTTTAAAGGAAAACATCATTTTGAAAATATGACAACTTTCCATTGTCTACTGGTGGGGATAATTATTTAAAAGCTAAACTTGATGTGTAGTTGGTAAAAAGTAACAGTCATCCTGAAAACAAAATATGACAACTTTCCATTGCCTACTAGTGGGGATAATTATTTGAAAGCTAAACTTGATGTGTACCGGTAGTTGGTAAAAAATAACAGTTTTCTGGAAACAAAATATTCTTTTTAACCCTCCTACTACTACAAGGGTCAAAATCAGTCAAAATGTTGAAATAGTTCCCAAGGTATATCTAGTGCACTTTAATAAAAGTCAAACACTGTCAAACCTTACAGGTCAAAATAAGTCGACTGTTTTTGACTGGTAAAAAGCATTGTATTGTATTGTTCAGGGTGATCAAAATGACAGTAAAAACCAGTCAAAAATGCCCCTGTGTGCACATTTGGGTCAACAGTCAAAAACAGGCAGTTGACTGGTTTTGACCTCAACAGCAACTTTCCACTAAAGTGCATCAATAGTAGGAGGGTTAATGTGCTTTCATTTCAGAGAATTCAGAAAACTCAACAAAATATGCACATTTACTTTTCATGACTTGTATACTTTTAGACGCATTGATTTTGAGGACATCATTGGCCCATTAGGTCAAAAAAAGTCTCAGCACATCAGCATTTTTGATTTCCTTTTTTCAAAATTGTTGGATTGATGGGAATACCATGCTGTATTTTAAACGACTTTTTCACATTGGGGTATGAACGTTTGCCCAATTTGTAAGGCCTCTCTTAGCCACCATACTTTGTACATGGCAAATTTGGTCCCTGTGTGTAGACATATCACATATTTCCCTGTGGCAAAAAAAAAGGTTTACTGAAAATAAAAAGTGCATCACCGCACCAATTTTGAAGCAGACCTATGACCAGAAACCTGAGACCTTTTTTTGTGTGGCCAATTGGTCAGCTTGCCCAATATAAACACCATGGAAGAATAAAGTTGACACCATTGGCATTCATTTAACACCCAGTATTGGATGGGTATACTTGTTGGGTATATAGAAGACATCAGAATAGAAGACATGTTTATACAATATACATTCTATAAAAACACAAAATAGTAAACTGTATTAAATTAAACAATTATGATAATAAACAATGATGTAAATAAATTGACATGAAAATGTAGGACAAGTTTCATGAACGAAATATCACTCCAAAAATGGGCTATTGTCTCAGAAGTAGCTTAATGAGTGAAAGAAGAAAATGTCACAAAAAAATTGTTTATTTTTCATTGGTGTGGATCCTCTGATGACTTCTTAATTAGTTGCTTCCATATGAAAAAAAATATTACTACAGAAACCAGACAAATGGTTTCTCATTGGTGGATCCTGTGGTCATTTTATGTGAGAAGGATATTTAGCACAATGTTACAACCCAAGTCATTTATTAGTGTGGACTTTCTGATGACGTCTTAGATGGCCTCCTTGTGAGAAGGATTTTCCACAAATGTCACAGACAAATGGTTTCTCATTGGTGTGTACCCTCCGATGACATCTTAGATTGCTTTCATGTGAGAAGGATTTTCCACAAATGTCACAGGTAAATGGTTTCTCATTGGTGTGTACCTCCGATGACGTCTTAGATCAAGCTTCACAGGAGAAGGATTTTCCACAAATGTCACAGACAAATGGTTTCTCATTGGTGTGTACCTCTGATGACATCTTAGATTGCCTCCTTGTGAAAAGGATTTTCCACAAATGTCACAGGTAAATGGTTTCTCATTGGTGTGTACCTCCGATGACATCTTAGATTGCCTCCTTGTGAAAAGGATTTTCCACAAATGTTACAGGTAAATGGTTTTTCATTGGTGTACCTCCGATGACATCTTAGACTGCTTCCATGTGAGAAGGATTTTCCACAAATGTCACAGGTAAATTGTTTCTCATTGGTGTGTACCCTCCAATGACGTCTTTAGATTGCCTCCTTGTGAAAAAGGATTTTCCACAAATGTCACAGGTAAATGGTTTTTCATTGGTGTGTACCCTCCGATGACATCTTAGACTGCTTCCACGTGAGAAGGATTTTCCACAAATGTCACAGACAAATGGTTTCATTGGTGTGGGACAATTTGATGCCTTCTTAGTGAGCTTCCTTGGGTAAAAAGATTTGCCACAAATTTTACAGACAAATGGTTTTCATTGGTGTGTACCTCTGATGACATCTTAGATTGCCTCCTTGTGAGAAGGATTTTCCACAAAATGTCACTGACAAATGGTTTCTCATTGGTGTGGACCTCTGATGATGTCTTAGATTGGCTACTCGTGAAAAGGATTTTCCACAAATGTCACAGACAAATGGTTTCTCATTGGTGGACCCTCCGATGACGCCTTAGATTGGCTACTCGTGAAAAGGATTTTTCCACAAATGTCACAGACAAATGGTTTTCTTGGTGTGGACAATTTGATGCGTTCTTAGTGAGCTTCCTTGGGTGAAGGATTTGCCACAAATTTTACAAACAAATGGTTTCTCATTGGTGTACCCTCTGATGACGCCTTTACATTGCTTCCATGTGAGAATTGTTTCATTTGTTAGATCCATTGGATGACTTGTGATCTCAGGTTGAGAACACAACAATCAAACGGCTTGTCATTGGTGAAGACCCTCTCCCGACTCAAACCAGCTTTCTATATTAAGGAAAAATAAAGGTAATTTAATAAAATATTTACTAAAGCAGGAAGTCGACAGCATCAGAGCAAGGTTGAAATTTCCCTAGACCATCACCAGCCAAAGTGGATTAACAGAATGACTACTACAACTGCTTGGTTTGATAGTCTGGGGGCTAATGTACAAATATAAGAAATACATCATCACAATTTTTTTAACAAATCAATGATTTTTTTGCTGACACCATAAGGCAGTTCTTTAGCATGGTGGAGTATAACTCATCCTATAAACTTATTCAAATATTCTTGAAAATTGTGCAACCAATTTTCAAGCTAAGTTTTGAGACATTAAAGGGGGACTGTAATAAAAAAAAAATTTTGAGACCCACCTGTGTTTATTTAATCACTGATTTCTGAGTACAAGTATTTCAAAACAATGTTTGAAGTGTTTGGGGGAGGCAACCCCACCCCATGGTGGAAGCTTCATTTGCATAAGATATGTGACGTAAGGTCGGGAAGATCCGATGTGAACATGATGTACAAAAGTCAGAACGGATAGTCTGTTCTGCTGGGAATACCAAAGCGGTCCGTTGGGAACACGCCAGCGATCCCCCGGGCATACGCAAACGGTCCCGAGGAATGGAGCTGTATGCCCAGCGGAACGCCTCGACTGGGCACACGTGAGCATACCGCGATCCAAAGTGATCGTTCCTTTGTGAACAGTGGATACTGCAACACTCCGCCAACTGTGAATGGGCAGAAAAATGTAATACATTGTGTTTTACCGATGCGGGCATAGTAGCACAGTTAGTGCACTACTACTGCACGAAAATAATTACAATTACAAAATTAATGATTTTGACATTCAAATAAAACAACGGTGCAGTATTCATAATAACACATACACTGAGTCACTCTATTTTAAGGTCTTTTTATTTTTACTAATTAGGACAAGTTTGTTTTTAGTCGAAGCAAACACAAAATGTTGCAATGCAGGAGTGAAGAGGAGTGCTTAAAATTGATATGAAATGTGGCTGCTTTTTGTTTTTGTTATACAAGTCTCATAATTACTTCATTCATAAATAGCCATAATCGGTAGGCCTTTACACACATTAAGCCTACACTGAATCCTTGATAGCTGGTTATGAAGCTTGGCGTTTTGGCAAAAATGGGACGGAATACAAACATGCCTTCATACATAAACACAAGAGTGAGCAGCAGTTAGTCAGGTGTGAAATGAACGCAATAAGAAGAAGATACAAGAAGCAGAGTCACTTACTGGTCCTGGGACTGGACAATAGAGGGATTACACATGAATAGATAGAGGTACCATACTATAAGAGAGGAAGTTAGTCAGGTGTGAAATGAACACAAAAGAAGAAGATACAAGAAGCAGAGTCATGTACTGGTCCTGGGACTGGACAATAGAGGGATTACACATGAATGGATAGAGGTACCAGGAGTTTTTGGCTTGAAGAAGGGATTATGAGATTTTTGAAAAACAAAGAGTCAGATAGGTGGAGTAAAACAAAACAGATAAATAAACTAACAAGCAAAACAAATGTAAAACAAATGAAGAAATATCTGTGGAGAAAGAAAAAATAATTAATTTTCTATGCAAATTCATTTTTTGAATAAAAAATTGTTCCCTGAAATATAACCAATAATGTTATCTTACCTACCTAGTAAGGTGGACAACATATGGATGATGATGGACATATACTTCAAATTATTCCCGGATATTTATTTCATGAAAAATCAGGCATTTTTGGTATACAATGACTTCCTCAGTCATGTCAGTTTGATCTTGTCAACTCCCCCATAAGTGACCAACACGCTCATTGTACAAGCACAGTGGCAACTATAATAGGATCCTTCTATTTTCTGAAGGGTAGGATTTTTATAGCAGGGAAATAAAGTCCGAAAACCATCTTAAAAATAGCTTTCGCTTTCTGTACCCCCAAAAAACGATCAAAGTCATTTTTTAACTCATAACTGGTTAGTGGTTGCAATTTTTTTTTCAAAACCTTAAAAGTAAGCAGCGGGTAGAATGTCGTATCCGACCGCCACTTTTTCTCATTCAATATAACCATTAATGTAATCTTACCTACCTAGTAAGGTGGAGAACATATGGACATATGTGACCTGTCACCACGAAACCCGGACAAAGTTGGAAAATTTTATTTTAAGTTTTTGGTATTTTCATATTCTCCAGTTCATAAGCTTTTGAATGATTATAAACTTGTAGGGGTAACCCTTTTTTAGTAATCCCCTCAGGAGGGGATTAAGTCCCCCCCCCAACATGCCCAATCAATAACAAGTCAATCAGAGAACAGAAGGCTTTTGTACAGGAAGTCCACACTTCTTGTTCACCAACAACGCTCCAAAATTAGGGTAAACAAGTATTTTACCTTAACGGATTTAATTTATTTTTAAAGAAAAATGATAGATGAATATGTAAAGCATACGGTCATCCCAAAAATCCAAAATGGACAATTCCACCCTGAAATGACTTTGCACGTTGTTTACCTCGAAATGGATTGGTGTGACTTTGTCCGGTTTCGTGGTGACATGTCACATGATGGACATATACTTCAAATTATTCCAGGATATTTATTTCATGAAAATCAGACATTATTTTTGCATACGATGACTTCCTCAGTCATGTCAGTTTGACCTTGTCAACTCCCCCATAAGTATAAACCAACACGGTCATTGTACACAAGGTTTATCGCTAATAGCAACAAGGAATCATGGGATGTCTGTGGGTGCAACAGCGCAACTGCGTGCCATGCAAACAAACAAAATATTGTTGACGTCACGCAAGCCCCTCCAAACAGATGCCCCAAATTGTATCCCAGTATGCTTTATGGCTGTTGCTTACGTAGCGCTATTTGCAATATACCTTATGCGCAGTGGCAACTATAATAGTATCCTTCTATTTTCTGAAGGGGAGGATTTTTGTAGACAGTCAGGAAATCAAGTCCAAAAACATTATAAAAGTGGATTTTAAAGAGTTTTTCGCTTCCTGTACCCCCAAAAATCGAATTTGTAACGTGGTTAGGCCTAACAGTTAGTGGTTGCAATTTTTTTCTTCTTAAAAAAACCTTAAAAAGTAGCGGTCGGATACGACATTATTTGCTGCGTTTGTTCATGTCATTTGTCCCCAAAACCCAATTCCCATAATTCATTGCGCAGACAGTTCCGAATAGGTCTCGAGTCCACGGGAGTCGATACTTACGCTAGGCTGGCTCTCGAGACATCAACGTTCACAACGGACAAAACAAACCCATTTATTTCACTGTCACAACTAACTACATTAACTTACATATATATTCTATATCCTCAATGGAGTACTATCATACGTTGTCTCGATGACATTTTGTATATTCCTGTATAAAGTCGTCACATTCTTCGATAAGTTCACCACGTGCGTAAATCCAAAGCGCCATTTTCAAAATTAACCAACCCCCCCCCCCCCCCCCCCCACACACAGAGCAATGCGCGTGCGTATTATAAAAGGCACTGCGTAAGCGCAGGATCCAAGAGGGCGCGTGGTGACAACTATGCTAAGTTTTTCTACGTACCCCACGAAAAATCCCGACAGTGCCCCATAAAAGGGAAAACCCATACCCCGTTCCCATCCCCACTGAAAAAGTCCTGGCTACGCCGCTGGTTCACAAAGACGAATGAGAACAGCATATTTCACTGTCGACTACGTTGTAGGCCTATAAAATTATTCTTTTGTAAGGAAATTTCTGTTTGATCCAGAAAGTTAAGAGATAATGACCCCATATTTTTTCTCACATATACCTTCGTCCAGCGATTTTGAAGGCGCTTCTTTTTTCACTGCCGCTAGTAAAGTCAGTCGGCAAATTGTCTTCCATGCCGCCCCCCCCCCCCCCCCCCAAAAAACCACAAAAACATATAAATAAATAATTTTAAATATTTTAAATAATGAAAATAATGCCAGTGCTGGTAGCATAGCTCGATATGGATTTCTGAATAAAAAGCAAATTTTGTTCCAAGTGAAGACAGACAAATGTAGACAATAAGATCAAAATAAAAGAAAAATGTACAAAATGCTTTTAGAAGTTTAATATTATACATTAAAGGAAGGTACAACATTGCTTCTATGAGTATGTTTTCTCTCTTTGAATCAAGATATACATTGAAGGGAAGGTACAACATTGGTAATGTTGGCAAAACTGCTTCTATGAGTATGCTTACTCTCTTTGAATCAAGATATACATTGAAGGGAAGGTACAACATTGGTAATTAAGTAAGACTAATTGCGGTGACACCATGTGGAATCTCAATTGAGTAGTAATTAGTTATGAAAAGAACTGGGGGTACAACTCGACGTTTCGATCAGTATGCTCTGATTGTCCTCAGGAGAATGCCGGACTCTGGAAAATGCTGCTGCTTAAGTAGACTGCTGGAGGATCATCCCATGAATGGATGCTGGAGGATTAGTTCTGAAGCACGCAGGCGGGAACTGTGAGACTATGAGACTAGGATCCTAGGGGTTGGGGGAGAGTGTGTGCTCACTGAACTGAATCAGTTGTTAACAAGCACAGGGGATATACATTAAAGGGAAGGTACAGCATTTGTAATGTTGGCCAAATTAGATATTGAAAGGAAGGTACAACATTGGTAATGTTGGCCATCTGCTTCTGTGAGTATGCTTACTCTCTTTGAATCAAGATATACATTGAAGGGAAGGTACAACATTGGTAACATTGGTAACGTTAGCAAAACTGCTTCTATGAGTATACCTACTCTCTTTGAATCAAGATTATACATTGAAGGGAAGGTACAACATTGGTAATGTTGGCCAAACTGCTTCTATGAGTATGCTTACTCTCTATGAATCAAGATATACATTGAAGGGAAGGTACAACATTGGTAATGTTGGCCAAACTGCTTCTATGAGTATGCTTACTCTCTTTGAATCAAGGTATACATTGAAGGGAAGGTACAACATTGATAATGTTGGCAAAATGCTTCTATTTGAATCAAGATATTTACATACACATTAGCAAACCAACCTGTGACATTTTAAGCTTACTACACTGTGTCTTTAACTCTCCTATACATGGAGGCCACTCCGAACCACCAAATTATGTTCTTAAGCAACTTTCAGTACATGTACAAGCGTACTGTCCTTTCCAAGTAATCTTACAAAATCAACTGTGTGCCACCCAAAGTCACTGTAAATGTTTGAACATATTAGTATGGCCTGCAATGTTCTAATTTTGTTTCCATGGAATTTCTGACTTGACTCACAATGGCGATTTTTTTTTAATCGTGATTTAATTTTTTAATAGCGATTTGCTGATATATTGATAAGTTAAAAAGGTTCTCGATATCGTAAGCAAATAAAATAAGGTATCACAATATTGGATATTATCGTGTTATCGCCCAAACCTACTATTGGTGAAGATAATTACTTGAAAGCTAAACTTGATGTGTAGTTTGCAAAAAGTAACCCTCCTAGTACGGCTGTATGCACTTTAGTGGGAAGTTGCCATAGAGGTCAAAACCAGTCAACTTCCTGTTTTGATTGTTGACCCAAATGTGCACACAGGGGCACTTTTGACTGTTTTTTACTGTCATTTTGACCACCCTGAAACAATACCAAACAATGCTTTTAATATTAAAAAAAAACAGTTGACTCATTTTGACCTGTAAATGTACTCACTACACGTAAGGTTTGACAGTGTTCGACTTTTAAAGAAGCAGTATCGTCATGATATAAACAGGGCATGGAATCGGAATGCTAGTTTTAGATTAACAATACCCAACATGATAAGGTCATATTAAATCTTAAACTAGGACATCAATTCCATGTCCTGTCGAAAGTCTGCTCTAATCATGACAATACTGCCCCTTTAAGTGCACTAGACATGCCTTGGCAAGTATATCAACATTAATCTTAAACTAGGACATCAATTCCATGTCCTGTCGAAAGTCTGCTCTAATCATGCCGATACTGCCCCTTTAAGTGCACTAGACATACCTTGGCAAGTATATCAACATTAATCTTAAACAAGGACATCAATTCCATGTCCTGTCGAAAGTCTGCTATAATCATGACGATACTGCCCCTTTAAGTGCACTAGACATACCTTGGCAAGTATATCAACATTAATCTTAAACAAGGACATCAATTCCATGTCCTGTCGAAAGTCTGCTCTAATCATGACGATACTGCCCCTTTAAGTGCACTAGACATACCTTGGCAAGTATATCAACATTAATCTTAAACAAGGACATCAATTCCATGTCCTGTCGAAAGTCTGCTCTAATCATGACGATACTGCCCCTTTAAGTGCACTAGATATATCTTGGCAAGTATATCAACATTTTGACTGATTTTGACCCTTGTAGTAGTAGGAGGGTTTACAGTTATCCTGAAAACAAAATATTCCTTTTGATGCATTTTCATTTTCGAGAATTCCGAAAACTTCATTTCCTTTTCATGACTTATATACTTTTAAATACATTGAGCTGAAAACTTAGTCCCAGGTTGGTTGTTTAACATATACCTTGAATCAAAGTAAAGATTACACAGAGGAGCACTATAGTCTTGCCAATGGACAGACCCTCTAGTTCATTTGGAGGACATCATTGGCCCATCAGGTCAAAAAAAAAGTCTCAGCGCGTCAGCATCTTTAATTTTCTTTTTTTTTTCAAAATTGCTGGATTGATTGGAATACCGCCGTGCTGTTTGTTAATTGACTTTTTCACATTGGGGTCTGATGTGAACATCTGGCCAATTTGTGCAGCCTCTCTTAGCCATGTGTCACATATTTCACTGTGGGAAAAAAAAAAAAAAAAAAACAATTACAGAAAAAAAGCACAACACCGCACCAATTTTGAAGCCGACCCGTGACCAGAAACCAGAGACTTTTTTGGGCCTATTTAAACTTGACACCATTGGTGTTCTTTTAACACCCAGTATTGGATGGGTATACTTGCTGGGTATATAGAAGACACTGTAACAGAAGACCTGTTTATACAATATACATTCTATAAAAACACAAAATAGCAAACTGTATTATAACAATGATAAATAAACAATAATGTAAATAAATTTACATGAAAATGTAGGACAAGTTTCATGAATGAAATATCACTCCAAAAATGGGCTATTGTCTCAGAAGTAGCTTATGAGTGAATGAAGAAAATGTCACAAACAAATGGTTTATTTTTCATTGGTGTGGATCCTCTGATGACTTCTTAATTATTTGCTTCCATATGAAAAAATAAAGTTACTACAGAAACCACAGACAAATGGTTTCTCATTGGTGGATCCTGTGGTCATTTTTTGTGAGAAGGATATTTAGCACAATGTTACAACCCAAGTCATTTATTAGTGTGTACCCTCCGATGACATCTTAGATTGCTTCCACAGGAGAAGGATTTTCCACAAATGTCGCAGACAAAATGGTTTCTCATTGGTGTGGACAATTTGATGCGTTCTTAGTGAGCTTCCTTGGGTAAAGGATTTGCCACAAATGTCACAGACAAATGGTTTCTCATTGGTGTGTACCCTCTGATGACATCTTAGATTGCTTCCTTGTGAAAAGGTTTTTCCACAAATGTCACAGGTAAATGGTTTCTCATTGGTGTGTACCCTCTGATGACATCTTAGATTGCCTCCTTGTGAGAAGGATTTTCCACAAATATCACAAGTTTCAAGAACAAAATACCTCTCAAAAAAAAAAAAATCGGCTATTGTCTCAGAAACTAGCTTATGAACGAATGAAGAAAATGTCACAAGCAAATATTTTTTTCATTGGTGTGGATCCTCTGATGACTTCTTAATTAGTTGCTTCCATATGAAAAAAAAAAAGGATTTACTACAGAAACCATAGACAAAGGGTTTCTCATTGGTGGAATCCTGTGGTAATTTATTTGTGAGGATATTTAGCACAATGTTACAACCCAAGTCATTTATTGGTGTGGACTCTTTGATGACGTCTTAGACTGCCTCCTTTTGGGAAGGATTTGCCACAAATTTTTATACAAACAAATGGTTTCTCATTGGTGTGGCCTCTGATGACATCTTAGACTGTTTCTTTGTGAGAAGGATTTTCCACAAATGTCACAGACAAATGGTTTCTCATCAGTGTGTACCCTCTGATGACATTTTAGACTGCTTACATGTGAGAAGGAATTGCCACAAATGTCACAGACAAATGGTTTCTCATTGGTGTGTATTCTCTGGTGACGTCTTAAGTCATTTCCTTGTGAGAAGGATTTGCCACAAATGTCACAGACAAATGGTTTCTCATTGGTGTGTACCCTCTGATGACAACTTAGACTTCTTCATCCTGATAAGGATTTGCCACAAATGTCACAAACAAATGGTTTCTCATTGGTGTGTACCCTCTGATGACGTCTTAGATTGCTTCCTCGTGAGAAGGTTTTTCCACAAATGTCACAGACAAATGGTTTCTCATTGGTGTGTACCCTCTGATGACGTCTTAGACTGCTTCCTCGTGAGAAGGTTTTTCCACAAATGTCACAAACAAATGGTTTCTCATTGGTGTGTACCCTCTGATGACAACTTAGACTGCTTTTACATGAGAAGGATTTGCCACAAATGTCACAGACAAATGGTTTCTCATTGGTGTGTACCCTCTGATGACAACTTAGACTGCTTTTACATGAAAAGGATTTGCCACAAATGTCACAAACAAATGGTTTCTCATTGGTGTGTACCCTCTGATGACGTCTTAGATTGCTTCCTCGTGAGAAGGATTTGTCACAAATGTCACAGACAAATGGTTTTTCATTGGTGTGTACCCTCTGATGACATATTAGACTGCTTCCATGTGAGAAGGATTTGTCACAAATGTCACAGACAAATGGTTTTTCATTGGTGTGTACCTCCGATGACATCTTAGATTGCCTCCTGTGAGAAAGATCTTCCACAAATGTCACAGAAAAATGGTTTCTCATTGGTATGGACCTCTGGTGACATCTTAAATGACTTCCTTGTGAGAAGGATTTGCCACAAATGTCACAGAAAATGGTTTCTTATCAATGTGTACCCTCTGATGACGTCTGAAATTGCCACCATGTGAGAAGGACTTTCCACAAATGTTACAAACAAATGGTTTCTCATTGGTGTGTACCCTCTGATGACGTCTTAGACTGTTTACTTGTGAGAATAATTTGCCACAAATGTCACACACAAATTGTTTCTCATTTGTTAGATCCATTGGATGACTTGTGATTCAGGTGGAGAACACAAAGAATCAAACGGCTTGTCATTGGTGAAGACTTTCTGACTCAAGTAGCTTTCTATAGGAAAAAATAAAGGTAATTAATAAAATATTTATTGAGGCAGGAATTCGATAGTATAAGAGCAGGGTTGAAATTTCCCCAAGACCACTAGCCCAAGTGGATTAACAGAATGACTAACTAGATCTACTTGGTTTGATAGTCTGGGGGCTAGTGTACAAATATAAGAAACACATCATCACAATTTAAAAAAATTGTTTTTGCTGACAGTGCAAGAAAGTTCTTTGGCATTTTTACTATAAACTTTTTCGAATGAGGTTGAAATACAAACATACATTCATACATAAACACAAGAGTGAGCAGAAGTTAGTGTCCTGGGACCAGACAAATGATTACACATGAATAGACAGACTGAGTAAAAAACAAATGTAAAAATGTCTGTATAGAAAGAAACAAATGATAAAAAAGGAAAAAGTAGTCATTCTTTGAAATTGGTTAGATATAATAAAGTATTCTGTTTATGATCTTATCAATTTCAATGACAATTTTTCCATAATGTTGTCATAATACAAACAAAACATTCAAATTATTATCAAAAAAAATTCCCACCCAAATAATATTCCCCTTTAACCCTCCTATGCCCAGGCTGAAATTTGGCCCAGTAAGCACCGCACCCACAAGACAGTCACTTGAGTATTTTTGGTTGCATTGCCAATTGGTAGGTCAAACCACAGAGTCACACAGAGCTGTGTATGTACTTTGTACTGTCGAGTGGTTTTGGTTTGACCTATCCTAGCCACATGTCCTTGCATTTATTTGAGTGCACTGCACAAAGTCAATGGGTTGGGAGTTACATACAAATTTTGAGTGTCTTTGATTGGTTTTGGTTTGACCTCCTATCACAGCCACATGTGCTTGCATGTATTTGAGTGCACTGCACAAAGTCAATGGGTTAAGAGAGACATACAAATTTTGAGTGTCTTTGATTGTTAAACCTATAGGAGGGTTAATATGTTTAAAATTAACTGATCGACGGTAATCAAGTTTTTAACAATAAATTCGGTATCAATTTAAATTCAGTTAAAACTATAATTAAATGCAAAAAAAGATCTGTACGTACGAGTTGGCATACGTACGAGTTGGCATACATACGAGTTGGCATACGTACGAGTTGGCATACGTACGAGTTGACGTCACATAAAGTACAAGTTTACGTGAGTACGAGTTGGTAAATGTACGACTCTAGGAGTGTTAATGTGTTAATGTGTAAAAGTAGTCAGCAACTCGTACTATAGTAGCCTTTTGGCCGTGCTATGTCACCGAGATTTCAGGTCCTCTTAATTATTTCATGAAATTGTGTGTCACACGCCACATTCTTATAGCACAATTATATCTATAACCCTAACCCTCCAGGGTATTTTGACTAGAAACCCTGCCAGACGCATCAGATTGCATCATTTGTCAAAGTGACTTGGCTGCAGAGTGCAGCAAAGTGCAGCTGTGCATTTTGCTGCGTGTGGCAGTCAAGGGTGTATAGTGTATATCAGTGGTGGTACAAGTACCATGCAAATTCCATCAGTATGCACCCGTAGATGCATCAAAAGTTGCTGGGAGGGTAGTAGGTTTTCTTGGTTGCTGGGAAGGTTTTGTTTGGCTTTGAATATTTGAAACAAAATATCATCACTGCCTGTTCTTTTTTATGTTTTCCTTTTGTTTACATTCTTTTCTGGGTTTTCTGCTATTGAACTCAAATTTACCTTTGAAATAATCCATTTGGCCATACATGTACAATGCATCATCCCAGACTGCACTATGAAAGTAGAGTGAAACCCGAAACAATAATTTCATCATGTTAGTAACAAATAATTCACAAAACATTCGTTGTTTTTTTCAATCCGCCATCTTGAAACCAAGCGTAACTGATCACAAACTTCGGTTCACGTTTGGTCAGAACAATGACGTCATCGCAGCACAACCGAACTCGTGAAAACGCTTAACCAATGACCAAAGCCCAAACATGTTTCTGGTTACAGTCGCGAAAAGGCGCCCCTGGGGTCCAAAGTTTGGACCAAACTCTTAAAATACATAACATTTCCCTTTTTCCTCAGTACTACGAAACCTCAGCAATCGAAATACACATTAAAATAATGATTTACGCTTATTTTCTTTTAAAATGTAATTCATAATTATACATTCACTAATATTCACTCATAAAATCACCCCAATAAGCCTTTTCAGAATTGTGCGTAATGAATTATGGGAGTTGGGTTTTGGAAAAAAGTGAAACAACGCACATGTTTGTGCACAAAGTCAATGGAGGATAAAGGTGGTCGGCCAGAAATGGACAGGTTTTTTTAAACGACATAGCAAAATTATATGGACAATAGAGAAAATTTTTAAGAAATTGGTTAAAAATTGATATCCCCCGAAAACTACGCAATTGGAGGAATTCTCAGCTGTTTTCTGGATATAAGGCAGCGGTGGGGATGAGCGAAATGTGTGCAACTTGTTTCTGTTGAAAAATGTTTTTAGGACTATTCAATGAAGGAAATAATATGGAAACTGTATAATATCATGCATTTAGTAATTATAATTCCTATTTTTATAATTTTGGGAAAAACGAGCCCGTGAAAATGATCCTATATTGCTGTCGACTAAAGCTGGCGGTGGGGAATTATACTTTGAAATTAACTTGGATTTAATAAGTCTTAAGGTAGGTAGATTCATGGAAATTTCAGAATGTTCCAATTGCTTTGAACTTGATATCATCTTAAAGATTTGCAATAAAATGATAGGTCTCCCACCTTCATACGGTCACCTGAACACAACTTGTCGTAAAATAATGTATACATCACAAAATATAGCCCTTTTGATATGCATAATGGGTGAAAATCTTGTCACCTTTTTTTTTAACAGAGTACTTATATTTTTCATTTCAGATTGCAAGACACAGAATCAAGCAAGCACAGGATGCCACTGCCTTAACATCTTTCTGTTCATTGTTTTGTTGCATTAGATAATAAATAATACCAAAAAAAAAGTGAAATACATTGTTTTAAAAAAATCAACTACACAAATTTGCAGAATAAAATTTATCTCATTCAGGTTGCAGTTTATTTTAGAAGTAGAATTACTTTTCCGAAAAGTAATTTCAGTTTATTTTAGAAGAGTAAAATTACTTTTCCTGAAATTAATTTTCTGAAATTGATAAGCAATCTCAGAAAGTTTACTACTTCAAGTTTTACCCCCATGTTAGATAATGGAACAGCCCACTCTGTTACCTACTTACATACAGCCAGTAGCATGACCCATTTTGATAATAGGTAACATAATAATAATAGTCCCCAATCCCATTGACAAACCATGTAAAAAAATAAACCCTTGCAAATATCGTTTTTTTTTTGTGCTAAAACGTTTACTGAAGATACAAAGTTTTATAGTTAATTAAGGTACATAGAATCTGAAAATCGCATTTTTAATCTTCTTACAAGTACCCTTATTTTACTATCAACTTCCAAAATCAAAGTTGTGCAAACTTACCCTGAAATCTATGTTTTTTCGCTGAATGTGAAACTTTTCGCGATCTTTTTTATGTCAAATCATGCACAAAGTAATGCTGTATCGGAAGATGGCATTATCGCCTGATCACCGGGCTCTTAAAATCAATATCAATCCGATTAACGACAATTACATGCACGGCCAGGATTTCCGTTCGGCGAGTGACACAGTCACACACACAGAGTCCAAAAATAGCATATCAGGAATAGCGCCGCCAACGGCAGGTTCTGTGAATCTTCCTACTTAAGGAATTGTGCGCGCAATTAATTATGGGAGTCGGGTTTTGGAAAATTACATACAGCTGGTAGGCCATACCCGTGACCTCTCACCATTGATTAATGTTTATTTCGCTGGTGGCCAGGGAGTTCACGAGCGAAAACCCATGGCCACATATTTTTGTATGGTAAGCCAAATGCAAAATGGTGTGTTGCATGGACTTATGTACCAAAACGTATGTGCCAATACGATTTTATTTAACAAACTTAATTATTAAAACAGTATATAAAAGCCTCAAATCTTACAGTATTAAACAAGATTTTAACCCTTGTATACATGCAGTCTCCAAAATGCTGCAAAAAAAAGAACTGCTAAGTACACAATGCTTTTTGTGTGCATGCCTCAAAATATTGCATACTGTACACAAGAATGGTAGATGGATACCCCAAAATGCCCCTGGGTATGGGACAAAAACCAAACTGTTCTGATCGTCACACAGTCGGTGTATACCGCAAGTTACTGTACTGGTTTATTTCAAGTTAGCCTTGCAATGAAACAAAGCAGGTGGCTGCTTCAGTTTACCTCATCTCTCTGAAGAGCCTTAGCTATGCCATTAATCATTAGATAAGGTGGTGTGTACCACAATATGTCCCAGTTGAGACATTTTGAAGTATGGGTCCACTTGGTAAAGAACTACACTGATAATAGGAGGGTGTGCATGCCTCAAAATATTGCATACTGTACACAAGAATGGTACATGGATACCCCAAAATGCCCCTGGGTATGGGACAAAAACCAAACTGTTCTGATCGTCACAGTCGGTGTATACCGCAAGTTACTGCACTGGTTTATTTCAAGTTAGTGTAACACTGGAATTATGTTACCGAGCTGGCCGATGTAGTTAGGAAAGTATATAGTGAAGACAAATAAGACACCTGTTGAGACTTCTCTTTGGGCTAAATACAGGATTTTATTAATCTTACTGTAGGGCTATACAAAGAGGTACACTTGTAGAGAGGTAGTGTAGAGTACCAGAGAGGAAAGCAAGACTGACCCAGAGGTTGATACATGGCATTTATATATTATTGACAAACTAGTCACTGACATGATCAGTGAGTGTAGTCTAATACTAGGGAAAAGACATAAAATAGTATGGCCAGACAGCTAGTCTGTTGGGGTGCCCATTGACAGGATTTATTAAGATTAATGGGTACTATAAGAAGATGGACCTGTACATAAGTTAATTTGATAATAGGACACCTGTTTTCCGGTGTAATATCAGTGGTCTGTAAGACTGTGTGGTCTTACAAGATTGTAGTTTACATTAGCCTTGCAATGAAACAAAGCAGGTGGCTGCTTCAGTTTACCTCATCTCTCTGAAGAGCCTTGGGCTACGCCATTAACCCTCCTACACATTGAAGCCACTCCCAACCACTAAATTCTGTTCTTTAGCAACCTTCAGTACATACATGTACAAGCCTGCTGTCCTTTCCAAGTAATCTTACAAAATCAACTGTGTGCCACCCAAGGCCACTGTAAATGTTTGAACATATTAGCATGGGCTTCACAATGTATCAATGGGAGACCACTTTACCTGCAATCTCAGTGGTGTGACAGTGCACAGAAGGGTAACCATAGGAGGCCACTGGCAACAGCTAATGGCTTGGAGTGGTCTGAATGGGTTGTTTCAAAAATTGCACTGATTGTAGGAGGGTTAATCATTAGATAAGGTGGTGTGTACCACAATATGTCCCAGTTGAGACATTTTGAAGTATGGGTCCACTTGGTAAAGAACTACACTGATAATAGGAGGGTTAATCGATGGAAATTAGAAAATCTGAGTTACATAATTTGTTCGAATATAAAAACTGTTTTCATAATTTGTGATTTTATACTCAGCAGAGCCATATAATTGGGATACGGCCACATGAGATCAGTGGATACGGCTCTGATACTCAGCAGAGCCGAAAATTTATACTCGGAATGGTGTACGGCCCAACTCGCCCATCGCCAACTCGGACCACCAACTCGGACCACCAGCTCGGCCCATTTCCACTACCAACTCGGACCAAGTGCTTACCAACTCGGACCAAGTGCTTACCAACTCGGACCAAGTGCTTACCAGCTCGACCCCATCTCCCTTACCAGCTCAGCTAATTAGCGCGGTGCATCCTGTGATCATAGTGAATAGGATTCACCTGTCAAGACATCAGAGTGATACTAGTACTTGGTGATGAAGTGCTAATTAGCGTGGTAAAACATTTCAATCTGCCTCAGATTTGCAGGCAGGGTTTATTTTAAAGCCACACAATTAAAGCAAAATGACACGTCGAGATAAAAACATTGACCAATAAAATCTCACATTTAAATATTTTTTCAATCAACCAAATTTATATTATTAAAACACTTCGTCAGTTTTTATTATCTTGGGCCTGAGAAGACTATAAAACAATTTGTTCATAATCGTGATCAATTACATCAATCAATTACAGTTAAACGCCTATCTACTAACACGGCCCTACACGAGGAAGCAACTTTCATCTCAAATTTTTTAAATAACTGAAAATAAAGTGATTTCGCCAAATAATGCCTTTATATACATGTATTTTCATTATTTTAAAGGTTGACTTTAAACCCAGTAAACGGGAGATGGGGCCAAAGCACTTGGTCGAGTTGGTAAGCACTTGGTCCAAATTGGTAGTGGAAACACGAGCTGGTGGTCCGAGTTGGCGATGGGCCGAGATGACCGGGTATTCCTCAGAATATGATGGCGCCTCGTAACACCGCTCAGGCTAGTTTGTTCTGGGAGTTTTTGCAAATAAAAGGTCCCTGGATTTTATTGTCAGTGATCGCCTGAAGGTCAGAATTAACATTTTACTGGTATGCAAATTTTGTAGGATACTTTCGGCGAATGAGAGTGAGTCAACACGTGGATTTTTATGATTTTTATTTTTATTAGTGTTATTTTGTTGTCGCAGTTTTTAAAATAATAATTTTTTAGCACAAAATCTTTATTACCCAGATACGAAAATTGGTAAGTTTCATTAACAAATAGGCCTATAAATGACGGGAAAAAACAAAACAAAACCCGACCCGAGATTTCAACACTTTTAGGTCGGTCGGTGGAGGGCAACTCAACATTTTTTTTTTTTGGCCTTATCATCAAAATTTTTCCCCCAAGTCTTTAAAAAAAATTCCCACCCAAATAATAGGCTTATTCTCTCATTTAATATGTTTAAAATTAACCGATCGACGGTAATCAATTTTTTAAACAATAAATTCGAATCAATTGAAATTCAGTAAAAAGTAATGCAAAATCCGTAGGCCTACGAGTTGGCACACGTACGAGTTGGCAAATGTACGAGTGTGTAAAAGTACGAGTTGACTGAATTTATTGCTGGCTGTCACCAAGATTTTATGTCCTTTATTTCTGAAATTGTGTGTCACACATCACATTTTTATAGCACAATTATATCTATAATGTAATAGTATATTATATACTGTAAATGTAATCGTAAAAGCAATTTGTCGCACAAAATTTTCATTTTGAAATACTCACGTGGCGAAATAACCTGCTTGGATGTTGGACCCGTTCATATCAGGCTATAGGCTGGCTGGGGTACGGTCCGCGCGCAGCATGCAGAGCTAGCTGTAGTCCGAACATGATGGCGCCTCCTTTCGTGTACCAACCGTTTTGGCTAGTTTGTCTATTGCCCCAGAGTTTTTTAAAATGCAAAAAAAAGGTCCCTGGATTTTATTGTCAGTGATCGTCTGAAGGCAGGGAATCAATGGACATTTTACTGGTATGCAAATTTTTCAGGATTACTTTCGGCGAATGAGGGTGAGTCGACGCGTGTAAGTTTTTAATGATTCTTATGCCTCTGGAGTTGAACAAATTAATATCACTTTTTAATATCACTGCGGGTATTCGCACACGTGTACAGATGGAATGCATGCATGCGCAAACAGTTCCCGGCCCTGGGCAGTGAAACGTTAGCCACCGAAGCATAAACAAGTGGGAAAGATTACCATTTTCAGGTAAAATTTACGTACCTATATGGGTCCAACGACCATCATGATTACAAAACAGAAAGTGTTCTTTAATGGGCAAAAATAGGAAGGGAAATTGTGGAAAAATGCATCATTTTATAAGCCTTATCGGAATGGGTTTGGGGAATAAAACTTTTAAAGTTTTATTAACAAACCCAAACGCACCGTGGAGGAGAAAGGTGATCGGTAAGATCATGGAGGAAGGAAACAGAAATCAGTTAAATATAAACACTTTTATAATTAAGAAAATAATTAATTTCCTCAAAAATACACAAATGGAGTGAATTTTTAGATGATTTCTGATCCCCGGGTGTTGACAACCATATTTTTAAGTCTTTGACAGAGCATTTTTTTTCTTCTAAAAAGGAGTAACTTGCAGATAATTTTCATCATATTTAAAAACACAATAAAGCATTATGGTCGAACCTGTATAGGTTAGCCATGAGAATGAAAGTCATAGATTTGCAGTATCCTCCGCCTCAAGATGTCCCGCGGAAGCTCCCGCTTAAATTTTTCTATTATTTGCCCAAAAATCATTATTTGCACAAAAGGTATTTCCACCAAACAAATTTAGTTCCAAATCATCCACATCAGTAAAACGAAGTTTTCTACAAATTTTGACCAGTATGTGCGCTATAATCAATATTTATAGCACATGTTCTCTTAATACACGCCTTCCAGTCCCGCCGCACGTCGCTCACAAAAAGGTCGCATCGCGCTAAAACTGTTTTGGTAACCCGTCCGATCCGCACCTGCAACTGTACCACCCTTCACTATGCACAACACGCTCAAGCAGTTGAGCCTTCGTATCTTATGCGCCTGTGTGTGCCCAAGATGAGCACGATGCAATGATGCACGACGCACAGGCGCACTATCACATACAGCGACACGCACGTGCACAGGAATGTTCAATCTCTCTCCCAAAATAAAGATGTGCAAAACAATAAAAGAGCCTTAATGACTGTAAAATTCTCCTTGTTACCCTCTTTACCCTTCATCTTCCTCTCTCTCTCTGCAGGTAGAAAGCATTGTAACACAACGCGATTAAGAATACGTCAAATTAGAAGAAACATCTTGTGATTGCGCTTGTTATTAATGATCAATGGAAATAATGAATAATGAATAATGAAAAAGTCTCATGTGTTTCAAATTTCCGGACGCAATTCCATGACTTCACCTTTTGGCCTTAGTCCTAATACTTCTTCCGTTCACAGTCTCCTATTTTTGCAATAATTATGTAATTTGTCATAAATAAAACGGTGTTATAGCAGCAGAATGTGGGGTTCGAATCCCACAGATATTAATGTGTCCTGAGCAAAGACACTCTAACCATACACTGCTTCTTCCACCCAGGGGTTAAAATGGGTACCTGTGAGGGCAGAGTTGGTTGATTAGTCCATATGCGCTGTATCATGGCAGCAATTGAGCTGTATACTCCCAGGGAGCTGAGAGTGGTTTCAGGAATGATTTATGATTCTTATGAGCAGGGTATAATATAATGCGCCTTGAGCACCACTCAGTTGGTGGATACGCGCCATATAAGTCCATTACCATTATTATTATTATTATTATAAAATTACCAATATCATGACCCCAGGGCCTTAACTGCCAACATAGATTATTTTGGACACTAGTCCTGAAAAGTGCTCCAAATTTGATTTCAAGCATTTAAAAGGCCTTTTTCCAAAATGGCTGCTTTTCAGTGTGGGAGTTTTCTGCCAAGTATAGAGGGTGGTTTCTAATAGATGAGAATAACCTTAATGTCAGCTCTTGGACTTCTTTCTCAATAAATTGAGTAGTAGTGCTAAAGGTTATATATCAGATCATCATTTTTCCTTATTTTAAAAGCTGTAACAGACTTTTTAATAATATTTTGTATTTTGTATTTAGCATTGTTTGTTATGAGAGTTTATTTGCCCATGGTGCATCCCATATTAAAAATGGTATGCCATGGTTTGTACTTTGTTTTGATGGTGGGATTTAAATACGTGCTTTTGTTTACAGTATTAGTATGACTGACAATAAATGAAAATCTTACACATTAAATGTTCTCATTCAATATCCTTTAGTATTTCATGTCTTTATTGGATGAATGCAGTACTGTTACATCAAAAGGTATGTGGAATTGTGAAATTATAATATCCCATAGTCTGCATACATGTGCTCTTTGTTGGCTACTGTTTATATTTGCCATTTGGTCCTGTGTTGCGCAAAAATACCTTTTTTCTTCATTTATACATATCAAATCAGGTTTGAATTTTGAGAAAATGTTTAAACATGCTTTCTGTCCTTCATTTATGAACCTTAATAAAATCTCATTGACTGGTATATATGGGTAATTGAGGTAAAAACTTAGCCAATAGTTTTATTGTGGTTTACAAGTTGTAAACATGGAGGCTTTTTGTGCCAAATTAAAATGTTCTCTCGACAAGAAGACACACTTGTTGAATCCACAGGGTGTATAATTTGGCAAGGATTTTAAAAGGAAAAATATGGAACAATCAATGTCAATTATCAGATCAAACAAACGCATAACAGATGTATGTACACAGAGTGGCTTTATGGCATGGTACACTCTGGAATCTCTGATTTACCAGGAGAGTGTGATGTAAGTCACCTGTGCCATCACACATTGTGTGTGTTTGTTTTGAAGATTTGGCTCTCGAACTAATCTGCTAATAATTCGTGAATAAGATGCAAATATAAGACGTTGCCATGGGGCCTCGTTCAAGGTTTGTATAATTTAGCCACATGTATGTCATTCATTCAAGCCCAAATCCTAACCCTGTTCTTTATCCCTAACCCCTATCCTTAACTCCTAACCCTCACCATATAACTATATCCTCAACCCTAACTGGTTATAATGCTGGTGCTGGTAAGTGATGAAGAAAAAAGTATGGAACAAGCACTAAAAAGTCTATAATTAATTTGGAAACTGTTTACAATAATCAGTCTTCATACGAATTCTTGCCAGTCATTATTGGCTATTACGGTGTTGGGATCTATTTAGCCATGTTTATACAGTGCCTGTGAAGTATAATACAAATGAAATTATTTTGATCGACATTGTACCTTTTCGTCTGTTGTACTTTTTCCTTGGTCCTTTTAGAGTAATATTTCTATTACAACGATACACAATACATGGTTATCCATTGTAAATCGTAACAGAAACATCACAGACGAACCAAGTATGCTGAAGCTGTCATTTTGCAGTGGGTCAATATTTGTCAATTTTTAACCAGAAATATGACCTCCGTAATATACTTGATGTCTTGAGAGGTGTCTTCAAGTCAAATTGAAAATAATCATTTCTTTAATGGGTGCACCCAATAAATAGTGAGGGAATTCATGCACTGAGTTGTTTATTTGGAAGTGTATAGTCATTGAAGACTATCAACCAAATTCTACAAGGTATAATTAGATACCAAAATACCCAAACAGTAGGGAGGAGGGGTGGGTTTCATCCCTCAAGGCCTCCCCAACCCCTGGATCTGCCATTGGTGTTATTGAGGCTTGTGACAGGAAACCCCAAAAGAGTTTGTTCATTGCAATGTGTACAATTAATGAAGATTTTTATTTTTAAAGTGTTCAATATAATGTATAAAGTCAATTATGAATGTTTATTTTAAAAGTGAACAATAATCATATATGTTGAAAAGTAAATTTAAATCAAGACAAATGAAGCCCTCTTTTGTAACCTCACAAATTATTATGTTGAATTAGTTGCTCATTTATGAGATTAAGAGTCGTGGGTTTCTGAAGGTAACTTGTCTGAATGGGATGAAATGATTGCATAGAAACCTACAGTGCTTTGCTAGAAACTGTGAAATAGATTTCACAACTTGCTCTTTCAAATGAAATATTGACTGGACAATTGTTTATATGCAAATCTTTTAATAGTTACATTTATTTATTCTGGCATTATGATGACATTTTACAAAGGGTCATTCCATCGTCAAATCACACACTTTCCAAGGTCAATCTCACAGATTTTTTTTTTTACTTTCTAGGTTGTTCAGTTCTATGAGAAAACTCCAAAACTGAAATTTGGAGTGTTTTTGGTCATGTGGTTTGTGAGTTACAGGTCGTTGAACTTTTACCTTTCGTTTGACTCTTCACAACTTTGGAAATCTGTAACTCGTTAAGAATATTGTAAGAAAGTGATTTTTTTAATGTTAAATGAAAGCGCTTATCATCACAAATTATCCACTTTGGTACTTGGAAAAATTAAAAAAATAAGCGAGTGGTCACAAATGCCATTTTGACCTTATTCTCGCAAGGGGCCACAACATTAAAATTTATGGGAAAATTGCGTCAAATGAAAGGTCCAAAGAGCACTTATTGTGTATACCAAATATAAAATGTTCTCTCAAGCACTAAGGTAGGGTGTACTTTTTAAAGATGGCAGGGCACTCTAACGTTGATATTAGTGTACATTATAAAGACATTTTACAATGTATCAAGAATGTACTATCTCATTTTATTTCCTCCAGGTTGACAGTATGATTAACCCTTCTAATGGACCTGATCAGAGGTCAATGGGAAGAAACAGTTTATGGGTGTTCATCCTGAACCAAGAGAGACCAGCTTCTGCATGCTCCAACAAAAGGTAAGAGGAAGAAAACCTAGACTTGTATAAGGTGCAGGCTCAGGTGTAGAATATAACCTTTCCATTATGCAACCCCTGTACAAGGGTGATCCAGAGGGGAAAAGAGAGGTATAGACCTTTCTTTTGGCGGTTATAACCAAACAGACAATGTCAAAAGCAAAATGAGGGAACTCCTCTTAAAGATGCACCACCTGTATTTGTAACTTTTTCACCAGTGATTGCTTGTAACTTCCTTTGTAATATGAAAAATAAATAAAAATGTATTTTCCTCATAGAAAGGCAACCAAATACTTAACAATTACAAATGAAATATAACAAATCATCAGAGGCTTGTTTTTTAAATGAATTAATAGCTAGTCTCGTCATAAATTCATTGCTTAGTTCATATGTGATTTCTTATATTAAAGACTCTGGAGAAGTAGCTTACAAATTGTCAAGGGCAAAAACATCTAAATCAAATATTCATTTTGAGTTATTCTAAAGGTAAGTAAAGACTTCTAATAAACACAACTAGAGTAATCTGCAGGATGGGTATCCCAGGATTGTACTATAAGAGTAAGGTCCTTACTATATGATTATACTCACTTGTTAATACAATACACAAATACCAACTTCTCTGACTTTTACCACTGCTGATAACTGCACTATTCACGACTGATAGGTGACTTCTGTAACAATAAACCAAAGCTCTTTGTTGAAACACTGAGATTGCTGCGTGAGACCGATTCTTGAAATGTTTTGAGAAAGCTCTTGACCACTGCCCAGTTACTGCTGTGTATACCTCATTGGTCACAGAGTTGCTAAATCCAGTTGCATTGTTATAAGTTTCTGGTCAACTCATAGGAGTGGTGTGATAAATCATAGTCCCACGAACCCTACTGCCCTGCACCCTTACATAATTGCCCTTGACTTTACCTATGGGAGTTTATAGAACCATGCTCAATATAATCATAGATCATTTTATTATTACAATAAACATGATCAAATGTGAGTTATTTCATTCTCAAATGTTGACATTGGACTAGTCATTTGGGTTTGTGATGTGTCATCAATTCACTCGAGTATATAAATTTAGTGCAGGTAAAATTAAATTATTCTAAAATGAAAATTCCAGATATTATATTTGTACTAATATTTGTTTCAGTAACTTTTGCTAAAGTGATGTATCGTCATGATGAGAGCAGATTTTCAACAGGGTATGGAATCAGTGTCCGAAGTTGAAGATGAATACAGTGAATGAAAATCACTGGCCTTATTTCAGCAGCAGCAATGTTATAGTATGACCTACCATGTGGGGTGGCTATTGTAGAACACCGAGTTAATCTAAAACTAACATTCTGATTCCACGTCTGCTGATCGTGTGTTGATACTGTCTTTTAAGAATTTAACTGTCAGAAGTATAGTTTGTAACTTTGACCAACGTTGATGTCAATAATTTCCAAGACAATGATACTGTGGACTGTCCATTTGAAATTCATATCAACGATGACATTTATTTCATTGTTAACAAAACAACAAAACAATATATAACAGTATAAATGTATCATACAGGTATACAAATATAAATACTTGAATTATGAAAATATGTTAACGATATTTTGTATTTTTGAAAAACACAATATTAACATGAAAAGTATGGAAGTTATTTCAAAATACACTGAAATTGGTTTAGTTTCCATGAATGATAAATGCCACAGAGACAGCTTAGACTCAGTTTTGATGATTCTGATTGGCTGAGGCGTGATCAGCGGTTGTTTGGCACCAGTCTTAATGTTGGTATCACTGCTCGTTTCACAACCAAGAGGTTGAAATCAACCAGTTTGAGTTCAATGTGGAGTCAAGTCTTCATAAGTTTTGGCCTTTAAAACCAATTTTTTCAGAAAATATTGGAGTAAATGTTCTATTTGTTCATGTCTATAAGCGAAATGCAAGCACTTGAAATGGGTAATTTATATTTCAATATGATTATTAGTATAATTACTAACTTATACATTAAGTTAGCTTACATAATAAATTTGGTAATTTTGTACCTGTGGTTCCCGTCACACTAATGCTGTACCTTTCCCCTTTAAAATGGTTGTTTAAGTTCATTTGAGATGTTTATCATCTGTGTTTCTGGAAGCAAAATGTTCAAGTTTTAATATTTTGCAATAAAAATCAGGAGGGTATTCATGAATGTAAATAAAAGAAAAACACTTTTTCTTGACCCCAGGATAAATACCCCCGGGGGGATGGGAAAAGACAACCTATGGTTTTTGGTTTTATCCCGTGGGACACAACTTTTCCCC
>CM055831.1:30545799-30591155 GCA_029582265.1 Zoroaster sp. YZ-2022
ATTTGGGTCAACAGTCAAAAACAGGCAGTTGACTGGTTTTGACCTCAACAGCAACTTTCCACTAAAGTGCATCAATAGTAGGAGGGTTAATGTGCTTTCATTTCAGAGAATTCAGAAAACTCAACAAAATATGCACATTTACTTTTCATGACTTGTATACTTTTAGACGCATTGATTTTGAGGACATCATTGGCCCATTAGGTCAAAAAAAGTCTCAGCACATCAGCATTTTTGATTTCCTTTTTTTTCAAAATTGCTGGATTGATGGGAATACTGCCGTGCTGTATTTTAAACGACTTTTTCACATTGGGGTATGAACGTTTGCCCAATTTGTAAGGCCTCTCTTAGCCACCATACTTTGTACATGGCAAATTTGGTCCCTGTGTGTAGACATATCACATATTTCCCTGTGGCAAAAAAAAAGGTTTACTGAAAATAAAAAGTGCATCACCGCACCAATTTTGAAGCCGACCTATGACCAGAAACCTGAGACCTTTTTTGTTTGGCCAATTGGTCAGCTTGCCCAATATAAACACCATGGAAGAATAAAGTTGACACCATTGGCATTCATTTAACACCCAGTATTGGATGGGTATACTTGCTGGGTATATAGAAGACACCGTAACAGAAGACATGTTTATACAATATACATTCTATAAAAACACAAAATAGTAAACTGTATTAAATTAAACAATTATGATAATAAACAATGATGTAAATAAATTGACATGAAAATGTAGGACAAGTTTCATGAACGAAATATCACTCCAAAAATGGGCTATTGTCTCAGAAGTAGCTTATGAGTGAAAGAAGAAAATGTCACAAAAAAATTGTTTATTTTTCATTGGTGTGGATCCTCTGATGACTTCTTAATTAGTTGCTTCCATATGAAAAAAAATATTACTACAGAAACCAGACAAATGGTTTCTCATTGGTGGATCCTGTGGTCATTTTATGTGAGAAGGATATTTAGCACAATGTTACAACCCAAGTCATTTATTAGTGTGGACTTTCTGATGACGTCTTAGATGGCCTCCTTGTGAGAAGGATTTTCCACAAATGTCACAGACAAATGGTTTCTCATTGGTGTGTACCCTCCGATGACATCTTAGATTGCTTTCATGTGAGAAGGATTTTCCACAAATGTCACAGGTAAATGGTTTCTCATTGGTGTGTACCCTCCGATGACGTCTTAGACTGCTTCCACAGGAGAAGGATTTTCCACAAATGTCACAGACAAATGGTTTCTCATTGGTGTGTACCCTCTGATGACATCTTAGATTGCCTCCTTGTGAAAAGGATTTTCCACAAATGTCACAGGTAAATGGTTTCTCATTGGTGTGTACCCTCCGATGACATCTTAGATTGCCTCCTTGTGAAAAGGATTTTCCACAAATGTTACAGGTAAATGGTTTTTCATTGGTGTGTACCCTCCGATGACATCTTAGACTGCTTCCATGTGAGAAGGATTTTCCACAAATGTCACAGGTAAATTGTTTCTCATTGGTGTGTACCCTCCAATGACGTCTTAGATTGCCTCCTTGTGAAAAGGATTTTCCACAAATGTCACAGGTAAATGGTTTTTCATTGGTGTGTACCCTCCGATGACATCTTAGACTGCTTCCACGTGAGAAGGATTTTCCACAAATGTCACAGACAAATGGTTTCTCATTGGTGTGGACAATTTGATGCCTTCTTAGTGAGCTTCCTTGGGTAAAAGATTTGCCACAAATTTTACAGACAAATGGTTTCTCATTGGTGTGTACCCTCTGATGACATCTTAGATTGCCTCCTTGTGAGAAGGATTTTCCACAAATGTCACTGACAAATGGTTTCTCATTGGTGTGGACCCTCTGATGATGTCTTAGATTGGCTACTCGTGAAAAGGATTTTCCACAAATGTCACAGACAAATGGTTTCTCATTGGTGTGGACCCTCCGATGACGTCTTAGATTGGCTACTCGTGAAAAGGATTTTCCACAAATGTCACAGACAAATGGTTTCTCTTTGGTGTGGACAATTTGATGCGTTCTTAGTGAGCTGCCTTGCGTGAAGGTTTTGTCACAAATTTTACAAACAAATGGTTTCTCATTGGTGTGTACCCTCTGATGACGTCTTACATTGCTTCCATGTGAGAATTGTTTCTCATTTGTTAGATCCATTGGATGACTTGTGATTCAGGTTGAGAACACAAATAATCAAACGGCTTGTCATTGGTGAAGACTTTCCGACTCAAACCAGCTTTCTATATTAAGGAAAAAATAAAGGTAATTAATAAAATATTTACTAAAGCAGGAAGTCGACAGCATCAGAGCAAGGTTGAAATTTCCCCTAGACCATCACCAGCCAAAGTGGATTAACAGAATGACTACTACAACTGCTTGGTTTGATAGTCTGGGGGCTAATGTACAAATATAAGAAATACATCATCACAATTTTTTTAACAAATCAATGATTTTTTTGCTGACACCATAAGGCAGTTCTTTAGCATGGTGGAGTATAACTCATCCTATAAACTTATTCAAATATTCTTGAAAATTGTGCAACCAATTTTCAAGCTAAGTTTTGAGACATTAAAGGGGGACTGTAATAAAAAAAAAATTTTGAGACCCACCTGTGTTTATTTAATCACTGATTTCTGAGTACAAGTATTTCAAAACAATGTTTGAAGTGTTTGGGGGAGGCAACCCCACCCCATGGTGGAAGCTTCATTTGCATAAGATATGTGACGTAAGGTCGGGAAGATCCGATGTGAACATGATGTACAAAAGTCAGAACGGATAGTCTGTTCTGCTGGGAATACCAAAGCGGTCCGTTGGGAACACGCCAGCGATCCCCCGGGCATACGCAAACGGTCCCGAGGAATGGAGCTGTATGCCCAGCGGAACGTTCGACTGGGCACACGTGAGCATACTCGCGATCCAAAGGATCGTTCCTTTGTGAACAGTGGATACTGCAACACTCCGCCAACTGTGAATGGGCAGAAAAATGTAATACATTGTGTTTACCGCATGCGTGGCATAGCACAGTTAGTGCACTACTACTGCACGAAAATAATTACAATTACAAAATTAATGATTTTGACATTCAAATAAAACAACGGTGCAGTATTCATAATAACACATACACTGAGTCACTCATTTTAAGGTCTTTTATTTTTACTAATTAGGACAAGTTTGTTTTTAGTCGAAGCAAACACAAAATGTTGCAATGCAGGAGGAAGAGGAGTGCTTAAAAATTGATATGAAATGTGGCTGCTTTTTGTTTTTTGTTATACAAGTCTCATAATTACTTCATTCATAAATAGCCATAATCGGTAGGCCTTTACACACATTAAGCCTACACTGAATCCTTGATAGCTGGTTATGAAGCTTGGCGTTTTGGCAAAAATGGGACGGAATACAAACATGCCTTCATACATAAACACAAGAGTGAGCAGCAGTTAGTCAGGTGTGAAATGAACGCAATAAGAAGAAGATACAAGAAGCAGAGTCACTTACTGGTCCTGGGACTGGACAATAGAGGGATTACACATGAATAGATAGAGGTACCATACTATAAGAGAGGAAGTTAGTCAGGTGTGAAATGAACACAAAAGAAGAAGATACAAGAAGCAGAGTCATGTACTGGTCCTGGGACTGGACAATAGAGGGATTACACATGAATGGATAGAGGTACCAGGAGTTTTTGGCTTGAATAAGGGATTATGAGATTTTTGAAAAACAAAGAGTCAGATAGGTGGAGTAAAACAAAACAGATAAATAAACTAACAAGCAAAACAAATGTAAAACAAATGAAGAAATATCTGTGGAGAAAGAAAAAATAATTAATTTTCTATGCAAATTAATTTTTTGAATAAAAAATTGTTCCCTGAAATATAACCAATAATGTTATCTTACCTACCTAGTAAGGTGGACAACATATGGATGATGATGGACATATACTTCAAATTATTCCCGGATATTTATTTCATGAAAAATCAGGCATTTTTGGTATACGATGACTTCCTCAGTCATGTCAGTTTGATCTTGTCAACTCCCCCATAAGTGACCAACACGCTCATTGTACAAGCACAGTGGCAACTATAATAGGATCCTTCTATTTTCTGAAGGGTAGGATTTTTATAGCAGGGAAATAAAGTCCGAAAACCATCTTAAAAATAGCTTTCGCTTTCTGTACCCCCAAAAAACGATCAAAATCATTTTTTAACTCATAACTGGTTAGTGGTTGCAATTTTTTTTTTCAAAACCTTAAAAAGCAGCGGGGTAGAATGTCGTATCCGACCGCCACTTTTTCTCATTCAATATAACCATTAATGTAATCTTACCTACCTAGTAAGGTGGAGAACATATGGACATATGTGACCTGTCACCACGAAACCCGGACAAAGTTGGAAAATTTTATTTTAAGTTTTTGGTATTTTCATATTCTCCAGTTCATAAGCTTTTGAATGATTATAAACTTGTAGGGGTAACCCTTTTTTAGTAATCCCCTCAGGAGGGGATTAAGCCCCCCCAACATGCCCAATCAATAACAAGTCAATCAGAGAACAGAAGGCTTTTGTACAGGAAGTCCACACTTCTTGTTCACCAACAACGCTCCAAAATTAGGGTAAACAAGTATTTTACCTTAACGGATTTAATTTATTTTTAAAGAAAAATGATAGATGAATATGTAAAGCATACGGTCATCCCAAAATCCAAAAATGGACGATTCCACCCTGAAATGACTTTGCACGTTGTTTACCCGAAATGGATTGGTGTGACTTTGTCCGGGTTTCGTGGTGACATGTCACATGATGGACATATACTTCAAATTATTCCAGGATATTTATTTCATGAAAAATCAGACATTATTTTTTGGTATACGATGACTTCCTCAGTCATGTCAGTTTGACCTTGTCAACTCCCCCATAAGTATAAACCAACACGGTCATTGTACACAAGGTTTATCGCTAATAGCAACAAGGAATCATGGGATGTCTGTGGGTGCAACAGCGCAACTGCGTGCCATGCAAACAAACAAAATATTGTTGACGTCACGCAAGCCCCTCCAAACAGATGCCCCAAATTGTATCCCAGTATGCTTTATGGCTGTTGCTTACGTAGCGCTATTTGCAATATACCTTATGCGCAGTGGCAACTATAATAGTATCCTTCTATTTTCTGAAGGGGAGGATTTTTGTAGACAGTCAGGAAATCAAGTCCAAAAACATTATAAAAGTGGATTTTAAAGAGTTTTTCGCTTCCTGTACCCCCAAAAATCGATTTTGTAACGTGGTTAGGCCTAACAGTTAGTGGTTGCAATTTTTTTCTTCTTAAAAAAACCTTAAAAAGTAGCGGTCGGATACGACATTATTTGCTGCGTTTGTTCATGTCATTTGTCCCCAAAACCCAATTCCCATAATTCATTGCGCAGACAGTTCCGAATAGGTCTCGAGTCCACGGGAGTCGATACTTACGCTAGGCTGGCTCTCGAGACATCAACGTTCACAACGGACAAAACAAACCCATTTATTTCACTGTCACAACTAACTACATTAACTTACATATATATTCTATATCCTCAATGGAGTACTATCATACGTTGTCTCGATGACATTTTGTATATTCCTGTATAAAGTCGTCACATTCTTCGATAAGTTCACCACGTGCGTAAATCCAAAGCGCCATTTTCAAAATTAACCAAACCCTCCAGCCCCCCCCACACACAGAGCAATGCGCGTGCGTATTATAAAAGGCACTGCGTAAGCGCAGGATCCAAGAGGGCGCGTGGTGACAACTATGCTAAGTTTTTCACGTACCCCACGAAAAATCCTGACAGTGCCCCATAAAAGGGAAAACCCATACCCCGTTCCCATCCCCACTGAAAAAGTCCTGGCTACGCCGCTGGTTCACAAAGACGAATGAGAACAGCATATTTCACTGTCGACTACGTTGTAGGCCTATAAAATTATTCTTTTGTAAGGAAATTTCTGTTTGATCCAGAAAGTTAAGAGATAATGACCCCATATTTTTTCTCACATATACCTTCGTCCAGCGATTTTGAAGGCGCTTCTTTTTTCACTGCCGCTAGTAAGTCAGTCGGCACATTGTCTTCCATGCCGCCCAAAAAACCACAAAAACATATAAATAAATAATTTTAAATATTTTAAATAATGAAAATAATGCCAGTGCTGGTAGCATAGCTCGATATGGATTTCTGAATAAAAAGCAAATTTTGTTCCAAGTGAAGACAGACAAATGTAGACAATAAGATCAAAATAAAAGAAAAATGTACAAAATGCTTTTAGAAGTTTAATATTATACATTAAAGGGAAGGTACAACATTGCTTCTATGAGTATGTTTTCTCTCTTTGAATCAAGATATACATTGAAGGGAAGGTACAACATTGGTAATGTTGGCCAAACTGCTTATATGAGTATGCTTACTCTCTTTGAATCAAGATATACATTAAAGGGAAGGTACAGCATTGGTAATTAAGTAAGACTAATTGTGGTGACACCATGTGGAATCTCAATTGAGTAGTAATTAGTTCTGAAAAGAACTGGGGGTACAACTCGACGTTTCGATCAGTATGCTCTGATTGTCCTCAGGAGAATGCCGGACTCTGGAAAATGCTGCTGCTTAAGTAGACTGCTGGAGGATCATCCCATGAATGGATGCTGGAGGATTAGTTCGTTGAAGCACGCAGGCGGGAACTGTGAGACTATGAGACTAGGATCCTAGGGGTTGGGGGAGAGTGTGTGCTCACTGAACTGAATCAGTTGTTAACAAGCACAGGGGATATACATTAAAGGGAAGGTACAGCATTTGTAATGTTGGCCAAATTAGATATTGAAAGGAAGGTACAACATTGGTAATGTTGGCCATCTGCTTCTGTGAGTATGCTTACTCTCTTTGAATCAAGATATACATTGAAGGAAGGTACAACATTGGTAACATTGGTAACGTTAGCAAAACTGCTTCTATGAGTATACCTACTCTCTTTGAATCAAGATTATACATTGAAGGGAAGGTACAACATTGGTAATGTTGGCCAAACTGCTTCTATGAGTATGCTTACTCTCTATGAATCAAGATATACATTGAAGGGAAGGTACAACATTGGTAATGTTGGCCAAACTGCTTCTATGAGTATGCTTACTCTCTTTGAATCAAGGTATACATTGAAGGGAAGGTACAACATTGATAATGTTGGCAAAATGCTTCTATTTGAATCAAGATATTTACATACACATTAGCAAACCAACCTGTGACATTTTAAGCTTACTACACTGTGTCTTTAACTCTCCTATACATGGAGGCCACTCCGAACCACCAAATTATGTTCTTAAGCAACTTTCAGTACATGTACAAGCGTACTGTCCTTTCCAAGTAATCTTACAAAATCAACTGTGTGCCACCCAAAGTCACTGTAAATGTTTGAACATATTAGTATGGCCTGCAATGTTCTAATTTTGTTTCCATGGAATTTCTGACTTGACTCACAATGGCGATTTTTTAATCGTGATTTAATTTTTTAATAGCGATTTGCTTATATATTGATAAGTTAAAAAGGTTCTCGATATCTTAAGCAAATAAAATAAGGTATCACAATATTGGATATTATCGTGTTATCGCCCAAACCTACTATTGGTGAAGATAATTACTTGAAAGCTAAACTTGATGTGTAGTTTGCAAAAAGTAACCCTCCTAGTACGGCTGTATGCACTTTAGTGGAAGTTATAGAGGTCAAAACCAGTCAACTTCCTGTTTTGATTGTTGACCCAAATGTGCACACAGGGGCACTTTTGACTGTTTTTTACTGTCATTTTGACCACCCTGAAACAATACCAAACAATGCTTTTAATATTAAAAAAAAACAGTTGACTCATTTTGACCTGTAAATGTACTCACTACACGTAAGGTTTGACAGTGTTCGACTTTTAAAGAAGCAGTATCGTCATGATATAAACAGGGCATGGAATCGGAATGCTAGTTTTAGATTAACAATACCCAACATGATAAGGTCATATTAAATCTTAAACTAGGACATCAATTCCATGTCCTGTCGAAAGTCTGCTCTAATCATGACAATACTGCCCCTTTAAGTGCACTAGACATGCCTTGGCAAGTATATCAACATTAATCTTAAACTAGGACATCAATTCCATGTCCTGTCGAAAGTCTGCTCTAATCATGCCGATACTGCCCCTTTAAGTGCACTAGACATACCTTGGCAAGTATATCAACATTAATCTTAAACAAGGACATCAATTCCATGTCCTGTCGAAAGTCTGCTCTAATCATGACGATACTGCCCTTTATGCACTAGACATACCTTGGCAAGTATATCAACATTAATCTTAAACAAGGACATCAATTCCATGTCCTGTCGAAAGTCTGCTCTAATCATGACGATACTGCCCCTTTAAGTGCACTAGACATACCTTGGCAAGTATATCAACATTAATCTTAAACAAGGACATCAATTCCATGTCCTGTCGAAAGTCTGCTCTAATCATGACGATACTGCCCCTTTAAGTGCACTAGATATATCTTGGCAAGTATATCAACATTTTGACTGATTTTGACCCTTGTAGTAGTAGGAGGGTTTACAGTTATCCTGAAAACAAAATATTCCTTTTGATGCATTTTCATTTTCGAGAATTCCGAAAACTTCATTTCCTTTTCATGACTTATATACTTTTAAATACATTGAGCTGAAAACTTAGTCCCAGGTTGGTTGTTTAACATATACCTTGAATCAAAGTAAAGATTACACAGAGGAGCACTATAGTCTTGCCAATGGACAGACCCTCTAGTTCATTTGGAGGACATCATTGGCCCATCAGGTCAAAAAAAAAGTCTCAGCGCGTCAGCATCTTTAATTTTCTTTTTTTTTTCAAAATTGCTGGATTGATTGGAATACCGCCGTGCTGTTTGTTAATTGACTTTTTCACATTGGGGTCTGATGTGAACATCTGGCCAATTTGTGCAGCCTCTCTTAGCCATGTGTCACATATTTCACTGTGGGAAAAAAAAAAAAAACAATTACAGAAAAAAAGCACAACACCGCACCAATTTTGAAGCCGACCCGTGACCAGAAACCAGAGACTTTTTTGGGCCTATTTAAACTTGACACCATTGGTGTTCTTTTAACACCCAGTATTGGATGGGTATACTTGCTGGGTATATAGAAGACACTGTAACAGAAGACCTGTTTATACAATATACATTCTATAAAAACACAAAATAGCAAACTGTATTATAACAATGATAAATAAACAATAATGTAAATAAATTTACATGAAAATGTAGGACAAGTTTCATGAATGAAATATCACTCCAAAAATGGGCTATTGTCTCAGAAGTAGCTTATGAGTGAATGAAGAAAATGTCACAAACAAATGGTTTATTTTTCATTGGTGTGGATCCTCTGATGACTTCTTAATTATTTGCTTCCATATGAAAAAAAAAGTTACTACAGAAACCACAGACAAATGGTTTCTCATTGGTGGATCCTGTGGTCATTTTTTGTGAGAAGGATATTTAGCACAATGTTACAACCCAAGTCATTTATTAGTGTGTACCCTCCGATGACATCTTAGATTGCTTCCACAGGAGAAGGATTTTCCACAAATGTCGCAGACAAAATGGTTTCTCATTGGTGTGGACAATTTGATGCGTTCTTAGTGAGCTTCCTTGGGTAAAGGATTTGCCACAAATGTCACAGACAAATGGTTTCTCATTGGTGTGTACCCTCTGATGACATCTTAGATTGCTTCCTTGTGAAAAGGTTTTTCCACAAATGTCACAGGTAAATGGTTTCTCATTGGTGTGTACCCTCTGATGACATCTTAGATTGCCTCCTTGTGAGAAGGATTTTCCACAAATATCACAAGTTTCAAGAACAAAATACCTCTCAAAAAAAAAAAATCGGCTATTGTCTCAGAAACTAGCTTATGAACGAATGAAGAAAATGTCACAAGCAAATATTTTTTTCATTGGTGTGGATCCTCTGATGACTTCTTAATTAGTTGCTTCCATATGAAAAAAAAAGGATTTACTACAGAAACCATAGACAAAGGGTTTCTCATTGGTGGATCCTGTGGTAATTTATTTGTGAGGATATTTAGCACAATGTTACAACCCAAGTCATTTATTGGTGTGGACTCTTTGATGACGTCTTAGACTGCCTCCTTTTGGGAAGGATTTGCCACAAATTTTTATACAAACAAATGGTTTCTCATTGGTGTGGCCCTCTGATGACATCTTAGACTGTTTCTTTGTGAGAAGGATTTTCCACAAATGTCACAGACAAATGGTTTCTCATCAGTGTGTACCCTCTGATGACATTTTAGACTGCTTACATGTGAGAAGGAATTGCCACAAATGTCACAGACAAATGGTTTCTCATTGGTGTGTATTCTCTGGTGACGTCTTAAGTCATTTCCTTGTGAGAAGGATTTGCCACAAATGTCACAGACAAATGGTTTCTCATTGGTGTGTACCCTCTGATGACAACTTAGACTGCTTTTACATGAGAAGGATTTGCCACAAATGTCACAAACAAATGGTTTCTCATTGGTGTGTACCCTCTGATGACGTCTTAGATTGCTTCCTCGTGAGAAGGTTTTTCCACAAATGTCACAGACAAATGGTTTCTCATTGGTGTGTACCCTCTGATGACGTCTTAGACTGCTTCCTCGTGAGAAGGTTTTTCCACAAATGTCACAAACAAATGGTTTCTCATTGGTGTGTACCCTCTGATGACAACTTAGACTGCTTTTACATGAGAAGGATTTGCCACAAATGTCACAGACAAATGGTTTCTCATTGGTGTGTACCCTCTGATGACAACTTAGACTGCTTTTACATGAGAAGGATTTGCCACAAATGTCACAAACAAATGGTTTCTCATTGGTGTGTACCCTCTGATGACGTCTTAGATTGCTTCCTCGTGAGAAGGTTTTTCCACAAATGTCACAGACAAATGGTTTTTCATTGGTGTGTACCCTCTGATGACATATTAGACTGCTTCCATGTGAGAAGGATTTGTCACAAATGTCACAGACAAATGGTTTCTCATTGGAGTGTACCCTCCGATGACATCTTAGATTGCCTCCCTGTGAGAAAGATCTTCCACAAATGTCACAGAAAAATGGTTTCTCATTGGTATGGACCCTCTGGTGACATCTTAAATGACTTCCTTGTGAGAAGGATTTGCCACAAATGTCACAGAAAAATGGTTTCTTATCAATGTGTACCCTCTGATGACGTCTGAAATTGCCACCATGTGAGAAGGACTTTCCACAAATGTTACAAACAAATGGTTTCTCATTGGTGTGTACCCTCTGATGACGTCTTAGACTGTTTACTTGTGAGAATAATTTGCCACAAATGTCACACACAAATTGTTTCTCATTTGTTAGATCCATTGGATGACTTGTGATTCAGGTGGAGAACACAAAGAATCAAACGGCTTGTCATTGGTGAAGACTTTCTGACTCAAGTAGCTTTCTACAGGAAAAAATAAAGGTAATTAATAAAATATTTATTGAGGCAGGAATTCGATAGTATAAGAGCAGGGTTGAAATTTCCCCAAGACCACTAGCCCAAGTGGATTAACAGAATGACTAACTAGATCTACTTGGTTTGATAGTCTGGGGGCTAGTGTACAAATATAAGAAACACATCATCACAATTTAAAAAAATTGTTTTTGCTGACAGTGCAAGAAAGTTCTTTGGCATTTTTACTATAAACTTTTTCGAATGAGGTTGAAATACAAACATACATTCATACATAAACACAAGAGTGAGCAGAAGTTAGTGTCCTGGGACCAGACAAATGATTACACATGAATAGACAGACTGAGTAAAAAACAAATGTAAAAATGTCTGTAGAGAAAGAAACAAATGATAAAAAAAGGAAAAAGTAGTCATTCTTTGAAATTGGTTAGATATAATAAAGTATTCTGTTTATGATCTTATCAATTTCAATGACAATTTTCCATAATGTTGTCATAATACAAACAAAACATTCAAATTATTATCAAAAAAATTCCCACCCAATAATATTCCCTTTAACCTCCTATGCCCAGGCTGAAATTTGGCCCAGTAAGCACCGCACCCACAAGACAGTCACTTGAGTATTTTTGGTTGCATTGCCAATTGGTAGGTCAAACCACAGAGTCACACAGAGCTGTGTATGTACTTTGTACTGTCGAGTGGTTTTGGTTTGACCTATCCTAGCCACATGTCCTTGCATTTATTTGAGTGCACTGCACAAAGTCAATGGGTTGGGAGTTACATACAAATTTTGAGTGTCTTTGATTGGTTTTGGTTTGACCTCCTATCACAGCCACATGTGCTTGCATGTATTTGAGTGCACTGCACAAAGTCAATGGGTTAAGAGAGACATACAAATTTTGAGTGTCTTTGATTGTTAAACCTATAGGAGGGTTAATATGTTTAAAATTAACTGATCGACGGTAATCAAGTTTTTAACAATAAATTGCATCAATTTAAATTCAGTTAAAACTATAATTAAATGCAAAAAAAGATCTGTACGTACGAGTTGGCATACGTACGAGTTGGCATACATACGAGTTGGCATACGTACGAGTTGGCATACGTACGAGTTGACGTCACATAAAGTACAAGTTTACGTGAGTACGAGTTGGTAAATGTACGACTCTAGGAGTGTTAATGTGTTAATGTGTAAAAGTAGTCAGCAACTCGTACTGTAGTAGCCTTCTGGCCGTGCTATGTCACCGAGATTTCAGGTCCTCTTAATTATTTCATGAAATTGTGTGTCACACGCCACATTCTTATAGCACAATTATATCTATAACCCTAACCCTCCAGGGTATTTTGACTAGAAACCCTGCCAGACGCATCAGATTGCATCATTTGTCAAAGTGACTTGGCTGCAGAGTGCAGCAAAGTGCAGCTGTGCATTTTGCTGCGTGTGGCAGTCAAGGGTGTATAGTGTATATCAGTGTGGTACAAGTACCATGCAAATTCCATCAGTATGCACCCGTAGATGCATCAAAAGTTGCTGGAGGTAGTAGGTTTTCTTGGTTGCTGGGAAGGTTTTGTTTGGCTTTGAATATTTGAAACAAAATATCATCACTGCCTGTTCTTTTTTATGTTTTCCTTTTGTTTACATTCTTTTCTGGGTTTTCTGCTATTGAACTCAAATTTACCTTTGAAATAATCCATTTGGCCATACATGTACAATGCATCATCCCAGACTGCACTATGAAAGTAGAGTGAAACCCGAAACAATAATTTCATCATGTTAGTAACAAATAATTCACAAAACATTCGTTGTTTTTTTCAATCCGCCATCTTGAAACCAAGCGTAACTGATCACAAACTTCGGTTCACGTTTGGTCAGAACAATGACGTCATCGCAGCACAACCGAACTCGTGAAAACGCTTAACCAATGACCAAAGCCCAAACATGTTTCTGGTTACAGTCGCGAAAACGCGCCCCTGGGGTCTAAAGTTTGGACCAAACTCTCAAAATACATAACATTTCCCTTTTTCCTCAGTACTACGAAACCTCAGCAATCGAAATACACATTAAAATAATGATTTACGCTTATTTTCTTTTAAAATGTAATTCATAATTATACATTCAGTAATATTCACCTGCGAAAATCACCCCCAATAAGCCTTTTCAGAATTGTGCGCGCAATGAATTATGGGAGTTGGGTTTTGGAAAAAAAGTGAAACGAACGCACATGTTTGTGCACAAAGTCAATGGAGGATAAAGGTGGTCGGCCAGAAATGGACAGGTTTTTTTTAAACGTATTATAGCAAAATTATATGGACAATAGAGATTTTTTTTTAGGAAATCAGTTAAAAATTGATATCCCCCGAAAATTACGCAATTGGAGGAATTCTCAGCTGATTTCTGGATATAAGGCAGCGGTGGGGACGAGCAAAATGTGTGCAACTTGTTTCTGTTGAAAAATGTTTTTAGGACTATTCAATGAAGGAAATATGGAAACTGTATAATATCATGCATTTAGTAATTATAATTCCCATTTTTATAATTTTGGGAAAAACGAGCCCGTGAAAATGATCCTATATTGCTGTCGACTAAAGCTGGCGATGGAGAATTATACTTTGAAATTAACTTGGATTTAATAAGTCTTAAGGTAGGTAGATTCATGGAAATTTCAAAATGTTCCAATTGCTTTGAACTTGATATCATCTTAAAGATTTGCAATAAAATGATAGGTCTCCCACCTTCATACGGTCACCTGAACACAACTTGTCGTAAAATAATGTATACATCACAAAATATAGCCCTTTTGATATGCATAATGGGTGAAAATCTTGTCACCTTTTTTTTTAACAGAGTACTTATATTTTTCACAGAATCAAGCAAGCACAGGATGCCACTGCCTTAACATCTTTCTGTTCATTGTTTTGTTGCATTAGATAATAAATAATACCAAAAAAAAAGTGAAATACATTGTTTTAAAAAAATCAACTACACAAATTTGCAGAATAAAATTTATCTCATTCAGGTTGCAGTTTATTTTAGAAGTAGAATTACTTTTCCGAAAAGTAATTTCAGTTTATTTTAGAAGAGTAAAATTACTTTTCCTGAAATTAATTTTCTGAAATTGATAAGCAATCTCAGAAAGTTTACTACTTCAAGTTTTACCCCCATGTTAGATAATGGAACAGCCCACTCTGTTACCTACTTACATACAGCCAGTAGCATGACCCATTTTGATAATAGGTAACATAATAATAATAGTCCCCAATCCCATTGACAAACCATGTAAAAAAATAAACCCTTGCAAATATCGTTTTTTTTTTGTGCTAAAACGTTTACTGAAGATACAAAGTTTTATTAAGGTACATAGAATCTGAAAATCGCATTTTTAATCTTCTTACAAGTACCCTTATTTTACTATCAACTTCCAAAATCAAAGTTGTGCAAAACTTACCCTGAAATCTATGTTTTTTTCGCCGAATGTGAAACTTTTTCGCGATCTTTTTTATGTCAAATCATGCACAAAGTAATGCTGTATCGGAAGATGGCATTATCGCCTGATCACCGGGCTCTTAAAATCAATATCAATCCGATTAACGACAATTACATGCACGGCCAGGATTTCCGTTCGGCGAGTGACACAGTCACACACACAGAGTCCAAAAATAGCATATCAGGAATAGCGCCGCCAACGGCAGGTTCTGTGAATCTTCCTACTTAAGGAATTGTGCGCGCAATTAATTATGGGAGTCGGGTTTTGGAAAATTACATACAGCTGGTAGGCCATACCCGTGACCTCTCACCATTGATTAATGTTTATTTCGCTGGTGGCCAGGGAGTTCACGAGCGAAAACCCATGGCCACATATTTTTGTATGGTAAGCCAAATGCAAAATGGTGTGTTGCATGGACTTATGTACCAAAACGTATGTGCCAATACGATTTTATTTAACAAACTTAATTATTAAAACAGTATATAAAAGCCTCAAATCTTACAGTATTAAACAAGATTTTAACCCTTGTATACATGCAGTCTCCAAAATGCTGCAAAAAAAAGAACTGCTAAGTACACAATGCTTTTTGTGTGCATGCCTCAAAATATTGCATACTGTACACAAGAATGGTAGATGGATACCCCAAAATGCCCCTGGGTATGGGACAAAAACCAAACTGTTCTGATCGTCACACAGTCGGTGTATACCGCAAGTTACTGTACTGGTTTATTTCAAGTTAGCCTTGCAATGAAACAAAGCAGGTGGCTGCTTCAGTTTACCTCATCTCTCTGAAGAGCCTTGGGCTATGCCATTAATCATTAGATAAGAAGGTGTGTACCACAATATGTCCCAGTTGAGACATTTTGAAGTATGGGTCCACTTGGTAAAGAACTACACTGATAATAGGAGGGTGTGCATGCCTCAAAATATTGCATACTGTACACAAGAATGGTACATGGATACCCCAAAATGCCCCTGGGTATGGGACAAAAACCAAACTGTTCTGATCGTCACACAGTCGGTGTATACCGCAAGTTACTGCACTGGTTTATTTCAAGTTAGTGTAACACTGGAATTATGTTACCGGAGCTGGCCGATGTAGTTAGGAAAGTATATAGTGAAGACAAATAAGACACTCCGTTGAGACTTCTCTTTGGGCTAAATACAGGATTTTATTAATCTTACTGTAGGGCTATACAAAGAGGTACACTTGTAGAGAGGTAGTGTAGAGTACCAGAGAGGAAAGCAAGACTGACCCAGAGGTTGATACATGGCATTTATATATACACAAAACTAGTCACTGACATGATCAGTGAGTGTAGTCTAATACTAGGGAAAAGACATAAAATAGTATGGCCAGACAGCTAGTCTGTTGGGGTGCCCATTGACAGGATTTATTAAGATTAATGGGTACTATAAGAAGATGGACCTGTACATAAGTTAATTTGATAATAGGACACCTGTTTTCCGGTGTAATACTGTGTGGTCTGTAAGACTGTGTGGTCTTACAAGATTGTAGTTTACATTAGCCTTGCAATGAAACAAAGCAGGTGGCTGCTTCAGTTTACCTCATCTCTCTGTAGAGCCTTGGGCTATGCCATTAACCCTCCTACACATTGAAGCCACTCCCAACCACTAAATTCTGTTCTTTAGCAACCTTCAGTACATACATGTACAAGCCTGCTGTCCTTTCCAAGTAATCTTACAAAATCAACTGTGTGCCACCCAAGGCCACTGTAAATGTTTGAACATATTAGCATGGCCTACAATGTATCAATGGGAGACCACTTTACCCTGCAATCTCAGTGGTGTGACAGTGCACAGAAGGGTAACCATAGGAGGCCACTGGCAACAGCTAATGGCTTGGAGTGGTCTGAATGGGTTGTTTCAAAAATTGCACTGATTGTAGGAGGGTTAATCATTAGATAAGGTGGTGTGTACCACAATATGTCCCAGTTGAGACATTTTGAAGTATGGGTCCACTTGGTAAAGAACTACACTGATAATAGGAGGGTTAATCGATGGAAATTAGAAAATCTGAGTTACATAATTTGTTCGAATATAAAAACTGTTTTCATAATTTGTGATTTTATACTCAGCAGAGCCATATAATTGGGATACGGCCACATGAGATCAGTGGATACGGCTCTGATACTCAGCAGAGCCGAAAATTTATACTCGGAATGGTGTACGTCCAACTCGGCCCATCGCCAACTCGGACCACCAACTCGGACCACCAGCTCGGCCCATTTCCACTACCAACTCGGACCAAGTGCTTACCAACTCGGACCAAGTGCTTACCAGCTCGACCCCATCTCCCTTACCAGCTCGGCTAATTAGCGCGGTGCATCCTGTGATCATAGTGAATAGGATTCACCTGTCAAGACATCAGAGTGATACTAGTACTTGGTGATGAAGTGCTAATTAGCGTGGTAAAACATTCAATCTGCCTCAGATTTGCAGGCAGGGTTTATTTTAAAGCCATACAATTAAAGCAAAATGACACGTCGAGATAAAAACATTGACCAATAAAATCTCACATTTAAATATTTTTTCAATCAACCAAATTTATATTATTAAAACACTTCGTCAGTTTTTATTATCTTGCGCCTGAGAAGACTATAAAAACAATTTGTTCATAAATCGCATCAATTACATCAATCAATTACAGTTAAACGTCTATCTACTAATACGGCTCCTACACGAGGAAGCAACTTTCATCTCAAATTTTTAAAAAATAACTGAAAATAAAGTGATTTCGGCTTAAATAATGCCTTTTATATACATGTATTTTCATTATTTTAAAGGTTGACTTTAAAACCCAGTAAACGGGAGATGGGGCCGAGCTGGTAAGCACTTGGTCCGAGTTGGTAGTGGAAATGGGCCGAGCTGGTGGTCCGAGTTGGCGATGGGCCGAGATGACCGGTATTCCTCAGAATATGATGGCGCCCTCGTGTAACACCGTTCAGGCTAGTTTGTCTGGGGAGTTTTTGCAAATAAAAGGTCCCTGGATTTTTATTGTCAGTGATCGTCTGAAGGTCAGGAATTGGACATTTTACTGGTATGCAAATTTTGTAGGATACTTTCGGCGAATGAGAGTGAGTCAACACGTGGATTTTTATGATTTTTATTTTTATTAGTGTTATTTTGTTGTCGCAGTTTTTAAAATAATAATTTTTTAGCACAAAATCTTTATTACCCAGATACGAAAATTGGTAAGTTTCATTAACAAATAGGCCTATAAATGACGGGAAAAAACAAAACAAAACCCGACCCGAGATTTCAACACTTTTAGGTCGGTCGGTGGAGGGCAACTCAACATTTTTTTTTGTTGACCTTATCATCAAAATATTTTCCCCCAAGTCTTTAAAAAAAATTCCCACCCAAATAATAGGCTTATTCTCTCATTTAATATGTTTAAAATTAACCGATCGACGGTAATCAATTTTTTAAACAATAAATTCGAATCAATTGAAATTCAGTAAAAAGTAATGCAAAATCCGTAGGCCTACGAGTTGGCACACGTACGAGTTGACGTCCCGTAAAGTACGAGTTTACGTGAGTACGAGTTGGCAAATGTACGAGTGTGTAAAAGTACGAGTTGACTCGAATTTATTGCTGGGCTGTCACCAAGATTTTATGTCCTCTTATTTCCTGAAATTGTGTGTCACACATCACATTTTTATAGCACAATTATATCTATAATGTAATAGTATAATATTCATATACTGTAAATGTAATCGTAAAAAGCAATTTGTCGCACAAAATTCTTCATTTTGAAATACTCACGTGGCGAAATAACCTGCTTGGATGTTGGACCCGTTCATCAGGCTATAGGGCCGGGGTACGGTCCGCGCGCAGCATGCAGAGCTAGCCGTAGTCCGAACATGATGGCGCCCTCTTTCGTGTACCACCGTTTTGGCTAGTTTGTCTACGTCTTGTGAGTTTTTTGCAAATAAAAGGTCCCTGGATTTTTATTGTCAGTGATCGTCTGAAGGTCAGGAATTGGACATTTTACTGGTATGCAAATTTTGTAGGATACTTTCGGCGAATGAGGGTGAGTCGACGCGTGTGTTTTTATGATTCTGGCGCTCGGGAGTTGAACAAATTAATTTTAATATCACTGGTGGTATTCGCACACTACACGTGTACTGTACAGATGGAAATGCGCATGCGCGCAAACTTCCAACAGTTCCGGCCCTGTGCGTGAACGTTAGCCACCGAAGCATAAACAAGTGGGAAATATCACCATTTTCAGGTAAAATTTTACGTACTCAAGGGTCCAACGACCATCATGAGATTACATAAAAACAGAAAGTGTTCTTTAATGGGCAAAAATAGTAAGGGAAATTATGGAAAAATGCATCATTTTATATCGGAATGGGTTTGGGGAATAAAAGTTGTAAACAAACCCAAACGCACCGTGGAGGAGAAAGGTGATCGGTAAGATCATGGAGGAAGGAAAACAGAAATCAGTTAAAATATAAACACTTTTATAATTAAGAAAAGAATTAATTTCCCCTCAAAAATACACAAATGGAGGAATTCTTAGATGATTTCTGATCCCCGGGTGTTGACAACCATATTTTAGTCTTTACAGAGCATTTTTTTTCTTCTAAAAAAGGAGTAACTTGCAGATAATTTTCATCATATTTAAAAAACAAATAAAGCATTATGGTCAATCCGTGGTTAGGCCATGAGAATGAAAGTCATAGATTTGCATCCTCCGCCCGCATGTCCCGAAAGCTCCCGCCTAAATTTTTCATTATTTGCCCAAAAAATCATTATTTGCACAAAAAAGGTATTTCCACCAAACAAATTTAGTTCCAAATCATCCACATCAGTAAAACGAAGTTTTTACCAAATTTCCACCAGTATGTGCGCTATAATCATTTATTTATAGCACATGTTCTCTTAATACACGTCTTAGTCCCGCGTACGTCGTTCACAAAAAAGGTCGCATCGCGCTAAAACTGTTTGGTAAACTCCGTCCGATCCGCACCTGCAACTGTACCACCCTTCACATGCACAACACGTTCGCAGTTGAGCCTTCGTATCTTATGCCTGTGTGTGCGGCCCGCACGTATAATGATGCACGTACGTACACAGGCGACCATACATACAGCGACACGCACGTGCACAGGAATGTTCAATCTCCTCTCCCAATAAAGATGTGCAAAACAATAAAAAGAGCCTTAATGACCAAAATTCTCCTTGTTACTCCTCTTTTACCCTTCACCCTTCCCTCTCTCTCTCTCTCGCAGGTAGAAAGCATGTACACAACGTGATTAAGAATACGTCAAATTAGAAGAAACATCTTGTGATTGCGCTGTTATTAATGATCAATGGAAATAATGAATAATGAATAATGAAAAAAAGCCTCATGTGTTTTCGAAATTTCCCGGACGCAAATCTATGACTTTCATTCTTTTGGCCTTAGTCCTAATACTTCTTCCGTTCACAGTCTCCTATTTTTAGAATAATTATGTAATTTGTCATAAATAAGTTCTGGTGTTAGCAGCAGAATGTGGGTTCGAATCCCGGCCGTGACACTTGTGTCCTTGAGCAAGACACTTAACCATAATTGCTTCTCTCCACCCAGGGGTTAAATGGGTACCTGTGAGGGCAGAGTTGGTTGATTAGCCCTATATGCGCTGTAATGGCAGCAATTGAGCTGTATACTCCCCAGGGAGCTGAGAGTGGTTTCAGGAATGATTTATGAGCCTTATGAGCAGGGGTAATAATATAATGCGCCTTGAGCACGACTCAGTTGGTGGATACGTGCGCTATATAAGTCCACACATTATTATTATTATTATTATTATAAAAATGGCCCAATATCATGACCTAGGGTCCTTAACTGCCAACATAGATTATTTTGGACACACTAGGCCCTGAAAAAGTGCTCCAAATTTGATTTCAAGCATTTAAAGGCCTTTTTCCAAAATGGCTGCTTTTCAGTGTGGGAGTTTTCACAAGTATAGAGGGTGGTTTCTATTGGGATGAGAATAACTCAAGGGAAGCCTGGACTTTCCTCAATAAATTGAGAAGAAAATAAAGGTTATATATCGATCAATATTTTTCCTTTTGGTTTTAAAAGCTGTACGACTTTTTAATAATATTTTGTATTTTGTATTTAGCATTGTTTGCTATGAGAGTTTATTTGCCCATGGGGTGCATCCTATATTAAAAATGGTGGCGGCCATGGTTTGTACTTTGTTTTGATGGTGGGATTTAAACACGTGCTTTTGTTTACAGTATTAGTATGGCTGACAATAAATGAAAAATCTTTACACATTAAATGGTCTCATTCAATATCCTTGTATTTCAGGTCTTTATTGGATGAATACAGTACTGTTACAACAAAAAGGTATGTGGAATTGTGAAATTCATACCATCCCATAGTCTGCATACATGTGCTCTTTGTTGGCTACTGTTTATATTTGCCATTTGGTCCTGTGTTTACAAAAAATACCTTTTTCTTCATTTATACATATCAAATCAGGTTTGAATTTTAGAAAAATGTTTAAACAAGTTTTCTGTCCTTCATTTATGAACTTTAATAAAATCTGATGACTGGTATACATGGGTAACTGAGGTAAAACTTCTAGCCAATAGTTTTATTGTGGTTTGCTAGTTGTAAACATGGAGGCTTTTTGTGCCAAACTAAAATGTTCTCTCGACAAGAAGACACACTTGTTGGAATCCACAGGGTGTATAATTTGGCAAGGATTTAAAAGGAAAAAATATGGAATAATCAATGTCAAATTACCGGGATCAAACAAACGCATAATGATGCATGTACACAGAGTGGCTTATGCATGGCACACTCTGGAATCTCTGATTTACCAGGAGAGTGTGATGTAAGTCACCTGTGCCATCATACATTGTGTGTTTGTTTTGAACATTTATCTCTTGAACCGCAATCTGCTAATAATTCTAGAATAAGATGCAAATGGCGAAGACGTTGCCATGGGGCCTTTCAAGGTTTGTATAATTTAGCTACATGTATGTCATTCATTCAAGCCCAAATCCTAACCCTGTTCCTTATCCCTAACCCCTATCCCTAACCCTAACCCTAACCATAACCATATCCTCAACCCTAACCGGCTATAACGCTGGGTATTGGGAAAAAAGTGATGGAGAAAAAAAAGTATGGAACAAGCACTCAAAAAGTCTATAATTAATTTGGAAACTGTTTACAATAATTGTGTTCATATTGAATTCTTTGCCAGTCATTATTGTCATTATTTTGCTTGGGATCTATTTAGCCATGTTTATACAGTGCCTGTGAAGCATAATACAAATGAAATCATTTTGATCGACATTGTACCTTTCGTTTGTTGTACTCTTTTCCTTTGGTCCTTTTAGAGTAATATTTCTATTACAATGATACACAATACATGGTTATCCATTGCAAACTGCACAGAAACATCACAGACGAACCAAGTATGTTTAAAGCTGTCATTTTGCAGTAGGCCAATATTTGTCAATTTTTTTAACCAGAAATATGACCTCTGCAATATACTTGATGTCTTGAGTGTGTTCCCAAGTCAAATTGAAAATAATCATTTCTTTAATGGGTGCACCCCACTAAATAGTGAGGAATTCATGCACTGAGCTGTTTATCATAAAGTGTATAGTCATTGAAGACTATCAACCAACTTCTACAAGGTATAATTAGATACCAAAATACCCAAATAGCAGGGAGGAGGGGGGCGGGGCCTTCATCCCCAAGGCCTCCCCAACCCCTGGATCTGCCATTGAAAGTTATTGAGGCTTGTGACAGGAAAACCCCAAAAGAGTTTGTTCATTGAAATGTATATAATTTTAAAAGTGTTCAATATAATGTATAAAGCTAATTATGAATGCTTATTTTTAAAAGTGAACAATAATCATGTATGTTGAAAAGTAAATTTAAATCAAGACAAATGAAGCTCCTCTTTTGTAATTTCACAAATTATTATGTTGAATTAGTTGCTCATTTATGAGATTAAGAGTCATGGGTTTCCTGAAGGTAATTTCTGTCTGGAATGGGACAGAAATGATTGCATAGAAACCTACAGTGCTTTGGTTAGAAACTGTGAATGAGATTTCACAACTTGTTTCCAAATGAAATATTGACTGGTCAATTGTTTATATGCAAATCTTAATTGTCATTTACTTATTCATGCACATGATGACATTTTACAAAGGGTCATTCCACGTCAAATCACACACTTTCCAAGGTCAATCTCACAGATTTTTTTTTTACTTTCTAGGGTTGTTCAGTTCTATGAGAAAACTCCAAAACTGAAATTTGAGTGTTTTTGGTCATGTGGTTTGTGAGTTACAGGTCGTTGAACTTTTACCTTTCGTTTGACCTCTACAACTTTGGAAATCTGTAACTCCGGTTAAGAATATTGTAAGAAAGTGATTTTTTTTAATGTTAAATGAAAGCGCTTATCATCACAAATTATCCACTTTGCAATTTGGAAAATTAAAAAAAAAAATAAGCGAGTGGTCAAGCAAAATGTACTTTGACCTTTGACCCCGCGCGGGCCACAACATTAAAATTTATGAAATTCTGTCAAACAAAGGTCCAAAGCATACTTATTGTGTATACCAAATATAAAAATGTTCTCTCAAGTAATTAAGGTAGGGTGTACTTTTAAAGATGGGCAGGGCACTCCAATGCTGATGTACAGTGTACATTATGTATGACATTTTACAATGTATCAAGAATGTACTATTCATTTTTATTTCCCTCCAGGTTGACAGCATGACAACCCTTCTAATTGACCTGATCAGAGGTCAACAAGAAACAGTCTCAGCAAGAAACATCCTGAACCAAGAGAGATCAGCTCAGGATGCTCCAACAAAAGGTAAGAGGAAGAAAACTAGACTTGTATAAGGTGCAGGTCAGGTGTAGAATATAACCTTTCCATTATGCAACTCTGTACAAGGGTGGATCCAGAGGGGGAAAAGAGAGGGTATAGACCTTTCTTTTGCTATTACAAATCAACAGACAATGTCAAAAGCAAAATGAGGGGAACTCCCTCTTAAAGATGCACCACCCATATTTGTAACTTTTTCACCAGTGATTCCTGGTAACTTCCTTTTAATATGAAAAATAAATAAAAATGTATTTTCCTCATAGAAAGGCAACCAAATACTTAACAATTACAAATGAAATATAACAAATCATCAGAGGCTTGTTTTTGAAATGAATTAATAGCTAGCCTCGTCATAAATTCATTTATTAGTTCATATGTGGATTTCTTTTATTAAAGACTCTGGAGAAGTGCTTAGCTAAATTGGTGAAGGGCAAACATCTAAATCAATTATTCATTTGAGTTGGTTCTTGAAGCAAAGTAAAGACTTCATTGTCAATGAATTGTATAATCTACAGGATAGTATCCCATAGATTATACCATAGAGTAAGGTCCTTGCTATATGATTATACTCACACTTGTTAATACAATACAAATACTAACTTCTCTCTGACTTTTACCACTGCTGATAACTGCACTATTCATGACTGATAGGTGACTTCTCTGTAAATAATAACCAAAGCCCTTGTTGAAACACTGAGACACAGTGAGACCGATTCCTTGAAATGTCTGAGAAAGCTCTGACCACTGCCCAGCATTGTCAGGCTCTCATTGGTCAGGAGTTGCTAAATCCAGTTGCATTGTTATAAGTTTCTGGTCAATCCTCATAGGAGTGGTGTGATAAATTCATAGTCCCATTTAACCCATTGCCCTACACCCTTACATCATTGACTCTTTACTCTATGGGAGCTATAGAACTATGCTCAATATAATCATAGATCATTTTATTATTACAATAAACATGATCAAATGTGAGTTATTTCATTCTCAAATGTTGATATTGACCAATATTTGGGTTTGTGATGTGTCACCAATTCACTGAGACATAAATTTAGTGCAGGTAAAATGTACCTCATTCTAAAATGAAAATTCCAGATATTATATTTGTACTAATATTTGTTTCTCTGTAACTTTTTGTTAAAGGGACAGTATCGTCATGATGAGAGCAGATTTTCAACAGGGCATGGAATCAGTGTCCGAGTTGAAGATGAACACAGTGAATGAAAATCACTGGCTCATTTCTGCAGCAGCAACGGTAATATGACCTTACCATGTGGGGTATTATTGTAGTCACTGAGTTAATCTAAAACTAGCATTCTGATTCCATGCCCTGTTGATCGTGTTGATACTGCCCCTTTAAGAATTTAACTGTCAGAAGTATAGTTTGTAACTTTGACCAATGCTGATGTCATCACTCAAGACAATGATACTGTGGACTGTTCATTTGAAATTATATATCAATGATGACATTTATTTCATTGTTAACAAACAACAAAACAATATATAACAGCAATGTATCATACAGTATACAAAATATAATTATTTGATTTATGAATAATATGTTAACGTACATTTTTGTATTTTTGAAAATAATGTTAACATGAAAAGTATGGAAGCATTCTAAAATATTAATTGAAATTGGTTTAGTTTCCATGAATGATAAATGCCACAGAGACAGTTTAGACTATAGTTTAGACATTCTGATTGGTTGAGATGTGATCACATGGTTGTTTAAGACCAGTCTTAATGTTGGTATCACTGCTTCTACAACCAAGATGTTGAACCAACCAGTTTGAGTTCAATGTGGAGTCAAGTCTTGAGAAAAGTTTTTATTTTTAAAAACCAATTTTTACAGAAAACATTGGAGTAAATGTTCTATTTTGTTCATGTTTTTTGAAATGCAAGCACTTGAAATAAAATTTATATTTCAATATGATTAGTATAATTACTAACTTTACATTAAGTTAGCTTTCATATAATAATTTGGTAATTTTGGTAATTTTGTGTTCATGTCATTACCAATGCTGTACCTTCCCTTTAAATGGTTGTTTAAGTTCATTTGAGATGCACCAGCCGCATCATCTGTGTTTCTGGATGCAAAATGTTCAAGTTTTAATATTTTTACAATAAAATCAGGAGGGTATTCATGAATGGGAATAAAAGAGTAACACTTTGTCTTGACCTCAGGATAAATACCCCTGGGGTTGTGGCCATGGGCAATTAAGGACATTACCTATGGTTTGCTGGTTCTTTATCCCTGTGGCCGTGACACAATCGGTCTTTATCCTGTGATCAACACCATGCATTGAATTTTGAATCCAATTGTCATGTTTTCAGTTAGATATTTCTATTTCTAATTTTGATAGCCTTAGTAATGTTGAATTGTCATGTTTTGAGTTCAGAGCAGATTTTCAACAGGGTATGGAATCAGTGTCCTAGTTTAAGATGAACACGTACAGTGACTGAGAATTACTGATTTTTTTTTCAGCAGCGTTACAGTTACCGTTGTAATATGACCTTATCATGTGGGGTATTATTTTTACTCAATGAGTTAATCTAAAACTAGCACTCCGATTCCATGCCCTGTTGATCGTGACAATACTGCCCCTTTAAGCTAGGGAGGTGTGGGGTCATGAAACCTTGTGTGATTATATTAATATTCTAACTTGATCTCATGGTCATGATAACATGTTGTCTCTTATTGGCTTGAATCGTAACGATATCTAAATTCTTTTGAAACAATCTTCCTACAGATCAATCTGGTTGGGTAGTTGGAATAACATGATAGCTTCAATGTTGTTGCATGCTGCCCTCTATCTGTCAGCAATGACCATGATAACATCAGATCATGTTGTAGCTCCTTCTAAAGAATGTGTCAACTTGTTCAGGGATCTTTGTAAAACTTAATGGTAAGTTTATGTGATACTTGATAGTAAAGCTGCTTCTTTATTTAGTTGCCAAATAACTCTAATATTTGATTAACCTCACAATTTGGTTACTTTTCATTCCATATATAGAAATAATGGCAACAATATCAGTTTATTTTGGTGAAGAAAGCAACAAGGATGTGGACAACATGTTTACGAATAATAATAAAACAGAAGTAAAAATTATAAAATAAGAGATTTGATTTATTGACATCACTCAACTGAGGAGGGAGATTGTGAGAACAATGATTTGACTTGATATAATATTGTTTTGATAAACCTGATTGGAGACAAAGAGTCAAATTAATTTATATTACAATCTGATCTAATAAATGTCAATTAAATGCAAATTTAATTAATCAACAGTAAAACTTAATAGTCAATAAAATAAGAGTCTCTAGATTATGCTCCTAAATTAAAGGAGGGAATTTGAAGAAAACAAAATCTGCAATATTTATGTTAAAAATTAATTAGCAAAGACACATAGAGCATAGATTTGAGTTATTTCATTGATGTATGGAAAATACACATGTGAAAAACTGATTGACCAAAATAACAATTTCAACTGGGTTCCAAAAATTAAATCTCATACTTGATTTTTTAAATTATAACAAAAATTGTAAAAAAGGTATGGCAGACCATTGTTAAATTTGACCTGATTACAGAATGACACAATTATTATATGAAAGCTAACTTGATGTGAAGTTTGTAAAGGTATCAAGCATCCTGAGAAATTATTTTCTTCTGAATTAGGCCTACTTTCATTTTAAAATGAATTTATATCAACCAACTTCTACAAGGTATAATTACATGACAAAATACCCAAAGCAGGGAGGAGGGGGCTTCATCCCCAAGGCCCCCACACCCCCTGGATCTGACATTGGAAGTTATTGGGGCTTGGGACAGGAAAACCTCAAAACAGTTTGTTCATTGCATTGTATACAATTAAGCTTATTACACAAGTGATGAAGATTATCATTTGTAAAAGTGTACAATAATCATATATGTTGAAAGGTAAATTTAAATTTCATTTCATTCATTCATTCATTCATTCATTTATTTATTAACACATATTCCAATGTTGACAACAAGAACGTTGTTACAAATAATTACACAATATCAAGAGGTCGTACAAAATGCAAAGACAAAATTAGTAACATGAAAAGACTATTTATAAGAGAAAAGCTTGTCAACATTGAGGAAAAGAAGAAGCCAGGGCTTTTATTCCATTCCCTACCCCCACCCCTCCCCAATACAGAAGACTACATTCAACAATAACATTGGCAGGAGATCAGACCAAATAATAAGTCAATTAAATAGCATCATTGAGCAACTTAAATTTAAGTTTTTTTGTAAATGTTTTAAGAGAGCGAGACTGCTCGACATCATCAGCCAGACTGTTCCAGAATTTGATTCCACATTATTGGGGACTATTTTTAAATAAAGAGGTACGATTAAAATGTTGATACAAATGTTTCCTGGATGAGCTTCTGGTTACGTGACGGTGAACATCTGAAGTTAAAATAAACGATTGTTGAAAGCAATGGAGTAATAAATTGTTCATTTGTTTGAACATAAATTTGCCAAGATTAAGGTAATAAATATATGTTAATTTGAGCAAATTTAAATTAGTAAATAAAGGAGTTGTATGATCCAGATAACCTGCTTTGGAAATAATACGTACAGCTCTCTTTTGTAAGAGAAATAATTTGTTATATTGTGTGATCGAGCCACCCCAGACAATCACTGAATAATTTAAGTAAGGGAGTATAAACCAATTACACAGTGTTAATAAAACATTATTAGAAAGAACCGGCTTCAATCGATTGATATTATCTACTACCAAGAAAACAGGCAAGTGGTCACTTAAATCGGTAACTTGTTAATTGTTGGGTAAAAAGAAATATTATCAATCAGAGTAGAACTAATATCTGTAATTCTTGTCGGCTTGTTAATTGTTGGGTAAAAAGAAATGGAAGTATGTACGTCCAAACAAATTGTCACAGTGCGGTCAGAATTATAATGAAATAAATTTACATTAAAATCTCCCATCATATAACACTTTTTTGTTGTCATTATTTACCCGAGCTAATATTTGAGTGAAGTGGGTAATGAAGTCAATATAAGAAGCATCAGTGGGTTTGTAAATAATTCCAACAATAACACTATAGTCCTATGGATATTATCCAATTCAATAAAACATGCTTCAATATCAGAATTGTATACACATATGTCATTACGCACATTGTAGGATAAATCCTGATTAATATAAAGTGCTACACCACCACCTCTTTTATCATGTCTTGCAAGCACCTTCAATATTATAGTGAGGAAGCTGAATAAATAAAACAATATGTACATAAAACATTCATTGTTGGCCATTCGCTACTGGAAGAAGCTTAATAAGCTAGTGTAGATGTAATAGTACAATGTATAATAGGTTTACTTTACAATCACAAAAAGCCACTAATAATGGTTGATGAATAAGCACAAGCTACGGTATGTTGAGTATTTTTAAATCACATTAGGTACAATGACCGAAAATAGAAGCTCCTCTTTTGTAATTTTACAAATTATTGTTGAATTAGTTGCTCATTTATGAGATTAAGAGTCATGGGTTTCCTGAAGATAATTTCTGTCTGGAATGGGACAGAAATGATTGCATAGAAACCTACAGTGCTTTGGTTAGAAACTGTGAATGAGATTTCACAACTTGTTTCCAAATGAAACATTGACTGGTCAATTGTTTATATGCAATTCTTGATTGTCATTTAGTATTCATGCACATGATGACATTTTACAAACAGTGTATCAAGAATGTACTATTCATTTTTATTTCCCTCCAGGTTGACAGCATGACAACCTTCTAATTGACCTGATCAGAGGTCAACAAGAAACAGTCTCAGCAAGAAACATCCTCAACCAAAGAGATCAGCTCAGGATGCTCCAACAAAAGGTAAGAGGAAGAAAACTAGACTTGTATAAGGTGCAGCTCAGGTGTAGAATATAACCTTTCCATTATGCAACTCTGTACAAGGGTGGATCCAGAGGGGTAAAAGAGAGGGTATAGACCTTTCTTTTGCTATGTCACAATTGTAGTTTTTGTCAACTGGTGATTGGCAAACAATGGGTGGCCATCAGTGAAAACAAAGAAAGTATTGACAAGATATTGACATATGAATAATTAAAGAGTAACATTTACAAATCAACAGACAATGCCAAAAGCAAAATCAGGGGAACTCTTAAAGATGCATCATGTATTTTTTTACCATTGATTCATGGCATTTTTTAAATCTTAAAATAACTATTCCTTGTAGAAAGGAATCAGAATATGCAAAAATTTACAAATTAAATATAAAAAGCATGAGAGCCATGTTTACAGTGATAAAGTTATGAAATGAATTGATGGCAGGACCTGTCATTAATTCATGTAGGTACTTAGATAAACCATGCTTCTTGGACATTTGTCTTGTGAAATATTGTTTTTTACAAGATGTATCACCGATATTTTACTCGTAATTTTTGTTTTCATCAAAACAGCAATAATTTCCTGAGTGAAGATTTCATTGTCAATGAATTGTATATGCTCTGTATCTCTTGTCATGTCAAACATTAATAATAAATGATACAAGATTAATTCTATAGAGTGACATTGATACTCAAGATTCTACATTACATGTTTGGGTAACATATCTTGAAGAGGACATTTCACCATTATGATGATGACAAGGGAGATTGCCAGTCAGCAGCATGTTGGATTACATCACATTATGTGATATATCTTCACTGAGTTGAAGTCTGCTGCTACCAGCTGATGCCCATCTGCAGTGAATGTGATTCCCCTGGGGCTGTACAGACCCTGAGCTATACATGAGATGAATCTACCATCATCATCATAATGGTGAATATGACCAGTGTTATTATCCCAATTGTGCACTGCAATGTATATGCCTGATCTGTCACAGCATACACCTTTGCAGTATTTAACTTCCTGACCATTGATTGTTGGTTTGATTGTGAGTAATGAAGTACCATTGCTATCAACAATGTCTACTTGACGTTGGTCAAAACCACTGACTACAACTCTATTATTATTATCAATGGCCAGGAAGTGAGGTGCTGTTTTGACTGGCATAGTGTGAATGAGCGAGCCATCAGTGGGGCTGTGCTCGCTCACCACCATCCTCCTCTTATCACCTATTATGATGTTACCCTTATTATTTACTACTACACTCCAGAGGGACACTGCTGTCTTCCCTACCTCACTATTATGAGGCACTGTGTGGAAGTCAAAGGCAAGTGTGCCATCATTGTTGTACATCTTGATGACATTGTTGGCATGGTCCACAACCACTAAGTGATTGCGTATAGCTGCAATGTCACGTGGATCTGGAAAAATAATAATAGAGATAACACAGCACAGTGATATAACAATTATGTGTGTTATGTTTTATGAGCTGAACATTAAATGAAGATATTTCTACATATTTTGACATGAAGGCCTATACATGTACAAAGGGATTCACAACAGTCAATGTTCACTTTGAACCTTTGAACTGTCATGATTTATTATTCACTATTTATTTCAATCAATGTCATGTTTCAGAAAATAAAATATGCTAAATTTAGATTGATGACAGCCAGTGAGTACATGTATAGCACATAATTTCAATGTATGAAGGTTTTAATAGCATAACATATAGTTATGAGCCACTTTCTTTTTCTAGGAAAATTCAGTTAAGTGGAACGTTTCTACATTAAATTATTAATTAAACATTTTGTTTGTTGAGGTATTACTAGGAGAGCAATTGGACAGTGAATAAAGAGATATTCTAATGCACATAGAGATTTCCCCGCTTTCTAAGAGAAGGTCATCGGAAACTGAATAAAATTGATAATTTCACATTAACTCATGGTTAATTACTTTAAAGGTTTGCTGAAATACATGTAGAAACTCCTAATATAATTGTTTCATAGCTAGGGCTGTGCCGGGTATCCAGGTATCCAGATACCCGACTGAAACTGTCATTACTCTGTAGAAACTCCTAATATAATTGTTTCATAGCTAGGGCTGTGCCGGGTATCCAGGTATCCAGATACCCGACTGAAACTGTCATTACCCGGTTCCATGTTTTGGTTCCAATTACCCGTAAACGACTTTTTAAAATTTGTACTTAATATTTCAGCATTTACAAACAGAAATCTGTGACTGTTGAACAATGTAATGTTTACACTTTTACAGACAATTATCTTTAAATTCAAGAGATTACACTCCAATAAAGCCTTTGTAGTATTTTACCAACATTTGCCATATATTTTTCTCCAACTGTTTGTGATACATTGTATCCAATCATTAAGACTGCAAAGGGCCTGACAGTGGCTGCTTCAAACAACTTATCACACCAGCAGCATATGAGGGAATATTTGCCTAATTGTTTGCAGTAATTGGATTAGTGGGGCAATTGCATGCTGATCATGATCGGGTAATTTATAGCTTGTTATGAGAATACAGGGACCTGGCGTAAACGGATGTTCGATGTTGGAGATACGGCAGTGGACGACGTATTGCATTATGCAAATGAAACATGCGCCAGACAGTGCCACATGAGGAAACACATGACCATTCAATGGATAATTTGACCATTCAATGGATAATTTGACCATTCAATGGATAATTTGACATGATAAATTACCAGGGAAGTAATTTTCAAAGTTATATTTGTAAGTTGTTGTTTGCTTTTATTCAGAGTAACTTTAAACTGGTCAGATGCCATGATCATTTGGTCTGTCAATTCATAGGGTATGTCAATGAGTTGTTTGCTTTTATTCAGAGTAACTTTAAACTGGTCAGATGCCATGATCATTTGGTCTGTCAATTCATAGGGTATGTCAATGAGTTGTTTGCTTTTATTCAGAGTAACTTTAAACTGGTCAGATGCCATGATCATTTGGTCTGTCAATTCATAGGGTATGTCAATGAGTTGTTTGCTTTTATTCAGAGTAACTTTAAACTGGTCAGATGCCATGATCATTTGGACTGTCAATTCATAGGGTATGTCAATGAGTTGTTTACATGCATGTTCATCAACATCATTCAGTGTCATGTCAACACAACAATGAATGCATTCAGTAAGTGGAGTGTGGCAGTTATTTATTGGCAATCTTTTGAATAATATGTGCTGCAAGTGAGTTTGACCAGTTGTTTTAAATTACAAAGCGCACAAAGATCTCGTCAAGCTTCTATGGCCGGCTGGAAATCTGTGGAACTTTACTTCAGGATTCTGGAAAGCATTCCTGAACACTGATGAACAGACACACTCTGGTGATAATTCTGGTCTATGGCTGTCTGACAAACAATTAAATGAACAATTGAGTTTAACTCTTAAGTAGAATTTTCCAAATTAAAGATGAAGTTGAATGAGTACATTCATCGATCATTGTTGCTAGCAGACGACTGACTATATGAAAACACAACAACCCTTTATGCAGCTACCCATGCCATGTTTATTGAACCTCCACTGATGTGTTGCATTTACATACTTAACCCTCAAGGGAGGCACGTTGTCAGAAGTGTCTGACACAATTCAGTATTTTCGTTCCCCTAAACAAATAATAAACACCACCCACTTATCAGTCAATGATATCTCAAGCTGGACCATAACACACATCCTACAGGGGGTTTCATTCAACAGGAGTCAGTGACGTTGTGGGGAGGGGCATCGAACAATTCTGCCCGTATGGTTTGTGCACAAATTTTGACAGCATGCTCTGTGTACAACATCAATGCATGTTGGATGCATGGGGAATTGAATACACTTGGAACTCGTCCAGTGATAAGTGGAACCATCTGTTCAGTCACTGGGCTAGTAGTAGATAAATATCTTTTGATCTCTTGCCGACAGTGTAAGTTGTAATGCCCCCCCCCCCCCACCCCCCTTTCTTTCAGGACATACATGTACTAGAGTGGGCATGTGGCTTGTTTCAAGTATGTAAACAATTGTGCCAGGTTTCTAAGTTTATTACAGGGGCTTGTGACAATAGCTTGCTTAAATTAATTCCCGCAATACCTAGACATGTTAACAACACAATTATATAACAAAATCGTTGGGGAAATGCCAAAGAAACCCTCTTAACTTATTAAAACCGTGTGTCAGATGTTTCTGACAACGTCACGCATTTACGTTACGACCAAACAGGTCCCTCGTTTGAGGGTTAAACAGCAGTGTGTTCTTTCTGCAAATTGGCTGAATAATTAAGCCACATGGACCGATGCATTTTTAGACGTTTGCTTAAAAACTAACAAAAAAATTGAGAGTCAAATGATATTTTTATTTGGTATTATGGATGTCTAATAATTGTCATAACAATGAATAAAGTCCTTGTTAAATAGTGGTTTATAATATCTCTTTAAGTTCACTTGCAATCCTACAGGGGTATTGTCTTTGTTTGAGGCTGTTGTTTATTTTTTCACTTGTTATATATATTTTTTATACTATGCAATTTTTTTAATTATTTTTTTTAATGGATTTGTAGCTTTGTGAATTTGACGTGTAAAATTTTAAAATTTGTTGAAATGAAATGTACTGCACCACAGTCTTGTTTTTACACAGCATGCACTGTACTACACTACATGCTGTTGAATGCATAATGTGTACATAAGAAACTTACTTCCTTGTATTGGAATTATTCTTTTCTGATGTCCCTTGGTGCTGCAGATTACCACTCTCTTGTTACCCCAGTCTGTCACTGCAATCTCATCACCAGGTTGACAAGCAGCAATACCCCAAGCCCCTCTGAATTCTCCTGAACCAAATTCACCACACAGCTGCCACTTGGGTTCCTGCAGCTCCACCTTGCCAAGATTGACATCACCAACCCTCTGACTCTCCTTGAATCTCAGATGACAAAGCTTGTGATCAATCTTGGGAAGACTTTGACTGCTGAGAAATTTCAAGTCCTTGCTGATAGTGGGATAGAGTGCAAGGAAGTCAGGATCTGATGAATTGTTGGTGACATCGTTGGCGGTCTCCAGTGAATGCTGTATTTGTTGTGAGATTACACTCACTGTTTGCTCATATTCATCCAATTTGTTGTTATGATCTTTGTGGAAGATTTTGATTTCATCAATGATGCGACTCTCTTGAGCTGTTACCTCAGCCCTGATCTCATCAGCTCTGTTCTTCACCTGTGCCATGGTTCTTTCAACTGTGATGCCCAGTTTGTCTTTCATTGTTGAGGCAGTTGCTAGAGATTGTTCAAGTTCCTTGAGAACTCCTTCAAGGGGAGTAAAGAATTGAGCCAATGACTGTTTATATGTGGATGAGGCTTGGTTGCAATCAATGTACTCATGTTGTGGTTTACAGTGGTCTAGGACAGTGCAATCTCGGCAAATCAACTTGTCACATGTTACACAGTAGAACCGTGTGACTTCGCCATTATGAATTAGGCATTCTGGATGAAGATTTTGTTTTGTCTCTTTTATTGCTACCTTCCCCTGAATAAAGTCGTCCAAAGTAGCAATTGTATGGTTTGAACATGCAGCGATTTTGGGGTGTCTTTTACAGCAATTTACACAGAGGTTCTGTGTACAGTCAAGACAGCGATGGATAGCCTCATTCTCTTCACATATGTCACACATTAGCTGCATATTACCAGAGCTGACCAACTTCTGTTGCAATGTGATCTCTTCAACAAGACCAATTAGATAGAAGTTGGTCTTGAGGCCTGGAACACCCATCGTAGGAAGTTGTGTCTCTCGTCGACACAAAGGACAAGGAATCATGACAGCATCCTTGTATTTGGTAGTGTGGTATTCATCTAAACAGTTTTCACAGAAGCTGTGGGCACAGTCCAGTATTTTGGGTTGTCTGTACACCTCTTTGCAAATACTGCACTCAAGATGATCCTTGCTGATTTTCTCTAGAGCTGAACCCAATGTTGGTTTAGAAGTAGCCATTTCTATAGATCTGTTTATAAATGATGTATGGAATGAAATATAAAATCAGACTCAATATCAGGCTCACATCAGGTAATGCAACAATAAGTTTGTCACAAGTCAGTTTAAAAGGTTACTTGACTATCAGAAATAAAGCTTCAAATTACATTTGAGATACAATTTTTCAATAAATCTTGTTTAACAATATTTACTGTAGTATCAAATTATTTGTCATGTTCTCATGAAAACAAATTTCAATGTGAATTTTGAAAAGGAAGGCATTTCCTGGGAGGTACTTATCCCTCCATACCAATAATTTAGCCTTGTTTTGGTCATCTATTAAAGGTTAATATTAAAGATGTATTGTGTACTCATGCTGACAAAATACTGGAGATTTAAATTGTGTTGGGTCACCAAAGTTGTGAACTTTAAAACCAGACATCTAACAAAAAATCTAGTTAAACATATATTGACAGAATGATTAAAACCGAAATTGAATGTTACATCCTCAATTCATTACAATGATTAGGTTTTCACTTCATCTATTGGTATACATACAAGAATTGTTGATGTCTTATTTAATTTCTTAAAACTTTAGTGAACCAACAATATATCAATATTAAATAAATATCTCATATCAAAACTTATTTTCTTCAAATTTTCAAACGTTCTTGCTGAAAGATTTATCGCCAGTGTTATTCGCTATTTTAACGGCAATTTCCATCAATTATGCATTGCTATTTTACTTGTGAAAGGAAAAAGCCTGGTTTTACAGTAAATATGTACCAAAATTAATTGATGTTAAGTCCCCTCATAAATTCTTACTGCTATACCAAGATGCGGACAACTGTTGTTTTTTTAAATTTCCAATTTCAAAGTATTTATTGTATTTCTAAAAGGAAATTGCTGATAAAACACGGCGATACATCTTTAATCTCCAGTGTGTATTGTGCACCTGATTTGTCTCAACTATCATTTAACTTGTATCATACAGATATGTTTCAACAAGAAGACAATATCTTATAATACATCATACACTGAATTAGAATTTCTAAACTGAGTTCAACATTCATTACAGGATTTTGTGATCCCACAACCTTGTGGAAGTACCGTATGGTAAAACTCAATCTGCTGAGTAGATGAACAAAATCATAATCACTATATTCACTGTCTATAGAAGTCACTCCAAACATCTAAACAAACATGACAAATGTTAGCTTACCTCACAGTGGTTTTACTTTGTTTTATTCAAGCCAGTTGAACACAAAATGAAGTCAATTTTTACTTTCTGGCAGAGCATATGATATAACATGAAAATTTAGGGTGGATCCCAAACAAAATGGCGCTTGACAAACAAAGTTTAGTTCCTGGTAGAGTACATGACAAAGTCATTAGGTCATAGGTCTACCTGACTGATATGTACAGTACACAGTGAATACAGTGTACCATAATTGTTTGACTCAATGATGTATGCATATTGAACTTCATTGTGAAAGTTCAGCTGTGTTGCATGATGTTGTATATAATATTGTATCCTGCTTGTGTTGTAAAGTGTGAGTATAATCTACAGGATAGTATTCCATAGATTATACCATAGAGTAAGGTCCTTGCTATATGATTATACTCACACTTGTTAATACAATACAAATACTAACTTCTCTCTGACTTTTACCACTGCTGATAACTGCACTATTCATAACTGATAGGTGACTTCTCTGTAAATAATAACCAAAGCCCTTGTTGAAACACTGAGACACAGTGCGGCTGATTCCTTGAAATGTCTGAGAAAGCTCTGACCACTGCCCAGCATTGTCAGGCTCTCATTGGTCAGGAGTTACTAAATCCAGTTGCATTGTTATAAGTTTCTGGTCAATCCTCATAGGAGTAGTGTGATAAATTCATAGTCCCATTTAACCCATTGCCCTACACCCTTACATCATTGACTCTTTACTCTATGGGAGCTATAGAACTATGCTCAATATAATCATAGATCATTTTATTATTACAATAAACATGATCAAATGTGAGTTATTTCATTCTCAAATGTTGATATTGACCAATATTTGGGTTTGTGATGTGTCAACAATTCACTGAGACATATGGAAAGTAAGGAAGCAGTGATTGTTGGAGGAGGATGGTGAGAGTAGGTTATAAAATATTAATAGCTTCAGGGAAGAAGGGATTTTGAAATTGGTTTAGTTTCCCTAACAATTGATTTCATAAATGCCACAGAGACAGTTTAGACTATAGTTCAAACATTCTGATTGGTTGAGATGTGATCACATGGTTGTTTAAGACCAGTCTTAATGTTGGTATCACTGCTTCTACAAGGATGCTTTCTCTCTTTGAACCAAGATGTACAGTTCAATGTGGAGTCAAGTCTTGAGAAAAATGTAAAAAACATTGGAGTAAATATTATATTTTGTTCATTGTTTTTTTTTAATGCAAGCACTTGAAATATACTTTATATTTCAATATAATTTGTATAATTACCATTTCATATAATAATTTGGTCATTTTGGTCATTTTGTGTTCATGTCATTACCAATGCTGTATCTTCCCTTTAAACATTGGTGCAAAGTTCATTTGAGATGCACCAGCTACATCTGTGTTTCTGGATGCAAAATGTTTTAGTTTTTGGAACAAAGTTTTTAAAATATTTTTACAACAAAATCAGGAGAGCATTCATGAATGGGAATAAAAGAGTGACACTTTGTCTTGACCTCAGGATAAATACCCCTGGGGTTGTGGCTGTAATAATAGCAGTAGACGACACTTGTTTATGGAGCCGATATGTATTTTATTAACTTCAAGCTCGTGAGGGTGACATGGGCTTTTTACAAGAATATTCTGGAGTAACGAAGTGCATGCCTTATTTGACCTAGTTAAGTATAAAGGTCAGAGTGCAATATGTAGTGCTTTGCATATTAAGTAGTTCCATTACAGTGGCCATGAGCAATTAAGGACATTACCTATGGTTTGCTGGTTCTTTATCCCTGTGGCCGTGACACAATCGGTCTTTATCCTGTGATCAACACCATGCATTGAATTTTGAATCCAATTGTCACTTTTTGAGTTAAATATTTCTGTTTATAATTTTTATTCCCTTAGTAATGTTGAACTGTCATGTTTTGAGTTCAGAGCAGACTTTCAACAGGGCATGGAATCGGTGTCCTAGTTTAAGATAACCACAGTGACTGAAAATTACTGGCTCATTTATGCAGCAGCAACGATAATATAACCTTATCATATGGGCTATTATTTTCATTCAATTAGTTTATTAAAAAACTAGCACTCTGATTCCATGCCCTGTTGATTGTGACGATACTGCCCCTTTAAGCTAGGGAGGTGTGGGTCATGCAAAATTTGTGTGATTATGTTAATATGCTAACTTGATCTCATGGTCATGAAAACATTGTCTCTTATTGGCTTGAATCTTAACGATATTTTAATTCTTTTGAAACAATCTTCTTCCAGATCATTCTGGTTGGGTAGTCAGAATAACATGATAGCTTCAATGTTGTCGCATGCTGCCCTCATTCTGTCAGCAATGACCATGATAACATCAGATGGTGTTGTAGCTCTTTGTACAGGATGCTGTGTCAACTTGTTCAGGGATTTTTATGATACTTGATGGTAAGTTTCTATGATACTTGATGGTAAGTTTCTATGATACTTGATGGTAAGTTTCTATGATACTTGATGGTAAGCATGTTCAATATTTTATTCAATCAGTTTGCAAAAGGTCATTTCAGGAAAGTTTTGTTCTTAGACAAAAATCCCTCATTCCAAAAGAGCTGATGTTAGAGTTCCTTTAATGCAGATAATGATTCTGTGCATGGGCAGATCCAGGATCTTGAAAATGACACGGCAGAAAAGCAGGACACACAAACTGTATAATAAATTGACATGCACGGTAATAAAAGATGGGGGGAGGGGTACATGACCCTTTGACCCCTGGATTCACCAATGATCCTATATTATGTTATAATCAAAACTTCAGACCTTCCTAATGTTTACAATATCTCTGTAATTTATTTTTGAACTCAGTCAAGCATGTTTTGTGTAGATGAAATTGTAAATCATTTTAATCATCACACAATGAATTCAAGAATGAAATTGATGTCACCATGGAAAGTTTAATTCAAACATCATATCCAAAGACATGACTTCCAGTTTCTTGATATTAAATTGTTCATTTAAAAAATTGTAGTGAATTTTCTCTTTAATTTAACAGTACACTCTAAAAACTCCCGGGTCAGATTTGACCCAGAACGGGTCAAATCTGACCCGGAATCCGGGTTCTATTTGGCGCGACCACTTCCGGGTCAGAATGACCCGGAAAATTTGGTCAACATTTTTGACCCGGAACTGGGTCATTTCAACTGACCCTATTCGGGTCAAGAAAATAATAATGACCCAGAATTGGGTCAGCTAAAATAACCCGGAAATCCGGGTCCAAAAGGTTGACCAAACTTTCCGGGTCAGAATGACCGGAAATGGTCGCCAAATAATTCGGGTCAAATTTATGTGACCCGGTTCGGGTCACATGAGATAAGCATGTCCTCCATGTATTCGTAGCATTATCTGTGGCAAGCATTTTGAAATAGTGTACTGAATTGAAATTCATACAAATTAAAGTCTTAATTTTACCACCACATTAAAAAGTGTGTTCATTCTCATTGCAAATTGCCATAAATAAATGCTATGTTTATTTAGGAACATGCTTACCTTGTCAGGGTGCCCAAGCACTGGAACAGCACATTTGAAAACTGTTAAATGAAAGAAACAAATGAACGTTTAATGATTTCACATTGGTTAAATCAGTTTATTCAACAGGTTTTGCAAACACACTATATGTATGTACATATTTAATAGCATTATACAATGACATTGCTTCGTTTTTGTGTGTTATGCAAACAAACAGTTTAGTTTTGAGATTGTCAGTTTTAAAGCTCATGTATCAGATCACTTCCACTTGGGGAACTGCAAAATAGTTGGTTGGTCGGTCTGGCATCATAATTCCACTCTAAATTTATGCACAATAATAGTTTTGTTCACTTGTTGTCTGTGCATGAGTTTTTTAAAAAGTTTAACTTTACTCTAACTTTTTATGCAATGATGTATTTCTTGCATCTGGGATATTAAAAGTTACTGAATTTTACTTTACCACGACGACTCAGTGTTTTGCGAGGTCTGCGGAAAAAACCTACAGGCACGCTTGGGTGGGACTCAACCTGTGACCTTCCACATCCTCTAGCCATCAGGCAAGCTCGTTGGTCAGTGAGTAAGATGTCTGCTCTAGAATGTGTGGAAGGTCGTGGGTTTCAGTCACCAAGTTGCTTTTATCCCCGAACCTCGCTACCCTGTGGCGCATCAGTGAAATAACTAACCTGAAAAAGTAAGAATATCATGCATTTGGGAACACAATTACACCAAGTTATTAACCTGGGAAAATGTTGTCAAGATATGTTGAACCTTTATTAAAAAGTATTTGGTTTAGCAAAGTTTTTAAAATGAAGACTTTAAAACGTTTTCTGTTATTAAAACACTTTTCTTGTCTCTTTTCTCGTCTTTTTTTATTCACTAAAATAATCTAGTTTTTTAATAAACACATCACAAAACTAACTTGAAAAAAAATTAAAAGGATGTGAGACGTACTAAATAACAATGTTTTTTAACACCTTATAATTATTTAACAATAAAACAATTTGAAATAAACATATTGCATTTTCGGTATATTTTTAATTTATTTATTTTCTTTAAAAATAATAGTCTTTTGAGCATACGCATAAAAATGGGCCACTTGCTCGATTCCGCTACCGGCGTCACATCCATTACATAATATACCCATGGGGTGGACTGAGCCATTTAACAATTTAAAAATAGTTGTCCTTTTGGAATGCCCATGAATAAATTCGCCATGGTGACATCGGTGGTGGAATCGAGCAAGTGGCCTATTTTTGTGTGGGCGTTCAGAAGACTATTATTTTAAAATAAATCAATTAAAAATATACCGGAAGGCAACATGTTTATTTCAAATTGTAATATTGTTAAATAATTATAAGTGTAAAATAAAACCATTATTATTTAGTACGTCTCACATCCTGTAATCAAAAGGTGTTAATTTTCGAAAAAACAGCAAATAACTTTTTCTGTTTATCTGTGATTTTGCTATCATTCCTAACGTGCCTAAGCTGTAGCACCAGCAGTCATTTGGAGGTCTTGAGAGAAAACGTTCTGAATGATAAGGAAATATTTCTCAGGATTGGTACTGGTATCAACTTAGTCTAGATTCGTTGGGTCCAGTCAAAAATTCTCAGTACTATCATTGTTCTAACATGTTACAAAAATACCTTGAATAACCTAGATGTGTCTTAAGGTCCTGAAAAACAATTCCCATGAAGGTACAGACTGCCACAGATAGGATAGGTCTATATAAATTAATTTGAAACATACATTAACTCCTTTGAAGAATAGATCATCAACCTCAACTCTGGCCATTGGATTACAAAGTTATACAGACTCTGACACACCTCGTAGCGGTAGCTTTAAGTAGCTGTTTGTGTAACACTTTTTTGTATGACAAGGGTTCAATAGTTTCAATCTGGAGTAAAAACGGTGGAAAATTTATTTTAAAAGTGTGAAGGTTCAATACTTGTGTCTAGTTATGATATGATGGGCTGTATACAATGACATGTACAATTTATACTAAATAAGATACATATGTATATTCAATATATACCGATACCAATGTATATAATGTTGAAGTTTTTCTAGAAATTGAAATTCCTAAATTGTTATTCATAATTAAGATTCTGCTAATACAATCTCAACAGATGGTGATGATACATGCCTAAGAATTCATGAGGCTTACAAAATGATGGCTAATCAATCACTTATTCAATGTAAAAGAAACAATAAACATTTTAAGCTTTCTCAATGCATGCTAGAATTGAGCGACAACACATCTTTTACAAATTTGGTGCACCATTAGGCCTATGCCTGTGTACTTCAAATGATTTGCATGCTATGGGATTTGTCACCAGATTCCCAGAATGCACTTTAAAAATGCAATAGGTTATTAACAGTCACATCCTTACCGGTCAATAAATGACTTGGTGGCATCCTTTGGTGGCATCCTATAGTGGCATGACTATAGAGTTGCCTTTTGCCCTTCAACCGCCTTAACTCTGATGGTGAAGATGGAAGGAACAAGGTTGCGCCTCACTGCAAACTCACAGTCTGGGCTATCTGTGGACAGTAAAATAATTGAATAAGAAATATTTTCAGTGGCTAATGATTTTTGTGTATTATAGAGCCGATTAGGGATAAGGCTGTGCCAGGTATCCGGATGAATGAAACTGTCATTACCGGTTCCATTTTCAGTTCCAATTACCTGTAAATGACTTTTAAAATTGGACTAAACATTTAAGCCACACAAATGGAAGTCTCCAAATTTTTGTTAACATTTTTGTGTTCAAGTCATTTGTAATATTGAGGCGGGAAAAGTATTACAATAAGTCCACATTTATTAAGACTCTAATTAAACAAGAGAAACTTGTGTTCATATTGGTTATTTTATACATTAAGGAGTATTTAAGTGTTTTACAATTTATTTACGGGTAGCAAGATTCCCTTTTGGGGTATCCGGTTCCTGAAATATAAACCAAAACACACAACCTTAAAGTAATATTAGTTTTCCAAACTTAATCTGCCCATGTTCCTGTTTTTCCATGTTCTCTTTTTTCTGTGGGGGCATGGATTCATCAAAATTAATAACAATTGTTTGAATGGAAAACTTACATGATGTTCATCATCCTGACCCTTAAGTAGTGTAAACTGTAGCAAGCATGATCAACCATTGATCTGAAATATAAACATATCATGTAAAACAAAATTACATGTAAATGTTTTCAAGAGGATGAAGAATAATGGGTCATGCTAACAAAACACACATAAGTCAGAAACCCTCATGTTATTAATAATATTATCAGGAAAAAATAATGCAATTTCAAGAAAATGCCTTTAAGTTAGGCGTTAGAATAGAATATAATACATGTGACCTCTTCCCTCCTCCATGTGACATTTTCATTATCTCAATAAAGGTGGTGATTGTTTCAGGCCTACTTATAGTAAGAAAAGTGCAAGTATAAACTGCAGTGCAGCAACCACCACGATAGGAAATACTGATATGCCAAATTGCCTACTAACTAGTAACGTTAGTAGTACTGTAACATCCCCCATGTGTGTGTGTATTTTGTTAATAAAACAGCTAACAGACCATGTCCACATATCATGATGACCCCTCCATCCATTTTACAGAACAATGACAATGGGTTGTACTAGGCCTAGTTGTACAGTACTAATAGCTAGCATACACATACATAGTCAACCACACAAAATACACATTTACATGGCCAGCACATGACCTGGCAGCACAAACTAATGTTAACGTTATACTTATAACCATGGTTTTGTAGTCATTATCTGTGTACTAAAACAAACATACATGTATAATAAATGTGAAAGTTTACATACCTTCAAATGAAACAAAGTAATGAAGACCCCTTCCATTCATTGTGAAACGATTCTCCAACGATCATTGGGACGAAACAAAAGACATCGTATCGTAGTTAAAATGGCGGTTGGAAAAATGTGACCTGCACAGCTGCGTTTATTTCTTTTCGTCCAATCAAAATGGCTGATTTGCTGACATGACGTCACCGATAAGAAAATTGACCCAGAAATGGGTCAACAATATTTGACCCGGCAAAAGGGTCAACAGTTTGACCCGGGAGTTTTAAGAGTGTAGGTCAATATACATTGTAGGAACATTTGTGTAATTCAATAAATACATTCAAATTCATTTGATGATGGTGAACCAGTAATAAAATTATTGGAGTAAATAAATTTTATGTGTCCCCTCCACTGGATCAACCCATGATATACAACCAAAAGAAATTAAACTGATTCAAAGTTATACATTCATAGATATGATTTATTCACATCATTTATTTTATTCACAAAATTAGATTTGTACAATATTTTATTTTGATTAGATCTATGTACATGCAGAGAGAGCTGTATGGATTGCAATATGGGGCAGAGGCAGTTTATCAACTGCCTTGTTCTGGACTAGTTACCCCTCCCAGTCCTATTCGCACCGTGAAGAGGCTAGTTATTAACTTGTCTTGTTTCAGTGCGAGGGGCTGGTTCTTCAGTGTGGAGATGTTATAACAACTCAATGACTTGGTAGTCCCCATACTAGTGGCCACTGGCCTTGTATGGACCGATTTGCATAAAAAAATATGAATAACAGGTAAATTAAATCTTATTGAAACTAAATTGAACTTAATCAACAATCACATAATAATAGTCAATAAATCAAAAGTCTCTAGATGATATACCAGTAATTAAAGGAGAGATTGTGAAACAAATGTCCTTGAAAGTCTGCAAATGAATATTTATGTTGAAATTCATCAGCAAAGAAACATTAGAGCACAAGTTTGAGGTTTTCAGTGGCTTGAAATTTAGTTACTCCATTGAGGAATGGACAAATTGTGGAATTACAAAACAATAATAATTTCCTTAAAGGGAGGTTACACACAGTTTTTTAAAC
>CM055831.1:30591655-30617653 GCA_029582265.1 Zoroaster sp. YZ-2022
GGTTTATTGACTATTATTATGTGATTGTTGATTAAGTTCAATTTAGTTTCAATAAGATTTAATTTACTTGTCATTCATATTGCAATCCATAAAGCTCTCTCTGCATGTACATAGATCTAATCAAAATAAAATATTGTACAAATCTAATTTTGTGAATAAAATAAATGATGTGAATAAATCATATCTATGAATGTATAACTTTGAATCAGTTTCATTTCTTTTGGTTGTATATCATGGGTTGATCCAGTGGGGGGGGGGGGGGACAAAAACATGTTATTTACTCCAATATTTGTATTACTGGTTCACCATCATCAAATGAATTTAAATGTATTTAATGAATTACACAAATTTGTATTCAAATTTACATTTTTCTATATTGTATATATATTGGTCTACTGTAAACTTAAAGAGCAAATTCATTGCAAATTTGACCCAAGCGAGACCAGTCGTTTACTTTCTGACAGTCAAGTATCCCTGACAAATCAAGGATATGATGTTAGAATTAAAGCTTTGTATGGTGACATCAATCTACAATAATCCTACATTGTATATCATTTGTCTTCCTGCACAATGAAGCAGCTTCATTACACATGTGATTCTTGTAGGATTCGTTGGATATAATGAGTGATGATTAAAATGATTTAATTTCATCTACACAAAACATGATTGAGTTCAAACATAAATTACAGAGATATTGTAAACATTAGGAAGGTGTGAAGTTTTGATTCTAACATAGCATAGGATCATTGGTGAATCCAGGGGTCAAAGGTTCATCTACCCCTCCCCCATCTTTTATTACCGTGCATGTAAATTTATTATACATTTTTTGTGTGTCCTCCTTTTTTGCTGTGTCATTTTCAAGACTCTGGATCCACCCATGCACAGAATCATTCTCAATGGTAAAACAACAACAGAGAAAAATTCCAGTAAGTCAGTGATTTTGAATTACTAAATACTTCTGTTGTGGTTGATTGCATTGATGTCTTGCTTCCGACTATTACTAGGATCATCAATGCATCACTAACCTCCGGTACCTTCCCAGAAGATTGGAAAGAGTCATTGGTAACACCTCTGTTGAAAAAACAAAACCTTGACCCTGTGCTTGATAATTACCGCCCAGTCAGTAATCTTTCATTTGTGTCAAAACTGATTGAGAGAGCTGTTTTTAATCAGGTTCACGAGTATTTAACTGTTAATAATCTGTATCCACCACTTCAGTCTGCCTACCGGAAGAATCATAGTACCGAAACATCACTTCTTAAAGTAACCACAACATTCTTTTAAATCGTTTAAATCTAAATTTGGGATATGTGGACTTGCAATGGATTGGTTTGCATCATTTAACTGGCAGGAGTCAGCTATACTGATACAGGGATCCAAGTCAGATAAGTTTGATCTTACCTGTGGTACCAAAGGTTCATGTCTCGGACCCCTGCTGTTTGTCATGTACTCCTCAAGGTTATTTGATATTGTTGAAACCCACTTACCTGATGTTCATTGTTATGCAGACGATACACAATTGTACATATCATTTAAACCGGTTAGTTTGGCTAATCAACAGGTTGCCATCTTGGCGATGGAGAATTGCATCAAAGATATCAGCGAGTGGATGTTACATGATAGACTTATGTTGAATGATAGTAAGACTGAGTTTATTATTCTGGGTTCCAAACAACAATTGTCTAAGATCAATATTTCTCATATTACAGTGGGGTGTACTAATATCACGCCTGTCTTAAATGTTAGAAATCTGGGCTTCTGGTTTGACTCCAATTTGTCTTTGAATTCTCATATCACTAAAGTCTGTTCTACCAGTTTTTACCATCTCCATAATATAAAACGTATTAGTAAATATTTATCGCATAATTCTCTTATCATTTTAATTCATGCGTTCATCACCAGTCGTCTAGATTATTGTAATAGATTATTGTAATAAATTATTGTAATAGTTTATTTTATGGTCTGCCACTTGTTCAACTAGCAAGTTAAAAAGGGATACAGAATGCTGCTGCCAGGGTAGTTGTAAACACACATAGATTTTGTCATATTACCCCCATTCTTAAGGATCTGTTTTGGGTTTGCTATTAAATTTCGAATTCATTTTAAAATTTTAAAATTTTATTGCTTGTTTTAAATGTATTAACTGTTTAGCACCTGACTATGTTCAGACCTTTTACCATCAAAGACGGCACAGATATAGCCTTAGGTCAACAGGAGAATTTTACTGGAGTACCGAGGGTACTTTTGGCGATAGAGCATTTGCTTCGCTGCCCCAAAGTTGTGGAATGCACTACCTTCATCTGTTAGGGGGCTCATTCACTGGGGTCCTTAAGGAGAAATTAAAACTTACTTGTTTAAAGAAGCATACAGTCTGTAAATACTTATTCTTTATTCTTAATTTTAATTTAAGTTAATGGTATTTTTGCCTTGTCTCCCCTGCTGGATTTGTATAGTATATTATGGTTTTTAAAAATGGAATTTTTAGAATTGAATTTTTAAAAATGGAATTTTTAATGAATTTTTAAAATGAATTTTCCCTCCCTTTAGGGGTGAGGGTGTCTGACTGTAATTGTGTGTATTTTTATGCTGAATTTGTATAGACTTTTAGATTCATATTGTATGATTTTTTGGCTTTATTGTATGTATTATTGAGTCTTGATGTAATTGCGCCCTCGAACATCTTCAGATGGAGAAGGCGCACTATAAATGTAATAAATTATTATTATTATTATTATTCTATCTGACTGTTAAATTCTTGATAAAGAAATTAGAAGTTTCACTTTAGATTCAAGTACATTTTAAATACACTTGATCTGAAAATGTGTCTGCCAGATTTCACAGTGAATTGGTGACACATCACAAACAAGTCAACAAATTGTCACTTACATTTGATGGTAATGATAACATTGATTATACTGAGTATGGTTGTCTATAGCTCCCATAGAGTAAAGGGTCCCTGCTCTAAGGGTGTAAGGCAATGGGTTATACTGCGTATGGTTGTCTATAGCTCCCATAGAGTAAAGGGTACCTGCTCTAAGGGTGTAAGGCAATGGGTTATACTGAGTATGGTTGTCTATAGAGTAAAGGGTCCCTGCTCTCAGGGTGTAAGGCAATGGGTTATACTGAGTATGGTTGTCTATAGAGTAAAGGGTCCCTGCTCTCAGGGTGTAAGGCAATGGGTTATACTGAGTATGGTTGTCTATAGCTCCCATAGAGTAAAGGGTCCCTGCTCTCAGGGTGTAAGGCAATGGGTTATACTGAGTATGGTTGTCTATAGCTCCCATAGAGTAAAGGGTCCCTGCTCTCAGGGTGTAAGGCAATGGGTTATACTGAGTATGGTTGTCTATAGCTCCCAAAGAGTAAAGGGTCCCTGCTCTAAGGGTGTAAGGCAATGGGTTATACTGAGTATGGTTGTCTAGAGGTCCCATAGAGTAAAGGGTACCTGCTCTAAGGGTGTAAGGCAATGGGTTATACTGAGTATGGTTGTCTATAGCTCCATAGAGTAAAGGGTCCCTGCTCTAAGGTGTAGGCAATGGGTTATACAGAGTATGGTTGTCTATAGCTCCCAAAGAGTAAAGGGTCCTGCTCTAAGGGTGGCAATGGGTTATACTGAGTATGGTTGTCTATAGCTCCCATAGAGTAAGGGTCCTGCTCTCAGGGTGTAAGGCAATGGGTTATACTGAGTATGGTTGTCTATAGCTCCCAAAGAGTAAAGGGTCCCTGCTCTAAGGGTGTAAGGCAATGGGTTATACTGAGTATGGTTGTCTATAGCTCCCATAGAGTAAAGGGTCCCTGCTCTCAGGTGTAGGCAATGGGTATACTGAGTATGGTTGTCATAGCTCCCATAGAGTAAAGGGTCCCTGCTCTCAGGGTGTAAGGCCATGGGTTATACTGAGTATGGTTGTCTATAGCTCCCAAAGAGTAAAGGGTCCCTGCTCTAAGGGTGTAAGGCAATGGGTTATACTGAGTATGGTTGTCTATAGCTCCCATAGAGTAAAGGGTCCCTGCTCTCAGGGTGTAAGGCAATGGGTTATACTGAGTATGGTTGTCTATAGAGTAAAGGTCCTGCTCTCATACTGAGTATGGTTGTCTATAGCTCCCAAAGAGTAAAGGGTCCCTGCTCTAAGGGTGTAAGGCAATGGGTTATACTGATGGTTGTCTATAGCTCCCATAGAGTAAGGGGACCTGCTCTAAGGGTGTAGCAAATGGTTATACTAGTATGGTTGTCTATGCTCCATAGAGTAAAGGGTACCTGCTCTAAGGGTGTAAGGCAATGGGTTATACTGAGTATGGATGTCTATAGAGTAAAGGTCCCTGCTCTCAGGGTGTAAGGCAATGGGTTATACTGAGTATGGTTGTCTATAGCTCCCATAGAGTAAAGGGTCCCTGCTCTAAGCGTGTAAGGCAATAGGGTTAGGGTTTAGGAATAGGGTTAGGGTTAGGAATAGGTTAGGTTAGGGTTAGGAATAGGGTTAGGTTAGGGTTACGGAATAGGAATAGGAATAGTAATAGGGTTAGGAATAGGTTAGGTTAGGTTAGGAATAGGGTTTGGTTAGGAATGGGGTTAGGGTTAGGGGTTAGGAATAGGGTTAGGGTTACGGAATAGGGTTAGGAATAGGGTTAGGGGTTGTAAGCCACTCTTGCACATGCATCATTATGCATTTGTTTGATCTTGGTAATTGACATTGATTATTCCATATTTTTCCTAAAATCCCAAAATTTTCCACCCGGGGTTTCCAAAAAGGTCTTTTGTCGAGAAACCCCTTTTTTTTGGCCGGCCCCCATTTTGGAAAAAAAACCAAAAACTTTTGGGGGGGGGTTTTTCCTAATTTCCCCCTTTGAATCAGTTTTTATTAAAAACAAAATTAAAGGGGGCAAAACTTTTTTAAAACTTTTTTCTAAAATTAAAACCCAATTTGATATGTAAAAATAAAAGAAAAAAAATTTTTTTAAAAACCGGGCCCAAATAATAAAAATATAATAAAACACATGCAGACTAGGGAAAATTTCCAAAATTTCCACATCCCTTTTTTGTTGGGTAATTAAATCCAATAGGCCAAAGGCCGGGAAATAAAAGGGATATTGGTGAAAAACATTTAATTTTTTTTTTCCATTTTTAAATTTTATAATATTTGGTAAAAAAACACATTTTTTAAATCCCACCACTAAAACCCAAACCATGGAATTTTTTTTAATATGGGAAGGGGAAAAAATTTTCTAAAAATTAAAAAAAAAGAAAAAATAAAAAAATATCAAAAAAAAGAGGTGAAAACATAAAAAAAAAAAATATTGATTTTTCTTTTTTTCTTCTCAATTTTGGGGAAAAGGGCCCGGGTTTCCCATTGAGTTATTCTTTGAAACCCAAATAACTTTTTACACTTTTAAAACCCCTTTTTTGGAAAAAAAAAATATTTCCTTTACCAAACCAATTGGGAATTTTTTTAGCCTGGGTTTTCCAAAATATCGAAAATTTAAAATAAAGGCCCCCTCCCTTGGGTCATTGGACCATTTTACAAATTTTTATGCCCTTTCAATTTTCCCTAAAAATGGGATCCAAAATGGAAAAGTACCGGACAACCAGGTTTAAATAATCCCTTTTATTTGTTTTTTAAATATGTAAAATTATCTGCAATTTTTTTAAAAAAAAGTGGGAAAAAGTTTACCCAGCTGCCACTTTTGGATTTTTTGGATTTTAAAACCACAAACCGTTAAAATAAATTCTATCGATTTTGGTGGTACGGGAAAACTATTTTTAAAAACCCACTTTAATTTTTTTTGGACGTTTCCTTCAAAAAAACCCCCCTTCAGAAAAAGAAGGTTTCCTATTATGGGTTCCAACACTGCCATTTTGGTCCCCTTGGGGGAGTTAAAGACCAGACTGCGCTGAAAGTGTCTTTGACATAAAAACAATGGGGGGGCCATTTTCCCTCCGGTTTTTCAAAAGTAAGGGTTGAAATTTTTTTAATATCTGAAACCCCCCAAAAGAATTTAACTTTTGAATGGCCATCCCTTTTCTAAAGAAAATTTTGAGTTGTTTTTCCTTTTTTAAAATTGGGGGTCACACCCGGGGCAAAATCACCCAAAAAACTCTCCAGTGTGGTTTGGGGAAATCTTTTCTTAGAAAACCCGAAAAAAGTGCTTTTAAAATTTTTAAACGATTTCTAAAAAATTTTCCCCAAAATTTTTCTAAAAAAACACCCTGATCCCCTTTCCCCCATTGTTTTTGGTTTGCATTTGTTAAAACTTTTTCCAAAAAACCTTTTCCCCTTTTGGGATTGCGCGAAAATTTCCCGGGGAAATATTCTTTTTAATTTATAAGTTATAAATGATCCTTTTTTCCCAAATTTCCCTTTTCCCTCTTTTTGCCCTTTAAAAGACATTTTCCCTGTTTTGAATCTCATGATGGTCTTTAAATTTTGGACGAAACATTTTCCCAAAAAAGGGGGAATTTTTCCCCCTTATTTATCCCGGTTAAAACAAGCAAAACACAAACCCTGTTTTTAAGTTTTTTTGGGCCTTTTTATCTATAGTACGGGGGACGACGGGGCAATCTTAATCTCAATCTTCAATTATTTTTTTAAAAAACCCCCAACAACAAAAATTTTAGTTAAAAGTGATTTTAAATTTGTTCCCCGATTCCTTTAAAAACACACGTCGCTGTTTCATTCCCCAAAAAGTATCCTACAAAATGTGCCCGGAAATGCCCAATTTCCCTGACCTTCAGACAATCCTGACCAAAAACGGGAAACCTTTTTTTTTCAAAACCCCCAAAAAACTAGACAAAAGGGGTTTTACACAAAAGGGGGCCATTTTTTCCCTGAGTATCAATTTCGGTCCCGTATCCACAATCTCGGCGGGGCCCGTATCCCTTTTGGCTCTGCAGGAATAAACCCACAAATTTTGAAAAAGTTTTTAATTTTTTCGAAAAAATTATAAACCCAGTTTTTCTTTTTCCATCGAAAAAATTTTTTTTAATACTATGATTTTTTTTTAAAAACCCTGTTTTAAAAATTTAAAACTTTTAAATAAAATCGTATTACATACTTTTTTAATTTTATGAAAAATTTTTTTTGCTTTTTGGTTACCATACAAAAATTTTGGGCCCGGCCGGGGGCTTCCGGTTTCATTGAACCCCCCAACCAGCAAAAATAAACTTTAAAAAAAAGGAAAAGGTCTGGATACCAGCTTTTTAATTTTCAAACCGGCTCCAAAATTTTATTTCCCACAATTTTAAAGACTTATTAAACCCAATTTTTTAAAAATATAATTCCCCCCTTTTAATCATTGGATCATTTTCAGGGCTTTTTTTTCCAAAAATTTTAAAAATAAATTATAATTCAAAATGCGATATTATACATTTTTCATATTTTTATTGAATACCCAAAACTTTTTTCAAGAAAAAATTTTTCCCATTTTTCTCCCGGGGCCCCCCCCTTCTCTTTCCAGAAATAAACTGGGGAATTCCCCCAATTGGGGTTTTTTGGGATAAAATTTTTTATTAAAAAAAAGTTTTTATTCAAAATTTTAAACCCTGTTTTGAAAAATTTTACAATCTATAATTTTGCAAACCCTTACGAAAAAAAAACCTTTCCTTTTTCGGAAAACCTTTACCCCTCCTTTGCCCGGCACATGGTTCGTTTCTTTTTTTTAAAACCCAACCCCCAAATTCTTTTGGCAAAATTTCGAAAAGGTTTTTTTATTGGGGTGTTTTATGAATTTTAGGGGAATCAGTGAATGTAAAAATTTAAACACTTTTAAAAAAGAAAATGACAAAATCATTTTTTTAATGTGTTTTAATTGTTTAAAATTTCGTAGAAATTGGGGAAAAAAAGGAAATAATTTTGGAGTTTAACCTTTGGGCCCCCTTTGGGGTTGAACGGAACAACAGATAATCACATGATAAACAGGTTGTTTCTTTGGAACAGGGGGTAATTTCCCAAAAGGAAAAACAAATTGAGACATAAAAAAATTTTTAACGATTATTTTTTGGGTATATAAATATTCATTAGATAAAAGTTATAAGAATACGTGGGAAAAATTTCAGGATATAAAAAAATTTTGGTGACATCAGGGAAAGCGAGACTAGTCCCAAGTCCCAAATAGTACCAGTTTTGTTGAATTGATCAACTGTACTTTTAAAATAAACCCTTTTGCCAACCAAATTCTAAATTTCCGACAGGGACGTCAACTAAACCCCCTTTAAACTTTCTGATTTTTTTTCTTTGCTTTTAATTATACTTTTTTTAAAATTTAAAATTAATTTAAATTTATTTTAAAAAATTTTTGTTTAAATTTTTAAAACATATAAAAAGGGAATATTTTTTGGGGTAAATTTTTTTGATAATAATTTTAAAGTTTTTTTTTTTTGACAAAAATTAGGGAAAATTTTTAATTAAATTAAAAAGTCATAAACAGAATCTTTTTTAATTTAAAAATTTCAAAGGGGGAATAAAATATTTTTTTCCCCCTTTTTTTATCATTTTTTTCCTTCACAGACATTTTTTTTTTTACATTTTTTTGTTTTGTTGGTTTTTTTGTTTTGTTTTATCAGTTTTCCCTTGTAATCTTTTGCCCGGCCCCGGGAATTTTCTTCTCTCCTTTTGTGTTTATGTGAATGATGTTTTTAAACCCTCATTCAAAAAAAGGTTTATAAAATCCAAAAGAATTTTTCTTCCCTTTCAGCAAAAAAAATTTTCAAATTGGGATGTTTTTCCTTATATTTAACCATTTTTATACAGACTATCCCCTAGATCTAGTTGGTCATTCTTTTAATCCATTTGGGCCCTGGTGGTTTTGGGGTTTAAACCCCTTCCTCTTTTTTAAAATTTTTAAATAAAATTTTTTTGAATTTTTTTTCCAAAAGAAACTTGGATCAAAAAGTTTTTCCCCAATAAAGCCGTTTGTTCTTTTTCCTTTTTGAACCCAAATCACCCAATGGTTTCAAAAATAGAAACAATTTGTTGTGACATTTGTGGGAAAATTATTCTAAGGTAAAAGCGGGAAGCGTCATCGAAAAAATTAGAAACCGGTTTGTAACATTTGTGGAAAGTCCCTTCAAATTGGTAATTTTCAGACTCATTCAAATTTTGGAAAACCCTTTTTCTGTGACATTTGGGGCCCAAATCCCTTCCAAAGGGGTCAAAGTTTCCCCCGGGGGGTCCCCCGGAAACCATTTGCCTGTGACATTTGGGGGAAGATCTTTCTCGGGCAATCAAAGATGTCATCAGGACACAATAAAAACCATTTGTCTTGACTTTTGTGGAAGATTTTTCCCACAGGGGGAATCAAAAATTTAAAAATAGAGGTACCCCTGATGAAACCATTTATCTTGAAGGTAAAATCCTTCTTTTGGAAGCAGTCTTGCGTAAATCAAATTACACAAATGAAAACCTTTTGTTTCTTGGAAAACCAAAAACTCTGGGGGTCCACAAATGAAAAACCTTTTTTGGGTGTTTGTAAAACCTTCCCCGGGCAAATCTAAAAATTTCCAGGGGGTCCCCCGGGAAAACCATTTTTTGTAAATTTGTGGAAAACCCTTTTCACAAAAATGATTTAAAGGGCCCCCCAAGGGGCCCAAATTGAAAACCATTTTCTGTGCCTTTGGGCAAACCCTTTTCCTTATTGGAACTGTGTCATCAGGGGGTCCCAAATAAAACCTTTTTGTCTGTGACATTTGGCCCTTTCACAAAGCAGTTGATGTCATCAGATGGCCCCCCGGGGAAAAAAACATTTTTTGGGACTTTTTCTTCATTTAAAACAGCCAAAAAGCATTTTTTTGGGAGAGGTATTTTTTTCTTAAAATTTTTTCCCAATTTTCTTTAAATTTATTTTTGTTTTTTATCATTTTTTAATACATTTTATTTTTGTTTTTTTATAAATGTATTTTTATAAACGGGTTTTTCTATTTTGTTTTCCCTTAAAAAGAAATTTCCCCTAAAACTGGGTTTTAAAAAGGCCCCAAAATGTCAAGTTTAAATGGGCCCAAAAAAGTTTTGGTTTCGGTTAAGGTTGGCTAAAATTGGTGGTAATGCCCTTAATCTTTTTTTGTCAAAGTATGTACCCCATGGTTTAAAAGGCTCAAAAATTTGGACGGGCCCCAAGGGAAAGTCAATTAACAAAAAACCGCTTTTTTCCCAAATAAATTTTAGATTTTGAAAAAAAATTAAAATGCCAAAAAGTAGGATTTTTTTCCCTTGAGGGGAACGATGTCCCCCAAAATAACGAGAGAGTTTTCCCTTGGCAAGACCTTTCCCCAAAAAATCTTTTTTGGCAAGGTTTTTAAAACCCAACCTGTGACTTTTTTCAGCCCCTGTTTTTAAGTTTTTAAAAAAGGGAAAATAAATTTTAATTTCAAATGAAACAAAAAATTTTTTTTTTGGGATAATTTTAATACTAAAGGGTAAAAATAAAATTAAAATTTTTAATTTTCCCCGGGTGTCTAGTGCATTTAAAAAGGGGGCAGTATCCCTAAGAGCAGACTTTGGCAAGGACGGAAATTGATGTCCTTTTTGATTTTTGATTCATTTGTTTTTTTAAATTTCAAAAACCAATTCATTTTTGTTGTCGGAAAACCCTTTAATTTTCCTCTCTAAAAAAGGGTAAAAATGTTGATATACTAGTACTTCCCAAGGTATTTTATTAAAAGGGGTTTGTGGGGCCAGTTAGAGGACTTTCGAGGACATGGTTGTTCCTTAAAAATTAAAATTTGATATATTTGCCAAGGTTTCTAGTGCATTAAAGGCGGGTATCGGCATGATTAGAGCAGACTGACGGACATAAAATTGGTTCCTTGTTTGATTAAACACAGTGCCCAAAAAATTACAAGCATTTTCTGGCAACGGAAAATTGGGGCCTCAGGGGGGTATTATGGTGGTCCCAATTTTCTAAAAAATTTCTGATTTTTTTACCCAGAGTACCCCTTTGTAAAATTTCAAACCCTTACTAAAAGAAACTTTTACTGTTTTTTTTTTTTAAAAAACATTGTCTTTTTGCAGGTAAATCAAAAGCAGAAAAACCAGTAAAAAATCCCCTTGTGTCTTTTTGGGTAAACCCAGCCCAAAAGGGAGGGGGCGGGTTTTGGCCCCCTAAAATTTCCCCACTATGGCGTTCCTAGCGGGGGGCTTTTTGAAAACCACATCAATTTTTGTTTCAAAAATTTCCCCCCAAAAAAAGGGTTTGGCGATTTTAAACTTAGATACCATTTTTTTGCTTCTACATAAAAACCCTTTTTATATAAAAACCCCCCTTATGTAAAACCAAAAACCCGGTTTAAAAAATTTTTGCAAAAAAAAAAACCCTTTTGAGTAAAATTAAAAATTTTGAACAAAATTAGAACAATCTTTGGTTTTTTGGGGAAAAAGAAACATAAAACTATTTTTGTGAGAAAAGAATTATTTTAATTTTGGGGGAAATCCTGTGGTTATGGCTCGGCAATCATGTGAATGTAAAAATAACCCCAAATTTTGAAACCCGATATATGTTTGGGAAAAACCGGATTCAATCGTTTTAAAACTTATTAACCAGTGGAAAGTTGTAAATTTTAAAAATGATGTCTTTTAAGGAAAAGTTTAGGTTTAAGAAAAAAATTCCTTTAAAATTTTAACAAAAATACTTTTTGGAAAAATAATTGAATTTTTAAGAAATTTTTTTTTACTTGAAATTTGGGAAAAGTAAAATTTTCCCAATTTAATTTTGGAAAATACCTTCCTTTTTCACTTTTTTTTGTTTTTTAAAACGTGTGTTTTTAAAAAATTTCAAATTTGGTTTGTTAATGTGTATTAAATTTTTGATTCAAATAAAACATTTTCCCAAATTTACCAATTTGAAATTAAAATCGGTTATGTCTTGATTCGAAAAGAATTAAAAACCCAAAGGCCCAAATTAGGGGCCCTTAAAACAGTCTTTTAAACCGGAAATGAGAAAAAAAAGTAAACCCTTCCCAAGTAAAACCCTTTGAATAATTTCACCCAAAAAGCCAAAAAATCTTTTCCGGTTAAATATTTACAAAATTTTTCCTGTTTTGGCCAAACATTGTGAAAATCCCAAAAACCTTTTTAAATTTTTTTGGTAAAAATAACATAAACCCCCTTGTGGCAGTTTAAGGGCTTTTTTCCTAAAGATTGAATTTCCCCTAAACCCTTGAACATTTTGCCAATATCTGAGAGGAAAAACCCCAAATTGCTTTTTAAGGTAAAGTTATTCATAGTAACAAGCTCTGAAATTTTTTTTTAAATTGTGCGCGGGGGGAAATTTTATACCTGTGGTTATGGGCCAAAGCAGTCAGCATGAATGAAAAATTGGATATTTAAAAAAATCTAAAAATTTCCCTCCCAGGGGCTTTTTTTTTGGTAACGGAACGTTTTAAATTATTTTTTTTCAGGAGGGCTTTTACTTTTTCCAAACCACATCAATTTTAAAACTTTCAAAAAATTATCCCCACTAGTAAAATAAAAAGGTTGTCATTTTTTTTTTCCCAGGATAACTGTTATTTTTTGCCAAACACATCAAGTTTAGCCAAAAATTTTATCCCACTAGTAGGCAAGGGGTTTTATTTTTTTTTTCCCCAGGATCTGTTTTTCCAACCCAACTCAAGTTTGGCTTTCAAAAAATTTCCCCACTGGTAAAGGGAAAAGTTGTAAATTTTTGTTTTCAGGAAAAATTTTACTTTTTAAAACCCAAAATCAATTTTCTTTCAAAAAATTTTACCCCCACTATTGGGAAATGGAAAGTTGTCTTTTTGTTTCCAGGAAAACCGTTTTTTTTGCCAATTTAAAATAAATTTTAAACTTTCAAATAAATTACCCTTTTAGGAAATGAAAGTTTCTTTTTTTTGGAGGGCTTTTTTTTTTGGCCCACACATCGTTTTTTTCAAATTTTGTCCCCCAAATAGAAAATTAAAAAGTTTTTTAAATTTTCAAAATGATTTTTTCCCTTTTAAAGCTTATGGGATTGAATTAAAAATTTAAATTTTTAAAATTCAATTAAAACATTTTTTAAAAGGGTAAAAAAATTTCTAAAATTTTTTATTTTTTTTAAAAAAGTGAAAAAATTTTCCCATTTAAAAATTTGGAAAGCCCTTCTTTCCTATATTTCCATTAACAACAATCTTTTAAAATTTTTCTTTTTTCCCTTAAACTTTCTGGGATGTTTTTAATGAAATTCAATATTTTGATTCAAAATAAAATTCAGGCATTTTTGGCCAATTTTATTTTTTCCGAAACCTTTAATATATATATTTGATTCAAAGAAGATCTTTAAAATGGTTGTAACATTCCCAATTTATTTCATTTTAATGTATTTTTATTAAAAAAAGTAAGCATCCCAAAAGGGGCCCAGTAAAAATTTTTTTCCCCTTCCTATATCTTGTTTTCAAAGGAAAGGAAAACCATAAAGAAATTTGGGAAATTTTAAACAATATTGTACACCCCCTTTAATATCTTGATTAAAAGGGGTAAAATACTCCAGAAGCTTTTTCCCATTATTCCCAATTTGTCCCTTTCCCCTTTTATTTTTCTTGGTTAAAGGGGTAACATCTCTTAAAAGGGCAGTTTTAATTGCCAATGTTGTCCCTTTCCCCTTTTCCGTATATCTTGATTAAAGAAATGGAACTAAAAAAACTTTGGCCCAAACTTTAAAACCAATTTTTATTTTCATTTTGTATATCTTGATTCAGATAGAAAGCCCTCTTAGAAACATTTTTTAAACATTCCAAAACCCTTTTCCCCAAATTATTTTGATTAAAAGGGGAAAAGTAAGCATCCATAAAACGGTTTTATTATTCCCCAATGTTGTCCCTTTCCCCCTTAAATTTATTTTGGGTTAAAAGGAAGTTTTTTAACGGCGGTTTTAACATTCCCAATCTTTTTTTTCCCTTTTAATTTATATTTTTGATTCAAAAAAAGAAACATACCTAAAAAACATTTTTTAAACATTCCCAATGTCGTTTTTTCCCCAAAATTTAACCCGGGATTAAAAGAGAGATAACACTAAACCAGGTTTTTTTCATTACCAATGCTTCCCTTTTTTTATTTTTCCCAAAGAAAATTCTAAAAAAGGTTTTAAAACATTCCAAATGCCCTTCCTTCAATTATCTTGATTAAAAAAAGTAAAATACCATGGGCCTTTTGGCCAACATTACCACCTCGTCCCTTCCTTCAATGAAATTAAAGGTAAGCATACTCTGGGGTTTAAATCATTCCCCAATTTTTGTGGTATTTTTCCTTTAATGTTATCTTTTTCCCAAAAGTGGAAAATAAAATCATTTTTGGTCAACATTCCCAACCCCTTTTTTGTTAGGGTTAAAGAAAGTGGCATAAAAGTATTTTTGAAAAAAATTCCCAAATGTTGTCCCTTTTTAATTATATCTTGTTTCGGAAGGATATCAAAAAGGTTTTTTAACCAGTTTCCAATTTATATCCCTTCCCCAACCCATCTGAAGGGGTTCCCCCCTCCCCAAAAAATTTTACCTGAGTTTTTTCCCCATGCGGCTTCTAAAGGCCTTATTCCAAATTTTTTATTTTGATCTTATTGTCTACTTTTTGTCTTTTCACTTTAACCCTGGAACAATTTTCCTTATAATTAAAACCCCACATCGGCATACTCCCAATTTGGCATTATTTTTTCTTTTAAAAAATTTTTTTTTTTGAAAAAAAAAGGGTTTTTAAATTTTGGGTTTAAAAACCACGAAAATCGATATTTATCCTTATCCCTTTCCTTTTTTTGCCCAAAATTTTTATTTCCATGTAACTTCGAAAATTCAATTTCCTTCAAACATCTTAAAAAAACCCCCCTTCCCTTTCCCATTTTCATAGTGTTTCCCCCAGAAAATTTTAGTTTTAATTTTTGAATCATTTAAAAAAAAAATTTTATCAATAAATCCCTGCCCCATTTGTTTTCCCCGTAAAATATTATTTTTAAATTTTTGAATAAAACCATGAAAATTACTTTGGGCAAATTTTTAAAGGGGCGGTTTATTTAAAAACGGGAACCAGTTGGGGGCATTTCTTTCCCCTCCCCGAACCTTTTCTTTTTGGGGAAAACGGGCGTGGGGGCGGGGGGGGGGAGCACTAAAAAAATGGGTTTTGGGTTCAAGGGTTTTCATGAAAAATCGAGGGCGGGGGGGGGCGCGTTTGCCGATCCGCTCCAGGCCCCGGGGTCCATTAAAAAAACTGGTTTTTCCTAGGTTAACCCGGGCCGTGGGAAAAAGGTTAACAGGGGGCCAACATGTGACACATCGTGCGGAGAATCAACCGCAAAAAGATCAAAAGAAAGGGTTGGGCCCAAAAAGGGGTTGTTACAAATTGTTTAAATCAAAAGGGATAAAGTAATAACAAAAAGATAGTTCATGTAGATTAATAGATTTAGTTTTTTCAATTTTGTTTTATTTCTTCAAAAAAATAAGGGTTTTCGGTAGTTCACTTTTTTTTTTACACTCTTTTTTCCTAAACTTGGAAAACATTTGACAGGATCATCCCAGCTAACAATAATCAATTGGGGTTTTAAATTTTTGTTTTGTATACAATTTAAATGTTCAAAATTTTGTTCTTTTAAATTTTTTTAATAAGGAAAAAAACAAAATTTTTAAAAAAATAGTTCCTACTGGCTTTCATTAAAACTTTACAGTTGTATAAATCCCAAAATATAAAATATTGGACCGTGCTGTCTAAAAATTCTTTTGGGGAAAAAGAAGGATCCTTTATTGTTGCCCTTTCCCTGTTGACCCTTGGTCATTTGGGGAAATTGGCGGTCAGGGTTGAAGACAGGGAAATATCCAAAAAAATCCGATTTTTTATGGGAAAAAAATTCCCAAATAATTTATATATGTCCCTCATCCATATGTTTCCTAGGGCTTGGGTTTTTAGTTTTAAAAATTTTCCCAAACCAAAAATTTAATTTTATATCAAATTAAATTCTTGATGAAAGGCCAATGGTTTTTAAATCGGGGATGGTTTTTTTGAATCCGTGTTTTTAATCCAATACTTGGGATTTAAAAAAGGGCCCCCCTTTCCCTCACTGGATCCCCAATGGCAACCCGTGAATCATACCACCGGGATAAAACGCCGCGTTGGGGGGCCTTTTCCCCATAAGAGCTTTTTTAAAGGGGGTAAAAATCCCTTTCCCCAAAAATAGAAAAATTCCCGGTAAAAATTTCCCTATGATGAAAAGAAAGGGAAAAAATTGAACCCCTCCCTTTTAACACAATTTTTCCCGAAAAAAAAGGGGTTAACTTTTTATCTCTTGGGAATTTTAAAATTAAGGGAAATCGAGCAAGGATGGAATAAAAACCCTTGTCAATGGGGAAAACCCCCTTTTCCCTTCAATTTCAATTGGGAGTGCGTGGGGACAGTTTAAATGGATGCCCCCCGAGGCGCCCCAAAATTTTCGGGGAAGAGCGATTTGAAACCCCCGGGAAAGGGTGGGGGCGAGGGTTCATTCTGCCCCCGGCCCTTTTTACTTCCCATTCTATTTTTACATTGTTGGGTAGTTTAAAATATAAACTTTCCCAAAGACTTTCCCCCTTGATTTGAAAAGGGAAAAAAATATAATTTTTTATTTTTTATGTTTTTTTCGGCGTTTTTTCGTGGGGGGCCGGGCAACACCCGGGGAAAACCCCCTTTCTAACCAGGGGTAAGTTTTAAATTTGGTTTTTCAGGGCATTTGATTCAAAAATTTTGGAAAAAAAACCTGTTCAATAAAAAATTTTTAGAAAAAAATTGTTTATTTAATTTTAGAATTTTGTAAATTTAAAAAGTTTTGAATTAAAAGTATGAGGTTTCAGGTACAATTTTTGTTTTTTTAAGGGCTTTACCTTTGTTTTGGGTTTATAAAATGAATGTCCCAAATTTTTTAAAAAAAAATCTTTAGTCCGGGGAAAAAAGTGGTAAAAAATTAACAGGTTTCTTATTTTTTGACCAAAATTTCAGTCATTCATGAAAATAATTAGTCCTCCATCCCATTTTTAATTTTGTTTTCCCCAATTTTATCGTCGCTAAAGCAGAGGTTTTCCCCAAAACAAATTCCCCGATCAAATGTTAGTGCTTTTAAAATTAATTTAGTGTAAGGTTCTTAGCCCCTTTGATTTTGAAATTTTAAAAACCGGTTGGGGGTTGAAAGTGCAACTAGTTAAAAATTCAATCCCCACATATATAAATAATGCTCATTTATTAATTTTTAAAACTTTTAAAAAAACTTTTCATGTAAACCCTTTTTTATTTTTTTAATAAGCCGGGGGTTGTATGAAGGGCCCCAAAGTTACTGAACACGTTAGTGTATCGGGGGGGCTCAATTTATCAATGTTGAAACCCCCCCCTTCCCCCCCAAAAAAAATGGGGGGGTTGTTATTTTTCCATTTCATAAATTTTCCCGGGAAGGCCCCTCAAAAAAATATTAAGATTGATGCACATAGAATTTTAGGCTTTGGGGAAAAACCCTTTGGTTTGGTAAAAAAGTTTGGCAAAAAAGGGTTTGCCAAAATTTAAAAACCCGTGGGGGTCACTTTTCATCAACCCGCCCGGAAGTCATCAACCCCCCCAAAGGGCCCGGGGGATGTACCCCGGGGTGGTCTGGGAAAAAACCCCGTAGGATCCTTTTATTTTTTTGGCGAAAAATAATTTTTTATTTCGGGGAAAGGGGAAAATAAATTTAAAAAATTTAATTTAAAACCAAAGGAAAAAAATTTTTTCGAAAATTTTTATGAAAAATTTTGCAATGGGTTTTTTGAAATTCCATCCCGATTGTCCATATTAACCGGGGGAAAAGGTTTACTGTATATTGAATGAAAAAAAAAATGGGTCGGATCCACATTCTACCCCCCCACCCTTTAAAAAATTTTTTAAAAACTTTTTTTGCAACCGGGACACATGTAAAAATTGTTTTCCTTTTAAGTAAATTTTTCAAAATCAACTTTTTCCCAACCCACCCGTAAATGTTTTTAACAATTTGTATGGCCCCCAAAATTTTCAATGGGGCCCCAAAACCCCCCAAACTCAGGGGGTGACGGGGCACAGAAGGGGAACCATTGGGGGCCACTTTTCAACGGAAAGGCTTGGAAATGGCTAATAGGTTTGTTTCAGCAGGAGAAAGGGAAAACCAAGGGGGCCACCGGGAACAGCTAATGGCTTGGGGTGGCCTGAATAGGGTTTTTCAGACGTTTCAGGAAAAGGGGAAAATAAAGGGCCCTTGGGAAGAATGGCTTGGGGTGGCCCCGAATGGGTTTCAAAAAAAGCATTGATTGTTGGAGGGTTTGGGGGGTTAATAAAATCAATTTTTTGACCCAGGGTCATGAAAAAAGAAATAGCTGGTTTTTATGAAATAAATATCCTGGGATAGTTTAAAAATTTTGTCCCATCATTATCCAATTTTCCACCACCCGGGGGGGAAATTATTGGTTTTTTTTAAAAGGTTTAAGATACTAATTTTTTTTTAATTTGGGTTTTACAAATCAAAATTTTTTGATCATGATACTTTTCCCAATTTGAGTGCCCAAAATAAAAAAGGTTTCAATAAATGAATTAAATGTTAAAAAGGGAAAAACCTAAGTTTTATTTTTTTTTTATTTCCCCTTTTCCCTTTAAAAAAAAAAGGGCCCAATAAAATTGAAAAGAAAAGTGAATATTTTGAATATTAAGTTTTGCCCAGATTTTGCCCCTTAACCTCCCCAATTTTGAATTTTTTAAAAAACCTACCGGCCATTGGGTGTTGCCAAGGGGCCCCCAAGGTTACCTTTTTTGCCCACCACTAAAATTGCAGGGGGAAAGTGGCCCCCGATACTTTGGGGTTTAAGACAAATTTTTGAAAGGGTTAAAAAAGAATACCTTTTTTGTGGGGTGGATATTTCCCTACCTTAAAACCCTTTTAGTTCCCCCATTTTTTCTTTTAAACCGTTTTTTGGGGGGGTTAAAAAACCCCGACTATGATATATAGTCCCCGTTTTAAAAGGGAAAAATCTTTTGCAATTTTTTTTCCCTTTTCCCCCTTAATTTAAGGCCGATTTTCAAAGTAACATTATTAATTTATGCTGTGTTAAAAATTTTCTTGTTTTTTAAGGGAAAAACAAAATTATAGTTGCAAGTGCTTTGGCAGGCCCAAATTTTAATTCAGACTTTTTTCACCCCCGGGGCGGTCCGTAAAAAAACTTTGTTTTGTTTCCAAAAACCCTCATTTTTTTAAACAAAATTGCGGGATTGACATGTTTTGATCACTTTGTCGGGGGTTTTTGTGCTCATCACGGAAAATTGATTTTATTTCCATTTTCGTTAAACCATCCTTTTAAAAAAAGGGACATGCTTTAGACAACCTACGGCGGGAAACCCCGGCTGTTCCAAATCTTTTCTTTTCCCCAAGCAGTTTTGGTAGTGGTTTGGTTCCACAATTGGTTGGGGTTTGATTGATTTAAATTTTTCTTTTTAGTTGGTTTTAAATTGATCGGAAATTTGGATTGGGTATAGATTTGGATTGGTTTGATTCTTTGGGTTTTTGTTTTGCCGTTTTATTGCTTTGGTTTCCCCCATTGGGTCGCGGGTGATGTATAATTTAAAACATTTCCTTGGTTTTAAAACCGGGGGTTTATAATTTGAATAAATACAATGGGTGAAATTTTTGAGCTTTTTTTCCCAAATTTTTTTATTTTAAATAAATTATTTAAAATTTTAAAAACAAATTAAATTTTTTGCTTTTTTTTGTCCATTAGGAAAATTTCATCTTTTTAAATTTAAATTTTTTTCTACTTCGGGGGAAAACCCTTTTTGACATTTTTATCTTAAAAAATCAAAAAAGGGTGTTATTAAATTTTTCCTTTTTTTCTCTTTTTTTTTTTTCTTTTTTTTTGTTTTAAAATTTGTTTTTTTTTTGTTTTTTTTCCCAAATTTTTTCCCTCAACCCTTTTTTTTCAAACTATTCTTCTTCCAGCCAAACCCTTGGGGACCTCTTCTATTTCCCTTTCCCCCTTTTTTCCAAGAAGTAAGCTCTGTTTTTTCTTCTTTGTATTTTACAACCCCCAAACCCCTTCTTTTTTTTTTGATTGTATTTTTCCTTTTAGAAAGAAACCCTTTTGGTTGAAATGTAAGGGAGGGCCAATTTTTTTTCAAGAATTTTTCCCTAAAGGTTTCATTGAAAAAATTTTTTTTTCCCCTTCATTGTTTTTCATATCTTTCCCTCCCATGGGGCTCATTTTTTCCCAATTTTGGGGTTTTTTTTTTTAGAAATTTTTCAAGGGCCCCTTCCCACCCCCCAACAATGGGGAAAAGGGGATAAAAAAAAAATTTACTGTTTTCAATTCTTTTCCATACTTTAATGAAAACGGCTTGGGTTTTTGGTGCAAACCCAACTTTTTAAAAAGGTTTTTGAATTTAAATCCCCCTTAAAAAAACTGCCTTATAAGTCAGCCAAAAAAATCAGGTTTAAAAAAAATTTTGATGAATTTTTTTAAACCCTTTCCCCAAAGGGTATTTGGCTTTTTTAATCCCCTTCCCCTGGTTTTTGGTCTGGAAAAATTTCCCAACCCCCTATTTAAAATAAAACTTTCCCCTTTTTTTTATTTTTTTATACCCATACTTTTTCCCTTTAAAAGAAATGCACAGGAAAATCTTCCCAATGACGGGTTGATTATTCTTTTTCCCCAATCCAAATCCCAAAAGGATCTAACCAACAATTCTGGAAGGGCCAATAAGGGGGAAAACCCAAAAGGAAAAATTTATTTGTAAAATTTTTAAACCACCCAAGGAAAACCCCCTTAAAGTTTCCCCCAATGGGAAAACCCTTTGTCCCGTAATTTTGGGAAAATTTTTCCTAAAATCTGAATATGGGGAAGGCCGGGAAACCCTTTTTTTTGCCTTTTTGGAAAACCTTCTCGGAACAATCAAAAATTTTCATCAAGGGGGACACCAAAGGGAAAAACCTTTTCTGTGATTCGGAAAACCCTTTTTAAAAGGAAGCAGTCAAAACGTCATCAGGAGTCCACCAAGAAAACCATTTTCGGCATTTTTGGGGGAAAATTCCCCCCAACGCAAAAGACTTCATCAGAGGTCCCACCAATGAAAAAACCATTTTTGAATTTGGGAAAATTTTTAAAATGTGGAACTAATCCCATCGGGGGGTAACCCAAAGGAAACCCCGCGGATTTTTTTAAAAACCACAAAGGGGGTCAAAACGCCCTCGAAAAACCAATTTTAAAGGGGTTTTTTGGGGCTTTTAAAAAACCCTTTTCCCAAAAAAATTACCCGGGTCCCCCTGAAAACCCTTTTTTCTGTGGTTTTTTGTAAATTTTTTTTTTCCTTTTCCAAAATAAATTAAGAAATATCAGGGTTTTCCCACCTTTAAAAAATTTTTTACTTTTTATTCTTCGTAAATTTTTTTCTGAGATGATATTTTTTTGGGGTGATTTTTGTTTCTTTTCTTAATTTTTATTTTAAAATTTTTTAATTTTTTTAAAATTTTAAAATTTTTTTTAAAAATTTTCTATTTTTGTTTTTTTAAGATATTTTTAAAAAGGTTTTTTTCTTCTTTGAATTAACCCTAAAAAAAAAACCCTGAAACCTTTTCCCTTTTAAAGCCAGTTTTGAAACCCAAAAACGAATTTTAAGATGGGGTTTTAATTTTAAACCTTAAAAATCCAAACTGAAAACGCGTTTCCGGGGGAACCGGGTGAAATTTGGGAAAAACCTGGTAACTATTATTTTCGGGAAAATGCATTTTCAGGGGATTTTTTGGTAAAAATTATTATGAAAACCTTTTTTTATTCTTCCTTGTTTATATTTAAACCCACCCAAAAGGCCCTTTTAAAATCTGTTTTTTTGGTCCCGGTTGACTTCAAAAATTTTGGCCCTTTTCTTTTTTCCCTTTTTAACTTTTTCCAAAAAATTAAAAATAAAGCCCAAAATTTCCCTAACAAGTATGGGGGTTGGGGAAAACCTCCAAAAAAGCTAATTTTAAACGAAAAAGTCATTTAAAAACCTAATAAACCCCAAATTTTCTATCCACCTTTGGAAACAGCATCCTTATCCCCCGGGAAGACTAGTGTTTAGTTATCCCCCGGAATAGTGCCTTTTCATCCACTGGCAAGACCGAGTTTTTGCCGTCTCGCGCGTGGGTTGGGGCAAAATTATTCCCAAAAAGACTATGGGGCCTTTTCTGTAACTTTACTTTTAATCAAGGGTTAAAAAATATGGAAAATTAATTTTCCAACCCCTACTGTTTGGGCCATTTTAAACCATTAAAAATTTTACTTACCAAAAAACCCCTTGGTTTTTGGTTAAAATTTGATCCATTTTTAACAGTGTTTTTGGGCAAACTTTCCCCTTGAAACCTTCAAATCACCGGGGTTGGTTTTCCCCGAATATCTAAACAAGGTTTTTAGTAACTACAATTTTTTGGAAAAATCCAAAAAGGGTTTTTTTTTATTAGCAAAACCCAAAACCCTTTTAAAATTTTTCCCTTAAAACAAAGGTTTAAATTTTTTGGGTCAACATATGAAAAATTTTAAAAACGGGGGTTAAAAGCAAATCATAAAAAGTAAAGGCCCTATTTTATTAGGTTTTTTAATTCTTGAAAAAACATCAAAAAAAAATATTTTGTTTTAGGGTAACTGTAACCTCCCATAAAACCAAAATCAGTCAAAAAAGTTGTTAGGGGGTACTTGCCAAAGTTTTATAGGGACTTTTAAATCCACTGTCAGACATTCCCTGTAGTCAGTGTTTTTTAGAATTTGAAAATAAAGGGAAAAAAAAAAGGGGGAACAATTTGGAAAAATTTTTTCCCGGGCTTTTAAATAAGGGAGCCCAAGTCCCCCCGCGGGGGCCAGGCCGCCGCGGGCCCTTTGGGCTCTTTTTTAGATGTCTTTGGGGTCTCAATCATTTTTGATAAATTTTTTTCGGGAAAAAATTTGTAATTTTGGGTTGAAATTTTTTCTTTTTAAACAAAAAAAATAAGTTTTGGAAAAAAAGAATGTCAAAGTCCCCCAATTTGGTGATAGCCATTAAATTTTAAAATTTAAAGTTTGTTAAAAAAATTTTGGGAAAACATGAATTTAAAAAACTGTATTTTTACCAGCAATTTTTTATTATATATTAAAAAAAGGGTTACATTTTAAAATGAAATTATGTTTCGATGTATTTTATTTAATATAATTTAAAATGTAATTTAATGTCAGTTAATAGTATTAAACCACAAGCTATGTCAATTAGTTATGTAAATGAGAATATGACACAAATGTTTTCTTTGACAAATCACTACATTTTAATTATATTTAAAAAATAAAATAAAAATGTACGTGCATATGAATGAACCTTTGTATTTTTGCCATTTTGTTTGAAGTACATCTTGTTTTTGAGGTGTTATGTGACTGATCAAGTTTACTATTTTTTTGCACACGGGCGCATAATGTATACGTACAACCCTCTGCCCTATTTATAGTCACAACATCACAGCGGCGCACGTGCACACACGTCGTAGTCGTACACACACAAACATAAACAGTCCGACCATCAATGTCATGTACATGCACCACGAGTCGACGAACGATGTGGTATGCACATTGACATGCTTTGACTTGAGATCGGTCTTCATGCTTATGATTTCAGATTTGCTAGTGAATTTATGTATGATATTATGAGGTGTTGTTCTTTAACAAGGTAATTTTCTGATCAGTTGATTTCGGCAGAATGACGGCGAAATTCTGATGCAATTCGATCAAGTTCATGAACTCGATCTCATCAGCATGAAATGCATTGTTAAACAAAAATAGTATGGACGTTGAGCAACACAAAATTTGGGTGGCCTACTACTGCATTGTACCCCAAAGTATTTTGATTGTACATGTTGTAAGTTAAACGTGACAATTTTGCTGTTACCTTTGTGAAGAAGTTTGTTATTTTTCCCTTTTGGCCGACATAAATGTAACTTGACGTTCTCTGAATAGACTAATCAAGTCTATGAAATACGGACTGGTTCCCGTTTCGGTTGTGCACATGTAAATACAGAGTTGGTTTTATACCAACACGTGGATGACTAAGTCGGACCAGCGTGACAAGTCTCGGACTCGCGTGCGTGCACGATCGCGATCGAACTGAGGTGAAAACTGGTGAAATTAAATTTATCTGCGTTACGTCTTTTATGTTTTAAATTGTCCACAAGAAAGAAACTTCAAAGTTAACAAAAATTGTTTCATAAAAAAATCACAATTGACTTGAAATTCCTTTACTGAAATAGATTTTCTAAATATTTTAGCAGCTTCGATTTAAAATACAAGCCGTGCTTGAAACATATGCCGTGTTTTAAACTGGCGTGCTAACACGGCCTGCACGTCCTGGCTAAAACACTGCATGTAGTAAGTACATTTACAGGTCAAAATAGGTCGACCAGTTTTTGAATCAGAATTGCCATTGTGATTCAAGTCAGAAATTCCATGGAAACAAAATTAGAACAGTCTATTTAGCTTTTGGAAGTAGAAACAAAAGCAAACTACTTCAGTACATACACGCTCTGCAAACAAATTTGATTGTGACGCTTGTAGAGGGCTTCATACCTGTGGTTATCGGTTGTAAGCAATCATGCATGAATGAAAAATAATCGCAATATATGTTTACCGATATATCGTGGATGAAAAATCGATATTGCTCAAAGCAACCAGTAGGCAATGGAAAGTTGTCATATTTTCAAAATGATGTTTTCCTTTAAAGCTAAGGTATGGGATTGGTAATTACAAAATTACTAAATGTTTAAATTCTAATGTAAAACTTACTTTGTGTAAAGCTGATGGTATGAATCTCCCTAGAAATTATTTTATCTGCTGAATAATTTAGAAAAGTGAAATTTCTAGTTTGAATTTAGGAATAATGAGGCCTACTCTTTCCTAAATTCCACATAACAACAATGCATTTCACTATTGTGCATTAAAAGACACATGTATAGTGTACTTAAACTTTCATAGGTTGGTTTTAATGTGTATGTAAATATCTTGATATTGTTGTACCAATGTTGTACTCTTCACCAGTGTATATCTTGATTCAAAGAGAGTATACTCATAGAAGCGTTTTGCCAACATTACTAATGTTGTACCTTCCCTTCAATGTATATCTTGATTCATAGAGCAAGCATACTCATAGAAAGTTTGTCAACATTACCAATGTTGTCCTACCTTCAATATATATCTCGATTCATAGAGTAGTATACTCATAAACAGTTTTGCCAACATTACCAATGTTGTACCTTCCCATCAATGTATCTTGATTCATAGAGAGCAGCATACTCATATAAGCAGTTTTGCCAACATTACCAATGTTTCCTTCACTTCAATGTATATCTTGATTCAAAGAGTAAGCATACTCATAGAAGCAGTTTGGCCAACAGTACCAATGATGTACCTTCCTTCAATGTATATCTTGATTCATAGAGTAAAGCATACTCATAGAAGCAGTTTGCCAACATTACCAATGTTGTACCTTCCTTCAATGTAGATCTTGTTCAAAGAGGTAAGCATCTCTACAAGCAGTTTTGCCAACATTACCAATGTTGTACCTTCCTTCAATGTATATCTTGATTCAGAAGAGAGTAAGCATACTCATAGAACTAGTTTTGTCAACATTACCAATGTTGACCTTCCTTCAATGTATATCTTGATTCATAGAGTATAAAAGCATACTCATAGAAGCAGTTTTGCCAACATTACCAATGTTATATACCTTCCCACAATCTCATCAGGACGGTTCACCCTGCCCCACAAGCCAATACCTGAGTTTTGCCATACCTAATATTAAACTTCTAAAAGCATTATATGTACCAAACTTTATTTTGATCTTGTCTACATTTGTCTGTCTTCACTTGTTAACTCCTGGAACAATTTTTCCTATAATTCAGCAATCCATATTAAGCTATACTACACACTGGCATTATTTTCATTATTTGAATAAAATTATGTATATTTATTTTTTATTTTTTATTTTTTTGGAGGGGCATGAAGCCAATGTGCCGACTGACTTAACTAGCCAGTAAAAATTGAAACACCTT